>BDMV01000005.1:4584779-4668571 GCA_008326285.1 Oryza officinalis
GATCGATGTACTTTGTGGAAAGGTATGTTTATATTACAAATACAATTGAATTTGTTATCCAATATATATTTCTTAACATTTTTTTCTCATTTCCATGTTTATGCAGATATTTGTGTGTGTTGAAGTCATATGTGCGTAATAAAGCGCATCCTGAGGGATGTATAGCTGAAGCATATTTGGCAGATGAGTGTATGACATTTTGTTCAAGATATATTGAAGGTTTTGAGACAAAGCACAACCAACCTTCACGAAATGATGATAACAATGAGTCCATTGCTTGTCTTGATGATGAACATCAACCAAATCTTTTTCCTCATGCTGGAAAACCTCTCGGCAAGCCTAGAAGTTATGTTATAAGGGGTTTGGCTAAAATCCAGGCACATAGATATGTGCTTTTTAATTGCCCAGATGTCAATCCATACCTTCGGTATTATCTCAAGCTCATATACATTGTTAGCTTAACTCTTTTTGAAAAGAGAATTCATTACATTTTTTTCTTTTTGTAGAAGGCACGCTGAGGAGATTAGAAAAACATATCGGCGGGGCCGTATCACCCCCGCCGTCATGCCCCGCTCCGATCCGAGCCGAGGGCTCGTTCTCCCTCTCCTCTCTCTCTCCACCGGCGCCTCCCGACGCCGTCCACCCCCCCTCCGGCTTGCCGCCCTCGCCGGAGCACGCCGCCGACCGCCCGCGAGCCGCCCTCTCCGTGGCGAGCTCCTCCCCTTTTCTCTCCCGCGCGTGCCGACGTGGACGCCACGTCCGCCTGTCCGGCCCCACGGGAGACCGGTCAAGGTCTCCCGGTCCACCGCGCCCTCTCGCCGCTTGGGCCGCGCCATGGTCCGGCCCCAAGGCCTCTTCCCTCGCGGCCGCATCGCCCGATGGGCCGCGCCTCGCCGGCCAGGCCGTCCGGCCTTTTTCCCGCGCCACGTCGCCCGTGGGCTGTACCCCGCTCGGCCTTGGGCCGCCTTCTCGCGTGCTGGCCCGTTTCACTTGGCCGCGCCCGCTTCCTCCTTCTGGGCCGTGCCTCGCCACCGGCCCAAATTGCCCCGCACGCGCGCCTCGCCCGGTCGCGGGCCAACTCCACCCGCGCGCCGGCCCACGTGGCTCGGTAGCGCCCGATCCTTCTTTGGGCTGCGCCTAAACTCCCAAATTAAAGTCCAAATTCAGTCCCTCCTTCTTTTCTTTTTCCAGGGAATTAATAATTCCTTTTCTTTATTCTAGAAAATCCTTTAATCTTCGGAAATTCATATCTTTTCAACCGTTCGTCCGATTGACTCCGTTCCACCTCCTGTAAATCCGTAAAATCGAGATCTACCTAATGACATGCTTAGTGGTCATTAATAGGGCTTTTTTTATCGTTTGTTGAGTTGTCTCGTTTCGCGTGTAGTCCCGGAGCCCGAAGACCCGCAGTGCGCGGATTTCGAGGAAGAAGCTCAAGATCTCGAGCAAGGCAAGTCACCTTTGATCAATTGAACCCATAATTTAAATTAAGTATTTTGATTCCGCAAACTATGCATGTTTAGGTTACACTTGGCACTCGGCCTCGGTTTGCAATACAACCGGCAGGCCCTACCCATTTGCTGCATTCACCTTCCTTGTTTATTGAATACCCCCAACACCCTTGTCACCCCTCAGGTGATGCCTCGGTATCCGTACCTCGCGTACGAATATCGAGACTCCCCTCAAACTTTAAAATTGATCACCTGGGTAAAACTTGAGTTTACAAAATGCTTGGAAAACCCGACACTTGGGTCGGTGTCTTGAAAACTAAAGTGAGTTTCTAAAACTCGTGGTACGGGAGACGTACCGATTCCTTGGGAATTACATCCAAGCATATGTCAAGTACGACCACATGGGTGATATGGGACGCCCCTGGCTGAGTAATTAGCTAGGCCAGGGAAATCTTGATGCCAAGGGACAAGTGGATTCGCCGGGGTGGTGTCGGGGAGGACCCCTGGGCTTCCTGGCACAGTATGGTCTGGGACCTAACCTGGTGTTGGTCCGTGGGACCCCTCCCGTTGGCATAAGATAACCCTGAGTCGGCTTTCGAAATGCCTTGTCGTGAAAGCCTTAAGGTCGCCAGACGTGACCGAGGGTCGCGGGCTGGGTGATTCGGGGTTAGTAACGTCGTGTGGGTAAAGTGTACCCCCTCTGTAGAGGTTAACAACTGTTCGAACAGCCGTGCCCACGGTCATGGGCGGATGTGAGGTGATTCCTTAGCGTAGTTTTTTTAATGAACACCTTGTGAACTGCTGCTGGTGTGAGGTTTTCCGTTCTGTGCTTGGTTTAAGGCTGTCGAAGCAGCCGGTGTCGGTGTCGATTGGCAGGGAGCCTCTCGTACCGATGTGTTGGCTTGTGGCTATCGAAGCAGCTGGAGTCGGTGACGATTGGCAGGGAGCCTCTCGTACCGGCGTGTGTGAGTGGTGGCTGTTGGAGCAGCCGGGGCCGGTGAACGATGGGCAGGGAGCCTCTCGTGCCGACAAGATTCAATCGATACAATTTCACCGCTCTGGCTGGATGAGATGCACCTTCTCATCCGTGTCGTCGAGAAGCACTCACTTAGATGTTTCTAAAGTCTTAAACTAAAATCAATTGTGAAAAATAATTGGCTTTCCCTTGAAGCTTGCATTAAACACTTAATTCCCCTGACTTGCTGAGTACTCCTGTACTCACCCTTGCTCTATATAATTAAACCCCCCCCCAGTTCTCGAAGATGAAGAGGTGGACCCTGCTGATGAAGAGTTCTTCCAGGAGCCAGCAGACTTCGAGCAGTAGTAGGGTTTTGGCCTTCCCCAAGGCTTTGCTTGTGGCTTAGGGCTAGTCTCCGCTTTCCGCTTCCGCCTTTTTGTAATGCTGTTGTGAACTCGGGTTCTGTCCAACCTTGGTTGTAATCCTACTCTTAATAAAGGGACCGCTGTTGTTGTGATATTCAGTCTTCCTGTTGTACCAGCGCTATTTCCTGGGACTGGTACAGGCATACAGGTCAATCTGGACAGCTCAATCCTGGTCTCCGCCCGGGGCCAGTTTGGGGCGTGACAGAAGATGGTATCAGAGCGCAGCTTTGGCCTAGGACAAAACCCGACGTTAGATGACCGTAAGGTGCTAAGTTCTGAAAAAGCTATTTGCGAAAAGTTCGGTTCTTTTCTTCTTCTCTTACTCTGTTTACAAAACTGGTTACTGACTTCTCTTTCTTTTTCAAAATTGTAGATGGCAGTCAATGCCACCCACAGTTCCCACGGCGTTGGTGAGGGTCACCACGTCGACCAGCTGAGAGACCTCGCTGGCTTCCTTGGCTTCTCTTGTCCCGAGTACGCTGGGTACTCCGTGGACCGCTTCCCTCCCCGCTGTGAGCTGTCCGTGTACCTTTACCCCCGTGGAGGTACACACAGCGCTGGCCTTCGCCCTCACCACTTCAACTTGGCTCGCCCCACGCTCCAGCTCGCGTACCAGGACCTCTCCTGGACCGCTCTGCGTCGCTTGGCCTACGACTACAGTCGTCGCCTTGCAGGTTCGGCCTTCCGGCTGATCCCGCAGCTCCCTCCTGGCCGTGCAGACAGCCGCTACCCTTGCCCTTACCGTGAGTCGCACCCTGCGCTGACGCGCATGGTGGAGCTTTCTGGCGCTCAGGCCACTCAGCACGACCTTCTCCTTGAGGCTTACCGCTCCTTGGCTCGCCGCTACGCCGCACTGGAGGCCCGCCTTGCTGAGGAGGGTGTCACCTCCGTGGACACTACCTCCTGGGACTCTGGCCGCCTTTGCCACTCCAGCCACCTGTCCTTCTACAGTTCACGTGGCTCTGCTCGCACCCCCAGCGGCCCACGCTCTCCCAGCCCGCGTGTGCCGTACTCGCCAATCTACTCTCCCTACCCCCACCGTGCCAGCCCCTCCTACACCCCAGGTCACACCCCAGTCGTCAGCCGCCGTGGGCTCCGACTGATCCGCACCGCGCGGAAGCGCGTTGTGGGCTCCTCCACCGTGTTCCGTTTCGACCACCCAGCTCCTACCCCGCCAGCAGGCCGCCCTGCTGCCGGCCCTCGACAGGTTCCGCCGGTCCCTTCACGTGCGCCGATCGACGTGTCCTCTTCAGACGAGCCGACCACCGGAGCCAGCCAGGCAGGAGAGCAGTAGAGTTCGTCTGCTGCAGGTGGAGTCGTGTGCCAGACCTTTTGTACCGCCGCCAACTCTTTCGGAGTCGTGGCGAGGTAGTGTGTGAGTGTGTTGTGGGTGTTGTCTGGTAGTCTGGATCTCTGAGGTGGTGTGCGTACAGTCAAGCCCGGCGCAGCTCTGTGACTTGTCCACACCCGTTGTTTTAGGTGCTTTCCGAGTTGAGAAAAGCTTTATGACTAGTGTGTGCTTTCTGAGCTCGTTTACTTTACTTCTTCCCTTTTCTGGGAGATTAGATGGCTGCCCGTCCCCGTCGTGTGGCTCGTGCTCCAGCTCGTTTGGGTTACGAAACCCGCAGGGAAGAACCAGAATCGGAAAATGAGTCAGGGAATGAACCGGTTAATGCTCCAGCCCAGGCAGATCCTGCAGCAAACCGTGCACAGGACTTAACTCCGCCTCCCCAGCTTCAGGCAGATTACCAGCACATGATGGCAGTTCAGACTCAGATCTTGCAGGGCTTAGCCCAGGCCATTGCAGGCATCCAGCAGAATTTGCAGCCGCAGGCTCCACACCCAGTGCCTTTCCATAACAACAATCACAGATCCAAGCTAACGGACTTTCTAAGATCCCATCCACCGGAATTCTCTCACACCGTCGAGCCCGTTGAGGCCGACGATTGGCTAAAGGATGTTGAGAGAAAACTCAACCTAGTGCAGTGCACCCCAGTGGAAAAGACCCTTTTTGCTGCACATCAGTTAAGAGGTTCTGCAGCCGACTGGTGGGAGAATTACTGTAATGCCCATCCAGACGCTGTCAACATTGAGTGGGCAGAGTTCGCCGATGCCTTCCGTGCAGCTCATGTGCCCGAAAGTACCATCGACATGAAGAAAGAAGAGTTCAATCGTCTGAAGCAAGGTACAGGAAGCGTCAATGAGTACTTGAGTCGCTTCAACAAATTGGCTCGGTATGCTCCCGAAGAAGTAGACTCCGACAAGAAAAAGATCAGGAAGTTCTTGAAGGGAATCGCAGTAGGGTTGAGAATCCAGTTGCTTGCCCATGACTTCCCCACCTTCCAGCACATGGTCAACAAGGCCTTGCTTCTGGAGGATGCCAGAAAAGAGGCAACTGAGGAATATAAGAAGCGCAAGTCTACCCACCAAGCGCCCCCATTCCGAGGTGCGCCACGCCCTCGTGTTGGACATCCCATGCAGTACCACCAACCTGCCCATCAAGTCAGTCGCCAACCTGGCTTTACTCCCCGTCCGCTAGTGCCTCGCCTTACTCCGTCGCCCCAGCAGCATGCCCCTAGTGGCAACACCGCAAGGAACAGTGTCTCCTCCTTCAATTCACCCACAGGAATGGCAAATGTGCAGTGCTTCACGTGCAAACAAATGGGACATTACGCCAGGCAGTGTCCTCGGAATCAGGGAAATTCTAACCCCGGACGCTCTAATGCTAGCTTCCCCAGGACGCCAGCACCTGCACAGTCCCGTCCAGTCACTCAGACAAGTGGACAAGGTTCTCGCGCCTCCAACAACTTTGGACGAGGTCGAGTGAACCACATTCAAGCTGAAACCGCCCAAGAGGCCCCTGACGTGGTGATGGGTATGTTCTCTGTCAACTCCATACCCGCACTCGTTCTATTTGATTCAGGAGCTTCTCATTCGTTCATATCACAAGCTTTTGTGAAAAAAATGGTTGGAAAACCCAAAATTTACAAGTACCTATGGTAATACATTCCCCTGGAAGGGATATAAGGGCAGATAAACTATGCCCGAAGGTTGATCTAGTGATAGAAGGGGTTAGCTTCGCAGCCAAACCCATAGTCCTAGACTCCCAAGGTCTGGATGTCATCCTAGGGATGAATTGGTTGGCTAAGCACAAAGGACAAATTGATTGTGCTGAGAGGACCATCACTTTGCAAGGACCCGGAGGAAAACAAGTGCGTTTCACTCCCCTCCTTCCCGGAAACCGGTCAACCCTGAACAGTTTGCAAGTCACTTCCTTGGAAATGGTACCTATAGTCAACGAGTACCCCGATGTGTTCCCAGAAGAACTACCCGGGATGCCACCGGATCGAGAAATTGAGTTCTCCATAGAGCTTGCCCCAGGCACCGCTCCCATTGCCAAGAGACCCTACAGAATGGCAGCCAACGAACTGGCAGAAATTAAGAAACAGATCGAAGAACTTCAGAACAAGGGTTACGTGCGACCCAGCTCGTCCCCTTGGGGAGCCCCTGTGCTCTTAGTAAAGAAGAAAGATGGCTCTGAGAGAATGGTGATAGACTATAGAGCCTTGAATGAAGTAACCATCAAGAATAAGTATCCTCTACCACGGATTGACGATTTGTTCGACCAATTAGAAGGAGCCAGAGTATTCTCCAAGATCGACCTACGATCTGGATATCACCAGCTCAAAATCAGATCAGAAGATATCCCCAAGACCGCTTTCTCAACGCGGTATGGCTTGTATGAGTTCACCGTGATGTCTTTCGGACTCACCAATGCTCCGGCATTCTTCATGAACCTGATGAATAAAGTTTTCATGGACTACTTGGATAAGTTCGTTGTGGTCTTCATCGACGACATTCTGATTTACTCCAGGAATGAACGAGATCATGCAAAGCATTTACGGAAAGTAATGGAAAGGTTGCGTGAAT
Organism: Oryza officinalis; assembly: GCA_008326285.1. Classification (NCBI taxonomy): domain Eukaryota; kingdom Viridiplantae; phylum Streptophyta; class Magnoliopsida; order Poales; family Poaceae; genus Oryza; species Oryza officinalis. The sequence continues at coordinate 4,591,544 of BDMV01000005.1, forward strand.
ACCAACTCTTCGCCAAATACTCGAAGTGTGAGTTCTGGTTGGATAAAGTAGCCTTCCTTGGCCATGTCATTTCCACCAAAGGTGTTGAAGTAGACCCCAGTAAGGTTGAGACCGTCCTCGCCTGGAACGCACCCAAGACGGTGTCTGAGATCCGTAGTTTCCTCGGTTTAGCGGGTTACTACCGGAGGTTCATCGAAGGATTTTCCAAACTGGCCCGACCAATGACGGAACTCCTAAAGAAGGAAAAGAAGTTTGAATGGTCGGAAGCATGTGAACGCAGTTTTCAGGAACTCAAGAAAAGATTGACGACTGCTCCCGTCCTTACCCTGCCTGACATCCGAAAGGATTTCGAGATCTTCTGTGATGCATCGAGACAAGGTCTAGGATGTGTTTTAATGCAAGACCGAAAGGTGGTGGCCTACGCTTCAAGACAACTCAGGCCCCATGAGGTCAACTACCCTACGCACGACCTGGGATTGGCAGCTATGGTTCATGCCCTGAAAGTTTGGCGTCACTACCTAATTGGAAACAGATGTGAGATTTACACTGATCACAAAAGTCTCAAATACATCTTTACTCAGAGTGAATTGAACATGAGACAAAGAAGATGGTTGGAATTAATCAAGGATTATAATCTCGGTATACACTACCACCCGGGAAAAGCAAACGTGGTCGCCGACGCGCTAAGTCGCAAGACCTACTGTGCTACCGCCCTAGTTTGGCCGACCCAGGATGACCTGTGTCGAGAAATCGAGAAGTTGAAAGTGACCGTGGTCCCTACCGGAGACCTTGCCAGTCTTACAGTGCAACCTACCCTAGAAACTCAAATTCGAGAAGCGCAACAAGAAGACGAGGGTATGAAAGAAATGAAGGATGAGATCCGTAAGAAAAGACTCAAAGGCTTCACCATCGACAACCAGGATACTGTTTGGTTCGGATCCCGCATCTGCGTGCCAGCCAAAAAGGAATTAAAGGACCTCATCCTGAGAGAAGCTCATGAGTCAGCGTACTCCATTCATCCAGGGAGTACCAAGATGTACCAAGATATCAAGGAATACTTCTGGTGGGCTGGAATGAAGCGAGATGTTGCAGAGTATGTAGCCTTATGTGATATCTGCCAAAGAGTAAAGGCTGATTCTCTCTCCCTCTCGCGCTCTCCCCTTCCCGTCGGCAAGGGGGCAAGCCCTTTTCCCCCCTTTTTCCCGACCGGCGCCGAGTCACCCGGCCGCGCCGGCTTGCCGCTTGCGCCGGTCCCCTCGCCGCGCCAAACCGACATTCCCCCCGCCCCCAAACCGACCTACCCCCTACAAAACCCCCCCCTCCGCCGGCCGCCATTGCCGCCCCTTCGCCCCCCCTCCTCCACCTCCGCTGCCGCCGCGTCCTGCCGCTCGCCGCCGCGCAGCCAGAGGCGCCGAGAGGGCCCCGGGCGCCTCTCGCCCGCCCTCTCCCTCGGCCGGAGCCCGCGCCCCGCCCGCGTCGTCGCCCTCCCCGGCTCCGCCCCGCCGCGGTAACCCCTCTCCCCTCTCCCCCCCTTTCGTCGGTTTAGGCCGCTAGCAACCGTAGGACCCCCTCCGGCCACCGCCGTGGCGCCTCGCCTTCTCTCCGCCCCGGCGCCGTTGCCCCCTTCCTTTTCTTTCTCCCCGTCGGCTGGCCGCGCCTCAACCGCCGCCGTCGTGCCCCGCTCCGATCCGAGCCGAGGGCTCGTTCTCCCTCTCCTCTCTCTCTCCACCGGCGCCTCCCGACGCCGTCCCCCCCCTCCGGCTTGCCGCCCTCGCCGGAGCACGCCGCCGACCGCCCGCGAGCCGCCCTCTCCGGGGCGAGCTCCTCCCCTTTTCTCCCGCGCGTGCCGACGTGGACGCCACGTCCGCCTGCCGGCCCCACGGAGACCGGTCAAGGCTCCCGGTCCACCGCGCCCTCTCGCCGCTGGGCCGCGCCTGGTCCGGCCCCGGCCTCTCCCCTCGCGGCCGCATCGCCCGTGGCCGCGCCTCGCCGGCCAGGCCGTCCGGCCTTTTCCCGCGCCCGTCGCCGTGGCTGCCCGCTCGGCCTTGGCCGCCTTCTCGCGCGCTGGCCCGTTTCCTTGGCCGCGCCCGCTCCTCCTTCTGGGCCGTGCCTCGCCACCGGCCCTTGCCCCGCACGCGCGCCTCGCCCGGTCCGGCCATCCCTCGCCGCCGGCCCATTCGGCCGCGCCCGTCTAATCTTTTGGGCTGCCCTACCCCAAATAAAGTCCAATTTCAGTCCCTCCTTCTTTTCTTTTTCCAGGGAATTATTAATTATTATTAATTCCTTTTCTTTATTCCAGAAAATCCTTTAATCTTCGGAAATTCATATCTTTTCAACCGTTCGTCCGATTGACTCCGTTCCACCTCCAAATTCCTCAAAAATCGAGATCTACCTAATGGCACGCTTAGTGGTCTTTAATAGGGCTTCTTTTTATCGCTTTGTTGAGTCGTCTCGTTTCGCGTGTAGTCTCGGAGCCCGAAGACCCGCAGTGCGCGGATTTCGAGGAAGAAGCTCAAGATCTCGAGCAAGGCAAGTCACCTTTGATCAATTGAACCCATAATTTAAATTAAGTATTTTGATTCCGCAAACTATGCATTACTTAGGTTACACTTGGCACTTGGCCTCGGTTTGCAATACAACCGGCAGGCCCTACCCATTTGCTGCATTCACCTTCCTTGATTATTGAATACCCTAACACCCTTGTCACCCCTCAGGTGATGCCTCGGTATCCGTACCTCGCGTACGAATATCGAGACTCCCCTCAAACTTTAAAATTGATCACCTGGGTAAAACTTGAGTTTACAAAATGCTTGGAAAACCCGACACTTGGGTCGGTGTCTTGAAAACTAAAGTGAGTTTCTAAAACTCGCGGTACGGGAGACGTACTGGAGGTACGGTCTGCCCGTTCTCGCCCTAAGGACCGATTCCTTGGGAATTACATCCAAGCATATGTCAAGTACGACCACATGGGTGATATGGGACGCCCCTGGCTGAGTAATTAGCTAGGCCAGGGAAATCTTGATGCCAAGGGACAAGTGGATTCGCCGGGGTGGTGTCGGGGAGGACCCCTGGGCTTCCTGGCACAGTATGGTCTGGGACCTAACCTGGTGTTGGTCCGTGGGACCCCTCCCGTTGGCATAAGATGACCCTGAGTCGGCTTTCGAAATGCCTTGTCGTGAAAGCCTAAGGTCGCCAGACGTGACCGAGGGTCGCGGGCTGGGTGATTCGGGGTTAGTAACGTCGTGTGGGTAAAGTGTACCCCCTCTGCAGAGGTTAACAACTGTTCGAACAGCCGTGCCCACGGTCATGGGCGGATGTGAGGTGATTCCTTAGCGTAGTTTTATTGAACACCTTGTGAACTGCTGTGGTGTGAGGTTTTCCGTTCTGTGCTTGGTTTAAGGCTGTTGAAGCAGCCGGAGTCGGTGACGATTGGCAGGGAGCCTCTCGTACCGATGTGTTGACTTGTGGCTGTTGAAGCAGCCGGAGTCGGTGACGATTGGCAGGGAGCCTCTCGTACCGGCGTGTGTGAGTTGTGGCTGTTGGAGCAGCCGGGTCGGTGAACGATTGGCAGGGAGCCTCTCGTGCCGACAAGATCAATCGATACAATTTCACTGCTCCGGCCGGATGAGACGCACTTTCTCATCCGTGTCGTGAGAAGCACTCACTTAGATGTTTCTAAAGTCTTAAACTAAAATCAATTGTGAAAAATAACTGGCTTTCCCTTGAAGCTTGCATTAAACACTTAATTCCCCTGACTTGCTGAGTACTCCGTACTCACCCTTGCTCTATATAATTAAACCCCCCCCAGTTCTCGAAGATGAAGAGGTGGACCCTGCTGATGAAGAGTTCTTCCAGGAGCAAGCAGACTTCGAGCAGTAGTAGGGTTTCGGCCTTCCCCAAGGCTTTGCTTGTGGCTTAGGGCTAGTCTCCGCTTTCCGCTTCCGCCTTTTTGTAATGCTGTTGTGAACTCGGGTTCTGTCCGCAGTTCCAACCTTGGTTGTAATCCTACTCTTAAATAAAGAGACCGCTGTTGTTGTGATATTCAGTCTTCCTGTTGTACCAGCGCTATTTCCTGGGACTGGTACAGGCATACAGGTCAATCTGGACCGCTCTATCCTGGTCTCCGCCCGGGGCCAGTTTGGGGCGTGACAAAATATAACAGGACCTACAAATATAAATTTTAAAACATTTGTGCACTACAAATATGTCTCTGTGATTAGCTAACTGGAGCTCCGATACTCTAATGATATACAACCTTCACCTACGATCTGAACAAATAAATGTAAGATTGAAAATATAAGATGCAAGATGGAATAGGATGTCACCAGTGGAAAAACAAAAACGATGAAACACCTAGCGTGCATAAGAAACAGAGTGCTCCTAACCTGGCTAATTTGCACTTGAAGATGAGAGGACTTTGGGCACAACCGCAATAGCTGATGAAGATTCAGTAGAGAGGGCAGGGAAGATGCCAGCCCCCTTGGCAGAGCATCAGCAGGAAATGGGGAACACCGTTCTTGGGAGCGACTCAATGGAGCAGCTCTGCATGGCTCGACCTTGGAACCGGTACTGGTGGATGACGGCGTAAGGGCGATGGTGGCGCGGCAGATTAGGCGTAAGGGCGGTGGCGGCACGGCAGATCAGGGGAATTTTTTCGGCACGACAGATGAGGGGAATTTTGTTCTGGTTGCTTGCTTACTCAGGTCAAAGGGAGAGATACAAGGAACGAGAGAAATATTTGTGCGCGTACGACAGGGTGGACCTAACATCTTAGGATAAATTAGTCCATACTTTTTTAGAGAAAATTGGAAACATTTAGAAAAGCATGGATACTTTAAGATTTTGTGGGCAAATTACAAGTAAATAGTTTAATTCCTACAAATAAATATATTAATGCTATAAAATTAATACATTATTACAAAATCCTATAAATAATATTTTGTGGGCACACTATAGCACATATTATCAAATATATTTTGTGGACGGCGTCTGCCTCGCCTCCGCCAGTCGTTGTCGTCGCCGAGGTCGTTGTTGTCGCGCGAGAGGGCGCCGCCGCCGGATCCGCGTGGGGGGAGGGCTGCCGACCCCAGATCCGTGCGAGGGGAGGGCCGCCACCGGGCCTCCGCGCGGGGCACAGCCACCGCGGCCTGCCGCCACTGCCGCCCGTCGTTTTTGTAGTAGTGCCGCCACTCCACGGTTTGGTGGTTATCGTGGTTACCATAAAAACCATGCAGTTATTGCGAGATATACCGTGATTAAAAAAAATGAGGTTANCGAACATCAGAAACCCGCCGGTTTGTTACAACCCCTCCGAATTCCCGAGTGGAAATGGGAAGAGATCGGTATGGATTTCATTACCGGTTTACCAAGGACCCCTAGGGGTATGACTCCATCTGGGTATCGTGGACCGCCTAACCAAGGCAGCTCACTTTGTACCAGTGAAAACCACCTACGATGGGAAAAAGCTGGCAGACCTGTACATGACCCACGTGGTTTGCCGATACGGTTGCCCAAAGAAGATTGTGTCGGATCGAGGCACTCAGTTTACCTCAAGATTCTGGCAACAGTTACACGAGGCAATGGGTACCAACTTAAATTCAGTACTGCCTACCACCCGCAGACAGATGGGCAGACAGAACGAGTTAACCAGATCCTGGAGGACATGCTTCGAGCGTGTGCCTTGGACTTCGAAGGCACATGGGATCGTTGTCTCCCCTACGCTGAGTTCTCCTACAACAACAGTTACCAATCCAGTATCCAGATGTCCCCAAATGAAGCCCTGTTTGGACGAAAGTGTCGCACCCCGTTGTGTTGGAACGAGGTAGGCGAAGCGCAAGTGTTTGGACCTGACGTTCTAAAGGAAGCTGAAAAGCAAGTCAAGTTGATTCGAGACCGCCTGAAACAGCTCAGACCCGACAGAAAAGCTATGCAGATAATCGGAGACGTGATCTCGAGTTTGCAGTGGGAGATCACGTGTACCTGCGAGTGTCTCCACTCCGTGGTCTAAAGAGGTTTGGAATGTCCGGCAAGTTAGCCCTCGCTATATCGGTCCCTACCTCATCACCGCCAGACGCGGCGAAGTTGCCTACCAGCTGAACTCCAGAAGGACTGACAGATGTGCACAATGTGTTCCATGTGTCCCAGTTAAAGAAATGTCTTCGTGTTCCAGAGGAACAAGTTCCCTTGGGAAGATAGAACTGGAGAAGAACCTAACCTATAAAGAGAGACCAATCAGAGTTCTTGAAGAGGCTGAACGTCAGACTCGAAGAAAGACCGTTAAGTTCTACAAGGTGCAGTGGAGCAACCACTCAGAGGATGAAGCAACTTGGGAACGCGAAGATCTTCTCCGTGCCCAGTTCCCGGAGCTGCTCCCTTAGGTGCTGAATCTCGGGGACGAGATTCTTGTTAGGGGGGTTGGTTTGTAACGCCCGTTTTGTCGCGGCGTTAGCGGGAAAAATTAATTCCTACAAATAAATATATTAATGCTATAAAATTAATACATTATTACAAAATCCTATAAATAATATTTTGTGGGCACACTATAGCACATATTATCAAATATATTTTGTGGACGGCGTCTGCCTCGCCTCCGCCAGTCGTTGTCGTCGCCGAGGTCGTTGTTGTCGCGCGAGAGGGCGCCGCCGCCGGATCCGCGTGGGGGGAGGGCTGCCGACCCCAGATCCGTGCGAGGGGAGGGCCGCCACCGGGCCTCCGCGCGGGGCACAGCCACCGCGGCCTGCCGCCACTGCCGCCCGTCGTTTTTGTAGTAGTGCCGCCACTCCACGGTTTGGTGGTTATCGTGGTTACCATAAAAACCATGCAGTTATTGCGAGATATACCGTGATTAAAAAAAATGAGGTTACCGTATGTGATAACCGCGATAACTGCATGGTTTTGTAAAACCGTGATCATCACATGTAGAAACATGAGCATAGGCCATATTGATTTTTAATATGAATAGTGTCTGGGAATAGAGGGAGTAAAGTTGAGAGAGAAAAAAAGTCATGGTAGTGGTATGTAAGTTAATACATAAAAAATTCAATGGTATAAAAGTTAAGGGGAATTTTTTGATGGTACAAAATTAAAGTAGGATAATCCGTAGTCATAAAAAACCATCTTTTCTTTTAAAAAAGAATACAGTCTCAATTTTGTAGAAAGGTCTCATTTTTTTTCCAAGAGGGGGCGCTCCTCCAAATCTATAGCACGAATTACCTTCAAATAATTCCTGCCGATCTAAAACGTTTCCCACCAAATATTCAATGGTACAAAAGTTAACTGAAATTTTTTGATAATACAAAATTAAAATAGGATAATCCGTAGTCGTAGAAAACCATTTTTTTTAATAAAGAATAAAGTCTCATTCTTTTTCGGGGGAGTCTCATTTTTTTTGCCAAGAGGGAACTACACTCCAAATCTACAACACAATTTGCCTCCAAATAATTTCCACCAATCTAAAAACTTTTCCCACCAAAAATTCCATGGTACAAAAGAACATAGGAATTATTTGATGGTACAAAATTAAAGTACAATAATTCGTAGTCAAAACCATTTTTTTTCTTTTTTAAAAAAATATATAGTCTCAGACTCTCAGTCTTTTTCAGGGGAGTCTCAATTTGCCTCCAAATAATTCCCGCGGATCTAAAAAATTTCCCACCAAAACAAAATATTACCGCCACAGCGCCAAAATGGAATCCCAGCTATAACAAACTGCTAATATCTTTCCAATTCTCCCTCACCCCTACTAATCTCTCTCCACTTGGACCACTTTCTCAAATAAAATCGTCACGCCTGGACTCCAAAAGGAACCACACGAGCTCCCCCTCCACATCTCCTCCATCCTTAGGTCTCAACTGCTCAGCGGAGGACGGATGCCATGGCTATTCCCTGGAACTGGTGTTCTCTGTAGGCTATTTCCCCACCCATGCTCTGTGTCATCTACAGTCCTGAATATCCAAATCGCCTGATTGTTGCATCCCAGTTGCATGCACCTGGTAAGTAGGTCACACAGGATTCGACAGTTCCATCAAAAAATTCGTTAGTATGGTTTGTTTACCTTCTGAAAATCTTGATGACTATTTCTGAGAGTTAGAAATTCTGATTCAAGAAGAGTTGGCATGGTTTTCTTGTTCTCTGCTACTTAAATTTCATGTGCACCTCATCTGTTCGATGAAATGCATCCCTGGTGCATGCACTTGGCGAGTATGTCTCACAGGATTCAACATTTCCTCACAAAGAATTCCTTTGTACTATGGTTTATTTAACCTCTCAAATTCTTGATTATTTTTTTTAGATGGAAGGTCTAAAGTCAAGAAGAGTAGTCATGGTCTTGTTCTCTGCTACATAATAAATTTCTAATGCACCTCATCCGTTCATTGAAATACATCTCTATAGAAGAAAAACTAGTCTTCAGTATTGAATTTTGATATTTAGTAACAATATGCAGCTACTTGATATACTGTTTGACCACATACACATTTGTCCAAATAATCTATACAGGTTAAAATGCCATATGATTTATGATTCTTATTGTGAACTCAATTATTTCGGGTTATGCTGCTGGCAGTTCTATCTTGCTGGTTGTGTCAAACTGTCATTTTAGATTAAACTACAAATCTATTTTCTATGAATTAACAGAGCTCTTAATGTTTTGCAAGCCAGTCTTCGGTATTGACTATGAGCAATGGATCTTGACTCTTTATAATGTTGTGCAATCTAGAACTTTGTAGTTGGTCAAGGGTCAATTCTAAATAAAAATCTTGTCCATATATTCTTTCTATAAGTTTGCAGTATTTGTATGACATGGTGATATCAATTATAAACCAAGTGGTAAAAAGATATTCAAAAGTTCACTTACATTTCATTCAGTGTACATTAATTATTGTCTCGTATATTCTGCAATTAATCAATTGTATAGTTTTACCATCTTTTACTCCTTGTCATACTGCCCAAGTAATTTTTTATATAACAGTCATACTTCCATTAGTACAGAGTCCATTAGTACAGAGTCCATACATAAAGATGACTTCATGTTCTTTACAAAAACTCATTACAGGGACAAATGGGAAGAAAGAAACGGTTAAATATAGTGCAAAGCAGCCTTCAATATTGCAGTGGAGAGGGCACTAGTAATGAACATTCCTCGCCACAAGTTGAGCCTCCTAAAGCATTTGAAGACGATGGGATCCATGATGAGCAGCAAGATGATGGGACCTTGAATATGTCAGGTACAATTGTAACTAGACAACCAAAATTAGAGATTTCAGTGATGAGAGTATACTGTTCCTGTAGTTACTGAGCTTGCCCAAATAATTTTACAGGAGAAGATGATGTGAAAAGGCGTGGAGCGACTATGTTACCGTATGTTTGGGATCTTCCAGACGGGAAATGCATAGTTGTAAAATGCAACAATCTAGGGCAACCCATCGGGGCGGAAGGTGGGTTGTTAGGACAATTTTTGGGCACAATAGCAAGAAATGGAAGCTACTGTCCACTAGATAAGAAGACCTGGAGAAAAGTCAAACAAAACAAAGGAGATCTGATAATACTTCAATTTGTACAGGTCAGTCTAATGCTAAAGATTGTATAAATACAATGTTCTGAACTTGTTGAATTACTAGTCACTTTCTAGTCGTCATCTTCTGCTCACCTAACAAAACATTTATGTTTTATTGATATGACCTGACATTTTCTTTAATTCATTGTTCCTATAAAATTTTAGACAAAGTTCTTGTACCCTCATTCCTGTGAGAAATGGATACTGAAATCAACTAGAAGAGATTGGAGGCGATTCAAGGCAGCACTGAAGAAAAATCAGTTTAATCCTGAGAAGCGTTCTTCTCTCTATAAGCTTTGTCCAGAGGATGTAGAGAAAGACCAATGGGAAGCACTTGTCAACTATTGGAAGTCAAAAAAAGGAAAGGCAATAATTCTACTGTAGCCTCATTCACTTAGATATTGTGCTAGTGTTAATGAGTCAAGGAAGTGTGAATTCATCAATAATACATTGTTTTCATAATAGATCCTTAGTGAGAAGAACAAAAGAAGTCGTGCAATGTTGAAGAACACCCACTCGGCAGGAACAAAGAGTTATGCTCGTTGGTCTGAAGACTTGGTGAGTTTGTTCTGTTATATTCTATTCCATATGGTTGTTTGGATGAGGTTAATAAGAGATCAGTTTTTATAGAAAATGCTTTAGAAGGATTATTTTTTGACTGAAATTTAGAAGGATTATTTTTGGAAAAGTAGTTTTAGTTTGCTAGTCTATTATTTGGATATTTATCTATTTATTTGGAGAAGAAACCTGAAACAATTATTCAAGGCTAACTATCTTTCGTTGAGAAAAAATAAAACCACTGTCCTTAACATGATTGTCAACCACATGGCAGCAAGCTATGAGCCCATGATTTCCATGACCATATGGCCACTTTGCTACTTGTATGTTCTATTTCCTCTTGCTGAATTAACCTCTCTGATTTGACCCCTTGTCGCATTCGGAGGTGCCGATGCATTGCTAATTGCTACTAAGTACCGTCTATGAATTTGTGGTACAGTTGGCTTCTGCTAGCTTTTAACTTGCAAATCCTAGGCTTAATTAACGTGTCATTGCAATCATAATTGGGATGGAATCCATGATGGCCACCTCTACCTCTGAATAGGCTACATTCACCTCTGTATATCTGGTTCTAGTAAAACAGGAGATCCAAAGAACCCCTATATTGCTTTGCTTTATTTGTAACACCTTTCATTTTCAGAGACAAGATGATCCAAATAAGAAGCAACCACATAGAGCAAAGGTTTACCTAGCAACTCACAAAAAAAGGGGCAATGATAAAGATGAATACGTGGTATGCTACATACACATAATCCTTTCTTTAGTATAGATTCAGTACTTTCTGTACTTAGCAGTATGCATGCATTATTCACTTTTAGGCTGAATTGGAGAACCTTGTTGAAGAACAACCAGAATTAGCACAAAATGATCAGGGAAAAGTTGCATGGGAAGGTGACGCTCTACATCAAGTATTGGGCGAAGAAAAACCTGGCCAAGTGCATGGGATGGGATTGCTTCCTATTCCTAAACAAGTTTATGGCCACACATCACATCATCTCAAAAACATAAATATTACTACAGTGGATCACTCATCAGATGAAGACATGGATGTTAAACAGGAACTAAGGGAGTTAAAGGAACTGTTGAAAAAACATGATAAAGTAATTGAAGAGCAGCAAAACAAGGAGACGTGCAACGGGAAAAGTAGACCAACTAAGGTAAATATGAGTTATTTATCTATCCTTCACATAGAACTTTAACTCAATCTTTAGTTCATTTATGTAGGTAAACTATCAAAGAGCTTATGATGGTAATGTTCAAGAACAAGCAATAAGAACTAATAGAAAGGTATTGTCAAAATACAATCCTTAGTGGTTTTATCATCAAATTATGTACAACAACATTTAAATTTGTAGAATTGTGCAGAGAATTTAGTGCAATGCACGTGAACAGGATGAATCAGAGAGTGAACAAAGAATTGCATCAATGGTATATCTCAACAATTTTTTAAATTCCCTTTAAACACTTTATGCATATGCTAATATACATTTTTATTTGTGTTTCACCATTCAACTATATTCAACTATAGAACAAAAAAAGGCACAGGGAACAATTGAACATACATGAGAACACTGATATGGAGCATTTAGGCTATGAGGTGAGACTTTGTTATTTTTCATTTCATCAAGATACAACACATTTTTTTAGATGTTTTATATGAATATATCATGGAAATTGCACTAGGTAGATCATAACCACAAGGAATTACCAAGCCAGGATGACTCATCATCACTCTATGCTCATGATTTTCGATAGGAGGTAATTCTTACCCACTAATAAATTTCCTGGTTAATCAATGTGTTATGTCTATGTCAATATGTGAGATATTTGTGTACTGTACACATGCTAAGAAAGATGATGCTAACATTTGTCACCACTGAAAATCTAGTGCTAGTAATAGTTTTCGTATGTATGTCATGCTTTGATGTAATGATGAAATCTAATTTTAGACCATTGATATATCATTTAATCTTGATTGACTTTTAGTAAAGAGTATTGTACATTTTAGTAAAGCAAGGTATGTCTATTTTTCTCATGTTTTCCGCCCCTTTGTTGCTGCAACTTTTTATTTTATTAACTATTCAATTGCTCTAAATGAAATTGTGTTCAAAGTTAAAAACTTAAAGTGATGTCAAAATTTAAATTTTTCTAACCTATATATTTGTTTCTAGAAAAAAACAGTATAGTTTTTAGCTAGCAGAATTATAGGATGTAACACATCTTGTCCCCTTGTAGGTGAATAAACAAAAGCAGCAAAAGCTACAAAAGACTATAAATAGTAGAGAGAAAAATGATGGTCTGAACAAGACTACACATCCCGTGGTTTCAAACAGGATGCATTCTTCTGTTACGAAGGTGGATAACAATTATATACTCGAATAGTACAGTTGGATTCTTGTTTATGCAACTAATCAGTGATTCTTATTCAATCCTACTATAGGTTGGTACCACTGTAATTTTGATGAGTGCAAAATATCCTAACAAAGAACTTGTGGCATATGCTACTTTTCTGAGTAGTAACCCAAGAGAGAAAGTGGGTGGTGTTGAGATAGGTAATCAATTCACAAAAGTGGTTGTTAATCATCCTCTTCAAGAAAACGAGGAGCTAGTAAGGCCAATGAAGCATTGTAAGACAATTGGTGATGTCCATGCTGAAGGAATGTCAATTGCTTGGCCTTCAATTTGTGTAAGCATGCATGCATATACAATATCTTTCTACACTTTGATGAATAATTAATATCATATTATGCCTTTGCTATCATGACAAGTAATAATGTTTTTTTGCAGATTCAAAAGATCAATGGTTGAATTGTCATGATTCAATGGCCTCCTCAAGATCTAATCAAGAAGCATGGGAATTCATAGAGATTAAATAGCCATAGATATATTTTCTATATTTTGCATTTTTCATGCAGCTAGTTGCCTAGAATATGTACTCTTTTTAAAAGACCTTCGTTATGGATGCTATGGAATGATGTAAATAGTACCTATATTTAAATTTTCTTATTGAAATTCAATATGTTATCTACTCATTTGTGGTCATTGTCCTCGTGTGATGTCTTGCTAATTCCTTTTCCAAAGTTTGTGAAGATAATATGGACCAGTTTTCTATTATAATAATATCTAATTAAAGACACTGATAGTCATGTATTATTACTATGTTGTTATTTATAGAAAGGTGTTACAAGTTTGTTGCTAGAACTAGAAAAAACATGTTACTAATAGTGTTGCTATAAGTGCATAAAGGTGTTACTATGATCTATTGTAACAGAATAAAATATGTTACTATAACTTTTTGGTAACATATTTTTCTTATTTTTAAGAACATCTACATGTGTTACAGTATACCCAACTATAGTAACATAGGCTATAGTAACATTACATAAAAGTGTTACTGTAGATCCTAGTAACACATTTCGAGGGTTATAGTAACACAAAAATATGTTACTATAAACCTGTCCTGACGTAGTGCATGTAGGATGTCAGTGCGTGAGGCTCTAGGTTGCTACTTACTACTTTCTTCGTTCTAGAATATTATAATTGAGGATAAGATTTGATCTATCCTAATCCTGTTCAGATTCGTTGTCTTTCCTAGATTGCAACATTTTGAGATGGAGGTAGTACCTTGGTATCTTGAACTAAATTAGTTGATAGTATATTTCATCCTCTTGAAAAAAATGATATATTATATATCTTATTATCTTACAATAAAACTCCACATGTGAAGATGTAACATCACCATCCATTAACAAGTATAACATCTTAAATATCATACAAGCATGTTATATTATTTATAATTCTATTATATAATTTATTAAATTTTAGAGGTTTAAAATACAAGCATGTTAAATCATCATCCCATATAATTCATATAATATTTCAATATATCTCTTCATCATTTTTTATAATATCCTATATATCTATATAGTTCATCCTTACATTAATGTTATTTTTCTTTTCTCTCCCTTAGTTAATGTTTTTAGCCCTTAGATAATTAATCTATGATCCAAACTATCTTTTCTCTTTTCTTCTTTCATAAAATCACATCATCTTATTTTTATATTTGAATCATCATTTTATATATTTTTTAAATTATTATAAATCACATCAACTTATATAAACTTATGTTGTCTAGCTATCTTACTAAACACTCGTAGTAACACGTGAAGTTTCACCAAGTTACTACTATATTTTAGTAGTGGTGATCGATCTACAGGTACGGTCATCTTAATTAATGGATCGAGATAGTTGCTGCTGTGACTTTTAATTTGAAGACGTGCCTAATTGATTGTCGTTGGGTTTGGTCTATATATAAACCAAAGGATTAATTACAGCGTATTAACGGTTTGGTTTACATGTGGTCATCATTTTTTTATTAAACTGTTTTGCAATATCAAGAAGTTTACTGACTAGCTATATATCCTTGTACCTTGAAATTAAGGCTCCGATTAGTTGAACTACTGTTAAATATGAAAAAAGCAACCAAACTGGTAGAACCTTTATATATATTATTCCTGTTTTCAAAATCAATACTGAAAAACAGAATACCATGAATGAAACCCTAAAACCAATTTTAAAATTAAATTTGAAAATTTAAATTCTGGTTGCATCAGAAAATACATAAATAGTGCATTCAGAACCAACAACTATATAAATATATATAGCACTCCCCTTAATTTTGTCTAGGACTCAAAGGTCAAAACAGGTTTATACATGATCGAGATCATATTATTTGCTGGCTTGTGTCGTTAGTACAGCGTAGTTCTGGAGTCTTCGAATTGCTATCTGGGTGAATGAAATAATAGAGGATATGGGGATAAGAGGTATCGAGATGACAGGAAACATTTGCTATCAAAAAGAGTTGTTCTTGTGATACCACAAGGATGTGATCCTACTGTCTAATCGTGAGTGTATTAAAGATTCAATCGGCTGTGTTCTTAAGTTGAAAATCTTAATCTTTACTTTTTTTTTCGTGCGCACGTTTCTCAAACTATTAAACGATATGTTTCTCTTAAAAAATTTGTATAAAAAAGTAAAAATCATCTTAATCTATTTTTTAAATTATTTTAGCTAATATTTAATTAATTATGTGTTAACGAGTCGTTTTATTTTTTTTATGTGTGAGAGTTTTTTTTTTTTTGTCTCCAACCATAGATAAAAAACACAGCCGTTCATGTCCGTAACGAATTGAAATCCGCTGCAGTCTAGTAAGGACTGCAACTTTAGCAGTCACAACACGTATGACCGTTGGATCAATGGAGCCAAAGTCTCAAATTTGCTCTGCCACCCTGTTGCACCTCTGACGCTACAGGAGAAATTCACAACAGTAATTCATGAACAGTAATTTCTAGCGATCTGAGCCGTTACTTTTTGATTCATCAGCTGCTCTGTGAGTGCTAAAGTTGTAGTCTTAAAGTTATTAGTAAAGACTGCAGTGGATCTCAATCCATCGGTGACATGTTTCTAGTGAAGAGAAGTTCTCATCTGCGTCGCCGACTGCATAGCTAATTAGCTAAGCACATACGTAATTGATAGTACTAAACAACTAAAATTAACTGAATTATTACAGGAATACATAAGAACCGGTTTTAGCAGAAAATTATTTCAAGAAGTTAACAATCATGCAATATGTTTTCTTTTTGTTTCGTAGAAAGTTTACAAAATTGTGAAAGGTACATCGGTGTCTTATCCCAAAGCTGACATAGCATAGTCTTCAAAATTGTGAAAGGTACATCGGTGTCTTATCCCAAACCTGATAGAACATACTTCCTCTGTTTCAATAAAAACCTAATTTTGGATATAAATCTGGACACACAAAAAAAGTAGTTTTCAAAATTGTGAAAGGTACTAACGTTAGTCTAGTACTTCAGTAGTAGAATATAACAGTAAAGGTTTAGGAAATAAAAAGGACGGTTAGCTCCAGAAAGGTGACTGAAGATAAAATTAAATCTCACGATAATTCAGATTTCAGAGTATGAAATGTAACAGAGCAATCACTTGCAAATTAAAATGAGTTATTCAGAGCAACCGCGCCACGCTGGCGAAGAAGACGATGAACGTAATAGATAGATTAAGGTAATTGGTAGCGATCCATTTCAGGTGGGCCAAAACAATGCCCAATTTTGCGTGGCCGGAAGCTAGTCGCAGTCATTGCTTTGCAAGAGCTAGAACATTGATTTGTTCATTTGTTTCTGTTCTCATGTTTGATATTTTTCCAATGATGGTTTTCGATGGATTTGGAGTCAAGACAACACATTATTACGCAAGTTCAAATGAAGTGTGGGTATTAAACTTTGTTAAACACTAAGTGATTCTCTGTGCTTTGCTGCGAAAATTACTAAGTAATTTTTAATATATTTATTTTTAACAATTAAGCTAGGAGTAAAAATAATAATAAAACATTAAGGTTTATCAATACTTATCATAAAACAAAGAAATGATAGCCGCGTTTTAATGTGGAACATATTGATAAGTGTATGTTAAATATTATAAAACTGATAGAAAGATTTGTTAAAATATTATGAAAATGATGTGAGGGGTGATGATTGGATATGTTTGCATGTTGATTTGTACAATTAAATAGATTGTAGATGATGTTGCATGTTTACATGAGGTTAAATATGTAATTATTGTTAGTGAGTGATAATGTGACATGATTCAATGTTGAGTTTTAAAGTTAGTAGGTTGTAACTTTATTTTGTTTGTTAAGCTTTAGAGTTAGTAGGTTATAACTTTATAGAAAATATAAATAAGACCGGCCAGTGCACTGACTAGTACTTTGCCACGAATCTTCTCCCTTCTTCTATAATCAAACACTGCTTAGTGATCAAACTCCATGATACATATCACAAGAAACCAAGAGCAGCAATGTTGATGAGCAGGTACGTGCAATTCCTTTTTCTCGGCACCTCCTATTCCTATATGTGGTGCTGCTACACTACTTAGTTTGTTCAGAATGAACAACTAAACAAATGACACATGCAAATACTGCATCTGTTTGCCCTCTTACTTTCATTTATAATAAGCCTGTCGATCAGCACTAACAGATCATCAACCATCCATAGCTAGAACAAAATCGAACCATGTACTTTGTTTTAAGACTATGTTTTACCAAACAGATATATTCTTTTATAGCTTAGTGGACTAATGACTCGTGATCCTTCAATACATGCTACCTCTTATTTTTATCTTGGAGAAGAACATATATATGACCGGGCAACCAGTCAGATGATATATATATATGATCGATGGCATCATGGAAATGCTACAACTTGAACTTAATTTTTTATTTGACTGAAAAACTTGAACTTAATTGTGCACCAGGAACTACCTGATACCAACCATGTAGCTAATGCAAGAGGTTCTGTGATAAATTGAGTGACAAATGATGCCTGTGGAACAAGGACTTCTTTATTGGATTCAGATCAGATGCAAAGCTACTTTTGTCCTTATTAACAAGTTCAATTAACTCCAGAGAAACCTACCAAAGGTCAGGTGTTCCCTAGTTTGTAAAAACTACTAATAGTAGAGGAGTACACATGGTCATTGGACTATACTCTGTATTTGTAAGATTGTTACAGTCACAAGTTATATTGCACCATATATACACGTTATATCATCCACTCGTCCAGTGGAAACAAATAGCAGAAATTTTGACAGGGATGATGGGGCTCTTTTTATTGACAGAAATTTTGGAAATAAATAGCAGACAAACTGATAAAAGGATAAAAATATTATGATGCAAAAAATAAGGTAGTTGAAGAACCAAAAAGTATATATAACACATGTCAAACGAAAAGTAAGACCTCACATGGCTACAGCCTCTAAAATATTTTCAGTGATGATGAACCGGTGAATGGGAGGTACCAGGAATTTGGATCTGTCTTCTCCATGGCTTCTATTGAGCATTTTGAGCCGATTGATCCTACCTATATTAAGGTGGTTCAACAAATAGCCATGCAATGGGTCTCATCTCTCTTTGTATTTAGATTTTGTGGGGTTGCATGGTTCCGACTTATTTATCTAGGAGTCAAAGGTCCAATATAATCAAGTGTATATAATGTTGGGGCTAAACCAAAATCATCTCAATGTGCAAACTACAATTCACCAACCGCAAATATATTTCACGCAATCAACCTCTCATCTTGTCATTAACTTTGAAGATAGTTTCAACTAGCAAATCAGCAGCACAACAACAATAAACACATGCACACAAGACACGGTGATTTACGTAAAAAAATCTCCTCGATGTGAGGAGTAAAAAACCACGGGACCAACGGTTCATTTCAAGCTTCCACTATAATCAAAGATGGATACAAATGGAGTCTTCTCTAGAACATCTAGAGACAGATTACAACAGCAGCTATGTCATCAAGTTACATACTTGGCATCATCAACATCAACAATAACAACTAACAAGAGATATAACAACAACAAGCAGAGAAATAGCAGATTATGTCCCCTTTGGTTCTTCGCAGAGATCTCCCAAACCACAAAAGAAAATTGCACGAAAGTTGGCAGAAATTATGGTCTATGAGTCCCTTCCAAGCTATCCAAAAATCAGCCCAATCGGACACCGTTTGACCCCTCAAACTGACATTCTACCAAATGTTGCACAAGCTGAAACTGCAGACACTCAAGCTGACAAACCACTACTCAAATCCGGTGCTCTACTCAACCAATCCTTACAAAAACTGACCAGATTGAAGTGCTCTAAGTGAGGAACAAACTCAGCAAGTTTGGTGCCGATCAGACCATGTTTGAGCTTCCAATCGCTGACTTGATGAAGATCGGGTAAGAGCCACCAAGCCAAACAAACTTCAACTCTTCTTGTCCACTCTCCTCTCCCGCTTTTGTGTTTTGCTAGTTGCTTCTCCTTTCCAATGGCTGCTACTCTCTCACTCTCTTCAATGGAGGCTAGGGTTTTTCTTCCCACCACAAAAGGATGAGGCAATCTCTACCATTGATTAAGACATGAATCAATGGCACATGTTTGTTGGATTTTTGGGCTGCAATGGGCTGAGAACAAAGGCTCCATGTGAAGGGAATTTAGCCTAACATATAAGATAATAAACATATTATTTGCTAGCTTGTGTCGTTAGTACCATGTAAGCTATGAACTCTTTGAATTGCTAGCTGGATGAATGAAAAAAGAATATAGGACATACCGACATGGGAACAAAAGGTATCAAGATAACGGGATTAGCTATCAAAAAAGAATTGTTCTTGTGATATCATGAGAGAGTGATCCTTGAGCAGTGTTTGATCCTGACTGAGTGCATTTAAGATTTAAAGTAAAGAACCAAAGCATATGCATGTCGGTCACATATAGGCTAATTCGTTGTTTGCTTCAAAGAAAGGATCATGGACACTGTACTGTACAGGTTTACTCGAAAGTTTCAAACAAGGTACAATGGATTCAAAATCGTTAATGGAAGATTCAAATGTTGTTTGACAGAAGAAATTAAACAAGAAGAAAGTCATGTGTAGCTTTTATTTTTTTTCTTATGTTGTATCTTTTCTCCTACTAGCTCTCGCTCCTACCTGTCATTGATCCACACTAATTCCTCTTATTTTACTATGCTTAACCATTTGATCTTCTTCATCCCAAACAAGTTGTCTTCATGCATGGAGTAGTGCTTTCGGAGATTTAAACGACAGGTTTCCACTACTACAGAAACAGCCTTTCCATGCGGGCCGAAAGACACCTTTTCGTGCGGAAGGCCTGCCCGCACGCGCGAGAAGGTCTGGGAAAAGACCATTTTCGCGTGCGGGCGGCCCAACCGCACGGGAAGATCGCTTATCCCGTGCGGGTGGCTTAAGCGGCCCGCACGGGATAAGCGATCTTCCTGTGCGGTCACGTTAAGTGGACCGCACGGGATAATAAACCAACATATAAAATAATATTTTATATGCACATAAAATAATGGGTGGATCGCTTATCCCGTGCGGTCCACTTAACGCGACCGCACAGGATAAGCGATCTGCCCATTATTTTATGTGCATATAAAATATTATTTTATATGTTGGTTTATTATTTTATGTGAATATATTACCTTATCTCTCCCTCTCTCCTCTCTCTCCATCTCTCTCAGTAATAGTATACATACACATCGCACGTATTAAGAATTGAACGTAATTAATTATTTTTTCATGGAATTAAGATATTAAATTGTACGCATGCATCACATATGTATATACGTATCATCGTGTCTCGCAATTTACAGAAGTTGAAAAAACCACATAAAATATATCCTTAATTAGAAATATTTGTACTAGCTACTATACATATGTTCTTTTTCTCACTCTCTAA
Organism: Oryza officinalis; assembly: GCA_008326285.1. Lineage (NCBI taxonomy): Eukaryota > Viridiplantae > Streptophyta > Magnoliopsida > Poales > Poaceae > Oryza > Oryza officinalis. The sequence continues at coordinate 4,611,967 of BDMV01000005.1, forward strand.
GTCGTTTGAAGGTATCCTCTGTCGCAAGCTGGCTCTCCGGATCATAGAAATCGCCCAAATGGTTGCAGACATCGCGGCGGATGAAGCGGCAAATATCTGCACACAAGTTTAGTATGGTTCGATCGTCGAACCGGTTCGCTACAACTAGAACGGACGGGATCTGTTTCAGAAGGAATACACATTGTTATAATTAGGAAAGTTATACAAGATCTTATAATGTGTGAAAAGATATTTTCTCTCGACTTACTTCTTCAAACTTTGTAGTGTATCTCCCATTGAGTCTAAGCATCTCGCATACGTAGTATCCGCATAAATTAGTCTGTGGTGGTTGCTTAAAACACTATGTTGAAAAAAATTGTATACATCAATATTTTGAGTGAAACAAGTATATGTAAGAAATGTCGGAACAAGAGACATGTAATTACCGGCCATCTTGTCTTCACGAGAAGCTTCTTCTTTTGTGGATTATTGATCGGTCCACCGTGGTCTACGTAATATTTGTGTGCTCTATGAAGACAAAACAATTCTTTGAGTCAATTATGTGTCTTCGAGAGTACAATAGCCAACATTTAGTAAATGCTGCATAACAAGACTTACAAATTTAATATAACAAGAAACTCTGTAAATGTTTCCTCGCCATAGTGCGCCGGATCCAGCACTACGGCCAGGTGGTCCCGTGGATATACCAGAAAAAGTATGTAGTGATCGCTGCAAAGAAGATATGTTAGTTGTATGTGATATCGTACTAAAACATAAGTACTACGGAAGAATCATACGTACCGCAGCGCGTAAGGGACCAAGAGGACAGTTTTGTCTTTGTGCGCAACCATCGCTCTGCCCAAGTACAGTGCTACGCTGACCATCTTTTTCTTGTGCATTTTTTCGACGACCTCTTTTTTTTCGGACGTCGTTTTACTTTTGAGCTCAGCGGAATCTGCACGAATATTCACCGTGTGTTCCGTCCAGCAAACCCTTGTTGGGTTGATGTATCCTACTGGATGGTTGGCCTTTTCAGCGGCGTGGAATTGCATCCTAAGTAATAAAGCGGGTAATTTATCAGAAGTTAGTTAGCAAGTGAATTAATATATGACATTAATTACGAATGACTTACAGGCAAAATGCAGCAACGAGATTTATATCCATTTTGTCCAGCTTGAATAATGCGTGAAGGTTATTGAAATCGATTACCAGCATCCCATTTGGCCCACTGGTGAAAGCGTTATCCGGGACCTTCACAGTAATCATGCCCAGGCCCTTTTTAGGTGCCTTCAGATACCAGTCATGCATCAGCCTCATTTCCCAAGGCAGGCCTTCCATGAGCTTCGGGGGCAAGAACGGCTTCCCGTGCACGTACTTTGTTGGCACTTCGTCGGAAGTCTAGTTTTGCAGGTCCTCCATTTGATTTTTCACCGATTTTTGTGAATCCGACAACTGTGGAGTTTCATCCTGCTTCTTGTCAGTCGACGCTCTCCCCCTGAAAGCCTGGAATACTAACCTTTCCTCGTATACGGCCATTTTTTCCTTATCATAAGTTGACCTAATCATTGTCAGGATAAGCCGACGAGGTTCAAGCTTGGTCGGACTTGGAAGACTTGCGCTTCTCATAAGAGGCCTTTCAGGTAGCGCCAATGCAGACTGTGGTGTCGGAGGAGGTTGTTCTGCGTGGACTTCAGGGGCTGATAGATGTGGTGAACCTGGACCTAAAGGATTAGGGGAGGAGGGAGGTGGGGAGGCAGGCCGATTAGTTGGCGAATCTTGCCCTGGTGGAGAAGGTGGTGCAGGCGCAGCAGCAATCTTTGGAGCCGGCGGGCGTGGGGTTGAAGGCGATGGACCGACCAGCAGGATATCTCGTCGATGCCATAGTATAAACTGATTCACCGCATCCCCAAGCAATTGTATCCCTTCCGGTGTTGGAATATCTATCTCTAAACTGGTATGCTCTGCATGCACCTTGGCCACTTCCACCCTTGCATATTCTTTAGGGATTGGCATGTTCTGAATTTGGCGCCCTGGTATCGCAAGTCCTGTACCCACCTCCTTTCTCTTCCCAGCCCTTCCTATCGGCACGAGCAGGCTGCACGGCGTCGGGGCAGTTATGTTGTCTACTGGATAAGGTGCGGTGTCCACTGACCCGACACTGCTTGGCACCTGTACTGTGGGTTCTTCGGATTGCTGGAACAAGTGCGGGAAGGCTTGACGATTTTGAGCAACAAGAGAGTAGAAATGTTGTTCAACTTGTTTTGCTATCCTCTCTTTCAATTTCTGTTTGTACCTGTCTCATTTCTTGTAACCCTTAACTTCCTCTGGAAACCCTTCCTTCCAGCTCGTCCTTGACGATAGGCCCCTTACTCGTCCGGAATGTTCAGGGTTGCCTAATGCAGCTGTTAGTTGATCATGTTCCCTCTTGGCAATGAATTCCCCTGTTTTCTCTTTTTTCGCAATGTCCTTAAGACTACTGGTCACACGCTCGATATCCGGATCCTCGAACAGGATCTCTCCCTCATCGGTGACTTGCCCTGTGCTCCGTGCCCAAACCCAGTTTTTGCTTCTTTCCTTTAGGGCATCTACAAGCAGGGGCTTGCCTTGGGCAGCAAACTTCTCTTCAGTTGCTCGCCACTTCTCTACGTGGCCATCGTAACCGCTCGAGCCCAACCGGTGCAGGTATTTGTTCCTTTTAGCTAGATCGGACATCTTTTTCCTCCGCGCTAAGGCTAAGGCTCAACCAATGTATTTGGTTCGGCAACAGCACTATCGGTGGCACTGTTATCCTTTTTGTACCTACTCGCCCCACAAGTTGGACACTTGTCCAAGTCAGTGTATTCATTGCGATAAAGTACACAGTGATTAATACATGCATGGATCTTTTCCACACCAAGTGATAATGGACATATCAGTTTCTTGGCTTGGTAGGTGTTAGCTGGCAACAAGTTAGGCTTAGGAAGTATAGCTCCAAGGAGACCCATCAAGTCATTAAAACTAGTATCAGACCAGCCGTGTCTGGCCTTCAATCTAAGAAGTTCTAGCACCGACCGCAACACTGTATACTGCATGTCACATCCCTTTGATTGATCATACAAAAGATCTTTCGTTGATTTCTGCAACGCCTCCCAATTATTTAAATCTTTTGCTTTCTCTGTTAGGACCTCTGGTTCAGCGTGCCGCAACATATCCTCAAGATCAAGATCAATATCAACCTCTGCGGCGTCAAAACCAGAGCCGCCAAAATCACCAGTCATTTGATGAGACATGTCATCAATTATAAAATCCTCTGCCTGATCGAACCAAATATCACGAATCTCTACAGGAGGGGCGACTTCCCCGTGATAAGTCCAAACTGTATATTTCTCCACAAATCCACGCTGAATTATGTGTCCCAGGATTACATCCGGATCTTTCCACATCTTCTGATTCTTGCAACCCACGCATGGACAAAAAATATTCTTCCTACTCTCTCTCAAAGCATGTGTCTTAGCCTTGTCAATAAATGTTGATGCTTCTCTCATGAACACCGGATGAGTTCTCCGTGTCTCATACATCCATGTCCGATCCATCTAAAAAATTCACAGCATTAATTAATATTATATTGCCGGTGTTTTCTAAATAAACAAATTAAACTTAATTCATACTTTTTAACTAAAACCTCATTCACAACAAATAATAATACTGAGACAATATTAGCTACCAAAAAATGGTTCAATCAAAAAAATAAAATATTTGACCTACAAATTACATACATATATAGCACAAAGTACCAATTCGCACAAGTTTACATATCTTCGCATTCAACCAATGAAATTTTACAAAAACGGAAGCAAATGAAGGAGATGATCGAACACATTACCTTTTATATTGATTTGAATCGAAGATTTTAACTCTAGAATCTCCCACCAAAAGAAAATGCCTATTTTTGGAGAGAGAAACCGAGTTAAAATAAATTCAAATATCTTCACATTAAACCAATAAAAACTTTTAAAAGTGGAAGCAAATGGAAGAGAAGATCAAGCATGGTACCTTTTGTATTGATTCCAATTGAAGAATACAAGTTGAAAACCTTTCCCCCTATAATTGCTTTTTTTTGGAGAGAGAAACACCAGGTTCAAAGTGCCATTGTCGGGGGGTGGGAGCTGTTTTATAGTGCATCATCGCGTGCGGTTGACCTAACGAACCGCACGGGATAAGCATTATCCCGTGCGGGTTCTTAAGCGGACCGCACGGGATAATCTTATCTCGTGCGGTCGGCTTAAGGAAGCCGCACGCGATAATGAGTTATCCCGTGCGGTTCAATAGCCGGCCCCCTCGGGACCGGTTTTTCCAGGCACGGCCACTTATGGCCCGCCTGAAAACTGTTGGGGGCCTCGTCCAGAAAGCCCCTTTCTGTAGTAGTGTTCTCTGGCCACTTATGGCCCGCCTGAAAACTGTTGGGGGCCTCGTCCAGAAAGCCCCTTTCTGTAGTAGTGTTCTCTAAAAAGATTTATATGGTAGGTTAATGACTTGTTATTAGCTACTGCGATCGCGAAAGAGTAATGTTTTTTCACCATATTCATGTGCTAGATTTGTTCAAACTTTGCATGCCCTTTTGTGCTTCAGTAGAATTATAAGCACAAGAATTATTTAATACAATAAAGGGAGGATAATAGGTGAAAAAACGCACTCCAATTTGACCATATTAGAATCCTGCTTCTGTCTTTCACTAACAGTAGCTGCATTCACATACACCCGATGCCTATAAATTCGCATGATGCCATGGTGACCATGGTTGCTCTCTCGTTTGTACAAGAAAGAAAAAGATAAAAATATTGTGATGCAAAAAATATCGTAGATGCAGAACAATTTGCATCACTTGCCTATATAAAATGCATACCTAGAAATACATTAATTCCATAGGTTGAAACAAACAATACCTTACATGGTTAGAGCCTCTAAAGATTTTCAGTAGTGATAAATTAGATTGAATGAAAGGTATCTGGAATTTTAGTCGCTCGGTATCAAGTTTTCGTCAAGCAATCTTACCCAGTCGATCCTGCTTGCGTTAAGATGGTTTGACGAGCAGCCATGGCTAGGATCTCATATCTCCCTCTAGCTAAATGTTGTAAACTTGCATGGTTCTGATCCATCTCCTGTGGCCAACAATAGTTGGGGGGCGGTTGATGACAGCTGGTTCTTGGATCTTGCTTACAGAGAAGAGGGAAAATGTGACGGAAGAAAGAATGCGCTGGTTAATTACTGCTGTTCTTGAATGAGTTAATTACATATTATTAGCTAACCTGTTGTACGTATACCCTTCATCAAATTGGTATATATTACATATTATATAACTGACGTTCGAGTACGCTGGCGGTGACCTGCATATACAGCTTTAATTGTTGCTGACGTGACAATTTTGGAGAGGTGTTTATAATCGGCTGTTGTTCGGACTATGGATTCTATTGTGTTTCTTCGTAGTTGGGGTTAAAATGGTCGGAATCGGAAACGATGCTCGGTAGGCTGGTAATTGGCCATATTTATCATTTAAACTATTCAGTGTAAACATCAATACGATCAAGAAAGAAATTAAAAAAAACAAATTTTATATATAGCCATAAACGGTAACGGTCGAAAATGGTATCCCTTATATAAAATAGACGCTCGGTCGATTAGAAATTTCCGTGAACATTTTCACCCCTACTTGATACACACATGTGCATATCAATTTTTTGTTACCATTAATTTACACAATCTGGATAATTACTAGCAACTTTGTTATTAAAATCATATATAACTACTGTAATATTAACAGTAATTACTGTTAAAATGTGGTCTAGGAAGAAATCTCCTCATCGCACTGTCTACACTAGAATTAAAATTAAATTGAGTCAGAGAGTACACAAATTGATACAAAGCCTCACTAGTTGCTGGCCATGCTTAATTAAGATCATAGCCTTCTTTCTAGTATATATATATATATATATATATATATATATATATATATATATATATATATATATATATGAAGAAGTTTGATAGCTGTAGGATCTATCTCTTGCGCACTTTCAGTTAAACTTGTTAGATGAATGCATGAGAAAGTTGGAATGGTAGGCATCAGGATGGCAAAACACCGCGTGCGCTCTCAAAGTTTGGAAGAATAAACATCTCCGGTCGGAAGGGGTTACGGCCATCATGGACAGAAATCTATCCCACCCATTCCAGGAGTTCGTCTGTTTCATTCGCGTCCTGTTTATCAGAATGCAAATGATGAAGGAGGTGTGATGCTAGTTGTAGCCTTTCTTTTTTAGTTGGTAAGCTGGTATCCCCAGTGACCTTTTAAGCTTTCAATAAAAGCCAGGTTCTAGTAGCTTTTTTTTCTAAAAAAAGAATGCAATTGACAAGATAACAACACAGCTTCCAATTTGTTGTAGATTTTTTCGATTGTCGTTACATTTACATTGAATGCATATGTCTATCAAAAGAAATAAACTGTTGAACACGATGATTATAATCCCTGAACTGAACATCCCACGCCTCAAAAGCATATATGCATGATATCAAATACAACCTCGATATAGGCAAGAAAAAAACCATCAGTTGCGGAAGGTAATTAACTTGAGCTGCAATTTTACTCTATCCCTGTTTCTAATCAGGTACTTAGTAGTATTATCTCATCTCGATCTAAGCCAGAGACTACGTTATAGCATGATGACGCGACAAGCTCAAAAGCGGTCATAAGGTCAATCCGGTGGACATATTCCAATGGTAGCAATCTGATTATATGGTGGGTCAAAAGGAGGCCCAACTATGTGTTGTTGGGCCAAACAAAATCTCGAAAAAGCCTATCTAATTTAGCTCGGACACCACATGTAGGCCTAGTTTGGCCCACACGAATTAATTGACAGGTCAAATTGTAGCGATTCAATTTCATGGTGAGCCCAACATTGTGGCTGAGCGTACAAGGAAAAGGTCCCAAACTAACCTATGAAATTGTAGTCCAACACGCTAGTGTTCAGTATCCTGAATCCAACACGCTACTGTTTAGAGTGTAGGACATATATATATATAGTTTTTGGTAGAATAGTGCATTCATAAAACAAATTTCTATCTGGCAACTGTAAATAATGGCCATACATGTGACCTACCTTAATTATAAATAATAAGTGCAGATGATACTACAATCCATAAAGTGGTAGGAGTAGCAAATTTCACCTCTCTTCAAATACCATGATTAACCGTTATTGACATCCTAAACTTCTCTAGTTGGCATTAATTTGGGGAATGACAACGCATCCAGCACCAGCAGCTATAAATAGCACTCCCCTTCCATTTGCATGGGAGCCAAAAGGAGAATTAAACCAGAAAGTGTATATGAGAACAAAAACACATGGACCTGTTAGCTTGTGTTGTTTGTACAGTGATTCTCAACTCTCTGGAATATACTGAACTTGTACAAGTAGTAATGGGAGGTATCGAGATAACGGAACACGAAAAAACTAGCTATGGAAGCTACTACGAATCCAACGTCCGATCAAAAGACCAAAAAATCAGACACCCTCTCTACCTTTTTTTACTATGCTGCATGCAAACCTGAAACTTCCTCTCCCTAGTCCCTACGGCATACCTGTGGTGCTGCAAGCAGACATGCACATGCAAATCTTACTGAGCTTCTTCTTTTTTCTTCTAAACATTTTTTATGAACTTTTAAACTATTTTTTCTCTTAAATTACTTATCTTATTTGTGATCTGATTGCACCATTATATTTATTGCATTTAAATCTTCAGAACAAAATCTCACATGACTATATTTTCGGATGAAAAAATATGTCTTAAAAATTAGTTGTTGTTTCATCACGTTTAAAAAAAATGTTTCATCACTTAGTAAAAATGTTTCAATTCATTTCATAAAATGTTTCAAAAAATGCAACATTCAAAAATATTGACTAGACTACAATACCGACAACCACCATATGAAACATTAGTCCCAAAAAATGAAAGAAATAGGTTATCTATTGTCATGGAATTCTTTCGTCGGATTAACAATCTCGTCTATAATAAATCCCATCAGTTGTTTTTGAACAGCCTTTATGTAATCCGTCGGGGTTCTTGAACAACTTTTATGTAATCCGTCGGGGGGAGTTGGTCCTTCATCCAAATAATCTGTCATTTTAAAAAAATAAGATATAAATATATTAGATCAATAAGAATAGTGTAAATAATGTATGAATAATGTTTACGTACTTCCATATCCTTATCATTGTTAATGCTGTGTGTTATGCTGTGAATAAAGTTACAAACATAGTAACCGCAGAAGTTGTTCCTCTGTTCCTGTCGTAAACACTAAATATGCAACCTATATGTATATATAATCATAATTAATACATAAACAATAATTAATTACTAATTTATTATTTACTTATGTACACACGAACAAATATGCAATATATAAGCAATAGTTAATTGAGCTAGGTATGTACGAAAAGAGTTGCATATAATTAGAATTAACACGTCATATCTAATTGTATTGTTCATATAACTTACCTTACCGTTGCTTGGCGACCTTCAGAGCACATAATTCAGCTTGAGACTCGCTCGTGTCCAATCCTGACAAGGAAACAATCATTAGTTAATTAAAACATGTACATTGAACAACTAAAACATAGCACAAATTGTAAATATATTTTTCATGTATTATCTATATTTTAATTATTTTTAGAAGTTTTTTAAAATTCTAAACATATTTTTAATGTGTTCTTCTTATTTTTTAACAATTTTAATGATTTTTAAGGTGACATTATTAAGGTGACATAGAAGATGCGTCATTATGCTGAAGAGGGATGGTGAAAAGATCATCTCAAAGCTGACAAAACAGTGCACCACGTTATTTTATAGGGCTGTTAATCTGTCTGGATCGATGACCTTCTATGAAAGTGCATTGAGGAAAACATAGAGCTTTGTTATTGTTGTCCAGACATTATCAGGAAGAATACCCCGAATTATAACAGGAAGCAACTGTGTCATCAACACGTGACAGACATGAGACTTTAGGTTTGTGAACTTCTTAGGTACACATCAATGTCGTTACCATGTTGCTTTGGGCCTTGAATAATAATCGGCATCATGATGTACTTTCACTTCATGCATAACCAAAGGGAAAGGTTGTAGATACATAGGGTCACAGGCCAAGTGCTATGACCGCTGCTCATCTCTCTAATTGGATTCATGCCATCTGTACTTAAACCAAACCTTATGTTCCTTGCATTTTTTCCGAAGTCTTTAAATATTCTGTTGATGTTTCACCACTGCGACCCATCGCCGGAGTGTCTCAATATCCCGTCTTGTTTACGTTCTTTTGTGTGCCAGCACATCATTCTAGCATGCGCTTTGTTCCTGAACAAACGCCTCAGACATGGTATTATAGAAAAATACCACATCACCTTAGTGGGAACTCTTTTCTTCAAACGTTGTCCGTCAACATCACTGGGGTCATCTCGTCTAATCTTGTATCGTAATGCCTTACAAACCGGGCATGCTTTTAAGTTCTCGTAGTACTCCTCACCGCAATAGAGGATACAATTGTTCGGACATGCGTGTATCTTCTGGACTTCCAGTCCTAGAGGGCAAACTACCTTTTTAGCTTCGTACGTTGTTTCGGGCAATTCGTTTCCCTCCGGAAGAATATTCTTTATGAGTTTCAATAACTCGACAAATGCCTTGTCAGTCACACCATTTTTTGCCTTCCATTGCAAGAATTCCAGCGTGGTACCCAACTTTTTGTGCCCCTGTTTGCAATCTGGATACAAGGGTGTTTTGTGGTCCGCTAACATACGCTCCAATTTCTTGACCTACTCATCACTTTCACAGTCTTTCTTTGCGTCACACTACATTTGACCAAGATCGTCTGCACTATCATTTTTTGCAACAGCTCTATCTGCCTCGCCTGTTGTACTATTTGCAAATCCACCGTATTGAGCCCAGTCCGGAATGCTGTCGTTTTATTCTTCATTTTCTTCCATTGCAACCGCTAACTCTCCGTGCGAGGTCCAACAATCATAGCTAGGCATGAATCCCAACTGTAACAAGTAGACATGAAGAATTTTTAATGTAGAATACTCCTTGTGATTTTTGCACTTTTATATGGACAACATATAAAACCCGTAGGCTTGTGGGCATCGGCCACACTATAAAAATAATGTACGTCATCAATAAACTCATTCGACTGTCGGTCCATGTTGTACATCCATTGCCGATTCATCTACATCAAATAAAGAAATGTAAAAGAAGTCCACGAAACTGAAGATAAATAAATAAGCATTTAATAATTTAAAACATCATAATTAAACTTAAAACTAGGGTGACACATAGAAAGCCCATTCGTGCTTCTAATGAGGAGATTGTTGTTGAGCTGACAAATCTCTATAACCATTTCTTTATAACCGTGGGGGAATGCAAGGCTAAAGAGCCATGGTTAATTATATATAAAATCTAGAAGTTTGAAGAAATTGTAAATATATTTTTTCATGTATTATCTTTATTTTAATTATTTTCAAAAGTTTTTTAAAAATTCTATACATATTTTTAATTTAATGTATTCTTCTTATTTCTAACTGTTTTAATGATTTTTAAATGGACTTAGTTTTATATTCTTTTTTCTTTATTTTCTATAATTTTTCTTTGTTGTCTTTTTTAACATTTTTATCCAATGTCTCTAAAATTATAAAGTACTCTTATTTTTTCTAAATATTTATTCTCTCTCATCATTTTTCATATATCTTTTTGAGAGAGAATGACGTTTAACTAGAAATGTAATATGTTAACCATACATCAATAGAAAATGAAGTTGCTAACCTTTTAGATCCTTCAATTTGTGTAATACCATCAAAATACTTTCACAAAAAATTTTGGCAGCACCTCTCTTCCTCCTCCTCTGAGCAGTAATGGCTCGACCTGAAGATAAAAGAAGGCATATAAAAAGGAAATGATCTTTAGTACCGGTTGATGTTACCTATCGGTACTAAAGATATATGATCTTTAGTACTGGTTGGTAACATTAACTAGTACTAAAGTATTGATCTTTAGTATCAGTTGGTGACACCAACCGGTACTAAAAAGCTCAGAGGACCTGCCATGGTCTGACAAGTGTCAAACAAGGTTGAACCGGAACTAAAAATAATCTTTAGTACCGGTTGGTAACACCAACCGAAAGATTGTACAGTGTCGTGGAGCTTTTTAATCGGTATTAAAAAATATTTTTAGTACCAGTTAGTAATAGAGCCAAGATATTTATGTTTTTGGGTACCACGATGAAAGATCAGTTATCCAATAGTGTGGAAAGCAAACGATAAATCAAAACTCGTCAGTACAATATTTTAATTTGAATTCCTTTGTTTCATGCTCGTTGCTAGCTGGGTGAAGGGAAAACTGACAACTTGGTATATATGTTGGGATAGGAGGTATCGAGATGATGCAACACAGAGAGTTGTCCAAAGATCGCGCTTGTTCTGGGTGTTTCTCGTCCTGAGAGCGCTATAGATTCAGAGCCAAGAACTGCTCATCCTTCCGCTCCTTGAGTGTAGAAGTTTCATCTTGGCTGTGCTTGCATGTTGATTCTTTTCCTTCCCTTCCAACAAAATCTGATTTATGAACACCTCTAGTATGTTTGCCTAAAAGCTTCCGACAAGGTACATTGGTTTCAAAAGCGTTGACACATCGACAAGCAAATATGTAATTGGCCTGGGAGTCTCCTTGGCTGGCATGTAATGCAAATGATGATCAAGAGTGGAAAAGCAAGAGGATTAAGTTTTATCATTCCAAACAGAGTGAGTGCTTGATCGAGTTTTTTCAAACGTTTGCTTGTCCTTTAATATAGACTTGAGTGGAATTATAAGCACGCGAATTGTGTAATCCAATGAAGAGAAAACGGTAGGTGAAAATAATTATAATCCTATATTCCTATTTGACCCTCGTTAGGATCTTGCTTTTGTCTTCACCTAACAATGGTTACATGCTTACATTGAACAACTATAAATTTAGCATATTGCCATGGTGACTCTTGATCCTTTGTACAAGAAAAAGAAGGATAAAAAATCAGCACCTACAAATACTGCTGCAATTGAGAAGACGTATGAAGGAGTTATATGTTGAATAGTCTCACATTGATTATGGAAGGGTAAGGGACCTAATATATAAGTAGGAGAACCCCTTATCTCATTGGCTAGCTTTTGGGATGAGAAATACTCTTTATGATCCTATAATTGGTACCAGAGCCTGGCTAGTTCAATATCTTTGGTCCAAGAAACACAGTGTGTGAAGGCCTGAGGGACCGTGGGTGCCTGCGGGGCCCGTATACCTGAGGGACCATCGGTGTACAGTGAAAGGGCAGTGAACGGTTGAGGGACATCCATGTGTGAAGGAAAAGATTGTTGAATAATCTTAGATTGGTTGTGGAAGGATAAGGACCTAGTATATCTATGTGTGAAGGAAAAGATTGTTGAATAGTCTCACATCGATTGTAAAAGAACAAGAAACCTAATATATAAGTGAGGAAGTCTTCACCTCATTGGCTAACTTTTAGGGTAGAAAAGGTCCTTTACGATCCTACATTATATATATATTGACATCTCCACCGTGTTCATATAGCTTATTAGGACTTTGCCAAATTCAATTTTTCTGCACTACGTAGCAATCTGTACCGACCTGAAATTTCTCGAAGAATGCCAAACTGTCGATATGGGAATGTTAGGTGTGAGGACTTTGAGCCATGGTGCCTAGTAATAGATTCTGTCAATATTAACCTGTTAATTCCGCTGAAGGTGAAAGTCTGGGAAGTTCCCATGCTTCCAAAATACAAGGGGGATAGCTGTGGTAAATGTAAATCATGTTAGAGGTTATTTTTCTTCTAAGGTTATAGAAATCTAGTGTTCTTATTTGTATCATATACCAAAAAAAAAGAATCCAAGTCTGTTAGCAATATATGACCAGATGACCTTCATCTTCCATTGGTAGAAGAACATTGTTTAGAGATTTTGTTTCATGCAACTGAAATCCTTTGTAATAGCACGATAGATTCATGATGAGATGAGTAGATGATCCTTAACGCGTATTATTGCACCTCTCATTTTATTTCCCAGAAGAAACATCGAACTCATAATACATGTCCAGTAGTGCAAGAGGTTTTCTGAAGTCTGGATGTTGCACCTTTCTACTTGGTTCAGTCATCAGATGGAAAACTACTTTTCACTTCATGAAGTTCACTATGATGGAAATTTTGGAAAATTAATAGCAGATTCACTGATAGATGAATGCAAATTATGTCATACAGATATAATATCCCTGGTATCTACATACTTGAAGTGGTACACACACCACAGACCACAAGAAATAAAAAGCCTGTTCAGATAGACCGTCTAATTCTCCGAAAAGGATTAGTCCTCATACATAGAACCGGTTTAAAATTTATTACCGACCCACCCTTGTTATTACGGACATCACCCCGACCCACCCCCCACCACACATACACATGCGATCCACATTTATTGTACCCTTCTTTCTGCTAACATGGCAAACTAATCCTCGAAAAATAAATTAAGACATCATGAACCCACAGGTCAATAAAATCAGTTTTTCTGTCTGTCTGTCTTGTCAAGACTAGCTAGTGTTGCACATTGCAGCTACAAATGGAGTATGGGCCGAGTGAGATCCAAGTAGAAAGAAGGGGAGAGATGCTGTCAAATGCAGAAGTTTGATAGCCGTTGTTCTCTTATATCTTGCTTGATGAAGGAGAAAGGAATGGTAGGTATCAGAATGGCAAAACACTGCCAAATTCTCGAGTTCCCGTCAAAGGAAGAAGGCTATACCTCCTCTCACATGGACAATTCTAGTAAAAAGAACGATCAAATTAGTAGGAGCTAAACAAAGAGTAGTTGACTTGCATTGGGATTTTCACATCTCATCCCCACAGCGGCAAACTTCAAGTATTTGATGTTATCCTACCCACCCACAACATGTTCTGTTCTAATGTTGACGACAAGCATCATGATCAGGATGGCGCGTCAATGTTAATTGTTTTTTCTTTACCGGTAACAGTATGGAAATTAACCCCCTGCGGTCACTAGCTAGAATCAATCGAAGCAAGTAGAAATTGTACAATAATAGTCGGTTGGTCTGTTTCTGAACTACATGGGTCTATATAATCCTACAATATCAGTTATGATGATTGATAAGCTAGTTTTTCTTCACTTGAAGCCCTACCATGGATATTGGACTAGTTGGATGAGACTGATCTTCCTATGCAACCTATATATTCTTGAAAGTATCCATCTTTATGTTATAGTGACCTTCCTAATCAGTTATGATGATTGATCGTTGTTTTATATATGATTCATGCCTACTGAATCATACAACACTGTTGGAGATCTCAATGACCTTATATGGGTTTGAAGGTTTTGAGTTAGTAGCTCGGTGTTCTCAACAGGAGTGAGGCCATCTTTGTAGAAATTTCTGTATTCTCTATTTACTCAATTTAATTTTAGTCCATCTTCAGTTTTATGAAAATTGTTCCAGAACTTTTACGATGCAATGATATATAGCTAGCTATTAATTCTTTGGATTAATTGTGTGCAGTAGTAACATAAAAACTAACTAGAGGATTTTATGGTACAATTTACTGGTAATATATACTGTCAGTATAAATGATCCAACGGTATAGATTGTTTACCTACCCACTTGATTATATTTGTAGTATAATTCTAAAAAGGGTATATTGGTCTATTTTTTGTTATTGCATGGTGACAATTCCGTAAATTCTAACATATAAGCCCGCTCAATCCAATAGTGATTTCCAATTCCCATCCTCGTTCACCCTAGGTGGAGGAGTTGTGTGGGGAGCCACGCAGCCGACACTCGCCACAAACACGTCGCAACCAGTAATTGCAATTTCCAAAATTTCGCCTTCCACCAGCAATCACATATCTTGCCCAAAATTTTTGGATTTTTCTAATTTTTTATGAATTTGGTCAATGTTTATTCAAATTTACTCAAAATTTCAAATAATGTTGGTCAAAAAAGTAACGAAATTTTCAAAATTTTGGTGATTTTGGTTCTTTCGCACCCCCCCCCCCCACAAAAACATCAATTTCGAGAATGCAAACCCTTGGTCGCAACGCTAACACCCTAAATCAATTAAGCATGGTCATTTAGTACTCTAGTCAATTCTAGGGAATAGTTAACGTTTTGCAATGCCGCCGGACCCTAGCTCTACGTACGATACCGGCGACGCTCCCGGCCTATATCATTGCCATCTTAAGATCAGATTCTACAGATTAAAATTGCAGCTAGAGAATATTAATTTGCAAGAACAAAACACAGGAACATAAGAGTTCATCTGTACATGCATGCATTTTCATGTGCACATATCGTATGAATCGCACTGCCTTGGCTCGTCTCTCCCTCTCGCCCCCTCACCTACCTGAATCACACACGACGGCGCCAACAGATAGAGATTGAACCTAAGAACAAATTATTAAAATGTCCTTTAATTACAATTTTTTTAGCAAATTCCTATCATATCGTTGTATATACTGACGGTATATACAGTAAAAGTCCTCTTTCTCAAAAATTAATCCTTGGTTGATGGACTATATATACAGCTCTTGAAATTAGTCAAAGCGGCAACCAGTTGTGATAAGCATGGAATTTATGCAAAGCCAAGCTCAATTGTTTCATTGCCTCTAGTTAATTATTTCAAATTTTCTCTGCTGGTTCTAGCAACAACTAAACTTAATGGTATGTTTTGACAGGGTGTTGTTCCCATGGGGACCGGTTTAGCATTCCAATGCTACGATTGTAACAATTCCCACACTGATCGATTGCCTCTCACCCCTGTTGAGAACTACCCTAGCCTAGCTTCTGTCTATAAAACAACATCCATGATCTAAAGAGAGTTGCATGCAGTAAGAAGGGGAGAGATGTCAGATGCATCATTTTGATCGATGACTGTGTTCTCTTTTAAACTTCCAACTTGTAGATGAATAAGAAAGGAATGGTGGT
Organism: Oryza officinalis; assembly: GCA_008326285.1. Taxonomy (NCBI): domain Eukaryota; kingdom Viridiplantae; phylum Streptophyta; class Magnoliopsida; order Poales; family Poaceae; genus Oryza; species Oryza officinalis. Next base: position 4,627,978 of record BDMV01000005.1, read on the forward strand.
CATCAGGATGACTGAACATTGGCTCAAGTCAATGCTCTGTGAAAGGGAAGAAGTCGATCTCTTCTCAGAAACAAAATTCTCGTCCAAAGAATGACCAAATTAGTAGAAACTGAACAAGATTGTCCAGTTGCACTGGATGTTCACTTCTTCTCCCTAGCCTCTGCAGTAGCAAACTTTGTTCCGTGGACATGATCAGTTGCTGAAATCAATCTAGTGGACTAGGAGAGTGCAGATGATCATTGGTAAACTGGGTAAGAACTGTCTGTCAGAGAGTCCCATGTCTAAAGCAGTGTCAGCTGGCAAGGATTGGCATGTTTAAGCGGATCTTAGAGTCATTTTTTTTAAGAATTTTTACGGTACAATTTACTGGCAGGGTATACTGCTAGTATAAACGATCCAATGGTGGATTAGTTTTCCTACAAACTTAAATAGCTTATGGTATAAAATCAAAAAGTGTAAATTTGTCTTAATTTTCATGTTACTGCATGAGGGACAATTCCATAGAAACCCATCCTTCATTCCCATCGAATGGAAAATAATCATTACCTATCTCGCGATACATGGAGAAAAACAGGAAAGTAGCACGTATATATACCGATTTCCTCTCCCTGTTTCGCGGTTGCAATCTTGTGGATTCATCACGTATACGTACCTATGCCGGATATGTCGATGAGGAACGAGATTAATTATGCATGGCTAGATTGAAGTGTGTTCAATTAGAGAAGATAATGATCGCCAATAATTTTTTTATTACTAATATTTATTAATGTATCGGACTCTAATTATTCTTTGGTTGCGATCCAACGAGAGGGAACTACGCATGAGCAGCAGCGCGGCCATGGCTGCAGGCACCGGGCCGGCGATGCAGGAGAAGCTGAGCAGGGAGGAATAGCGTCGCCGCCATGCGTGCCTTCTCTGCTCGCTCTCAAATTAAACTCACGCACAAACAGTTTAGGTTATCATTCCCATGGATTAAATTAAAGCAAAATATTACTAAAACGCCCTTTTTAATTTTATGGCAAATTTCTAGTGTGTCCTTGCTTATACTAGCCAGTAAAGCTAGGCTAGGGTCTTAGCTTCTCTCTATAAAACGACATCTATAAGGTAAAGAAAGATGCATCTAGAAATTAAGGAGAGAGATGTCAGTTGCGGAAGAGTGATGAGTGTGTTCTCTCTTCTAACCTTCCAACTTGTTAGATGAATGAGAAAGGAATGGTAGGCATCAAGATGACAGAAGATTGCCAGAAGTACACCTCATGTTCAAGGAAGACGTCTTTCTCTTGTCACATAGAATTATAGTCCAAAGATTAACCAAATCAGTAGAAACTGAACAAGATTGTCCTGTTGCACTGGGAGTTTTTTTTTTGATGAGATTGCACTGAGATGTTCACTTCTCCTCCCTAGTCCCTGCAGTAGCAATTGTTGTCGTTGCACACTTCCGCGCACATGCTCGGTTGTTGTACTTAGTTGAGTGCAGATGATCATCGAGAAACTGAGAAAGAACTGTATGTCTGAGACCCACATCTGAATCAGTATCAGCTAGCAATGTTTGGCATAATGATTAAGCTCAGAATGATTCTTAAGAGTCATTTCTTCACTCAGCATGATGAAATTGTAAAATTTTCCGCGAACGCGCAAAAAGATTGTACATCAGTATATTAGAAGAAAGCAGAGTTTTTGTTACACAACGTAACCGGTCAGACAGCCATTGCCTAGGAACAAGGAAAAAATAGAAAGGAAACAAAATAACTGCTAAGGGAGAAAAACTACGAAAAAAACGCTGCTCCTATATAGAGAGAGGGTGGTGGTGGAGTCCCACTACACTCCCAACAAGCCCCCAAAAGCAGCGACACCAGCCGATGACCACAAACGGTCTTCCTAAAGGATAGACTCCAGAATTGCTGAGACTGATGAGAGAGAAAAATCAAAAACCCTGAAGTTCCATTCCTTCCACAGCTGCCAAGAGACCAGGAGGTTTAGGGAGTCGAAGCCCACGCGAAGATGTTCAAGCAAGCAGGCCCTAGAAGTCGGCCACCAGATCTGAAGTAAGCAGCCATAGGAAGGAGTGAGGTCAGACCAGCCGGGAGAAGACAGCACACGGTGCCAGACCTGACGAGCGAACACACAGTCAAGGAGGATGTGGTTCGCCGTCTCAAGCTCTTGAGCGCAAAAAGGACAGGCTGAATGGCTATCAATACTATGCTTTTGCAGAAGATCAACCGTCCAGCAATGCTGCTGAAATGCAAGACAGAGGAAAAGTTTGCATTTGGCAAGGCCTTTTACCTGCCAGAGCAGGTCGGCACAAGCAAAGAAGTGTTGGCTAACGAAGAACTCCTAGTAGGCCGAGCGGGCCAAGTAACATTGGTCGCTTGTTCAACGCCAAACTAGACGATCTTCCATGCTCGGAGAGAGCTGGATAGGAAGCACATCATCCCATACCACCAGAAATTGTGAGATGACCAGGACGGTGAGAGTGCCACGGATGTCCCTCACCCAAGAATTATCAGTGAGGGCATAAGCGACCGTGCACGAAGCCCAGAGACATGGGGGCACGACAAGGAGGAGGTCTGGTGCCAAGCAGGCCACCGAGCGACCTTCGATCCACTGGTCCGTCTAGAAGAGAGTCGGGGCGCCGTTGCCAAGCATGAAGAAGGTGGAGGCCGCAAACATGTCGAAGACGCTTCGTTCGAGGGGGGCCTTCAGGTCAACCTAGAAGGGGTGACCTAAGCATCGAAGCCAGAGTTAGCGAAGGTGAAGAGCGAAACCTGATGTTCTTAAATCAGCAATATCCAGTCTGCCGACATTTATAGGGCGACAGACATTCGTCCAAGATACAAGGCACTGACCCCCATGGATCGAGTCCGTACCCGTCCATAGGAAGGAGCGACGTTTCTTGTCCATGGCCTTGACGACCCATCCCGGCAAATCGATCACGATAGACACATGGACCAAAATAGAAGAGAGCACTGATTGGACTAGCACAGAGCGGCCGGCCAAAGTGGTGAGCCGACCCTTCTAGGGAGGGAGCTGGTGGGAGACCTTGTCCACGAGAGATTGCAGGGCCGCTTTCGGTAGCTTGCAAACCGACAGCGGAATGCCGAGGTAGGTGCAAGGGAACTCAGAGATAGAGCAGGGGAAGGAACTTTGAACCAGCTCCAGGTCCTCGGCCGATCAACAACGGATCGGAGTAATCGAGAATTTGACAAAGTTGGTGTGTAGCCCGAAGGCCGAGCCAAAGACAGAGAGGATGGCTTGGATGAACTCCAGATTCTGTCGGACAGGGGAGAGAAAGAGAACCAAATCATCGGCATAGAAAGAGGCACGATGTCATAGAGCACGGTCATTGAGCGGGAGAAAACCGCTCAAGTCGGAGACCTTGCGGAGCATCACATTGAGCACATCCATTACAAGGATGAAGAGCATGGGGGAAAGAGGGTCGCGCTGTCGGAGCCCCCTCTGGTGGAGGAAACGAGGACCCGGCACCCCATTCACTAGCACCCGGGAAGAGGAGCCCAAAAGAATTAGGGAGATCCAATCATGCTAGCGGCGGCTGAACCCAAGGTGGGTAAGCACTTCAAGCAGGAACGACCAACTGACCGTGTCAAAGGCCTTTGCAATGTCCACTTTGAGGAACAGACGAGGCATGCGCCTGGCATGGAGTGCCTTGGCCGCAAGCTAAATATAGTGAAAGTTGTCATGAAGTGAGCGGCCTTTGACGAAAGCACTTTGATTGACCGCCACTAGCCTGTCAAGGTGAGGAGAGAGATAGATAGCCAGGATCTTGGAGAACAACATGCCAAAGCTGTGGATGAGGCTTATTGAGCGGAAATCCTTGACTTCCACGGCCTCGTCTTTCTTCAGCAAAAGGGAAATGAAAGCATCATTAAGGGAGACAAAACCATGGCCGTTAGTCAGAAAGAGGGTGTTAAGAGCAGCCAAGATTTCTGACTTGATCACCGGCCAACAAGATTTGAAGAACCGGCTTGTGAAACCATCAGGGTCGGGCGCCTTATCTGATGATAGTTGCTTAATCACCGCTCAAACCTCATCCTCGGAGAAGGGACTGTCTAGGCCACCAAGATGTGTAGGGTGGAGGCCAAGAGAGTGAAAATCGAGACAAAGATCACGCTCGACGCTCGTCGCCATGACGTTGCTAAAGTGAGAGGAGGCAAACTCTTGCAGCTCATCATGAGAGACGACAAGCCGGTTGCCATCGCGAAGGCGCGTGATGTAATTCTTTTGTCTCCAGGCCCTAGCATGCAAGTGGAAGAATTTGGTATTGGCGTCACCCTCCTTGAGCCAGATCAGACATGAACGCTAGCGCGCAATGCTATGCTCGAGCGAAGCAAGCCCAAGGCACTTTAGCTTCAGGTCTCGCCGCAACCAAGACTCTAGGGGAGATAGAGGTCGACTCTCTTGCGCAACTTTGACCCAGAAGATGAGCTCCTTCGCCATCTGCAACTGGAGGTGGACACTACCGACATGTCAGTCACTCCAGCTCTGCAAGCGCTTAGCCGTGTTGGAGAAACACTAAGCAAGCATGGCCAAAGGGGGTAGATTGGCCGGGGTTTACCATGATTCTTGCACGACCTGAAGGAAGCCGTCGAACTTAGGCTAGAATGACTCAAACCGAAAGCGATGTGCTTTTGGCGAGGAGACACAAGAGTGAAGGAGAAGAGCGCAGTAATCAGAGGCAACAGAGGAAGTCGCTTGGAGGAGGCAAGAGGGGAAAAGCTCCTTCCAGTCTGCAAAAAAGAAGAAACGATCGAGTTTGACGAGCGTAGGGGATCACGCTGGTTGCTCCAAGTGAAGTGACGACCGTGGAGCGGTAACTCCTGGAGGTCCAACCCATCAATCAGTTGACGGAAGTGGCCCATGATGCATTGATTGAGGTTCAGGCTATTCTTGTCTTGAGCCTCCAGATTAAGTTGAAATCACCTATGGTAGCCCATGGTCCCGTGCGAGAAGAGCGCAAAGACCAAAGTTTCTCAACCTCCTGTGGTCCATAGATTATGGACAGCCACCAGGGGGTATCATCAGAGTGGTGTCGAACTAGCGTTGTTAGAGAGAAATCAGCGAGGTGAACATCCGAGACAGACCAGACGGCTATCCGCCAGGCAAGCAACACCCTCCCACTCTGACCAATAGCAGGCGAAAAGGAATAATCAAAGTCTAGGCCTAGCATTTCCATAATTATTTGAGGTGAGATTCCATTTTGGTCTCCTCTAGGCAGAGTAGAGAGACACACTTATCATGGACAACATCACAGACAACATCCCAACAGACGCATGAGTTCAACCCCCGCACGTTCCACACCAAAACATTCTCATGGCATGATCCCATAGAGGGGGAACCATGCAGAGGGGAGAAGGGAGGTGAGGTCGATCAGCCGCACACAAACAACGCGTCCGCAGCCTGAGCCGAGGGCAGGGAACCAGAGAAGAGTGACGAGAGCACGAAGACGTGGCCCTGTGAGAGGGGCTGTGTGAAGAGGGCGTTGTAAGCCGCGACCGCCTCGTCCGAGACAGGACCCTCCTCAGGTACCAACCCGAGCTTGCGCATCAAGTTGCGCTATGTGCGTGAGACCATGTGACTTGGCCTGGCAAGCGTGAGCTTGGCAACTATCCTCTTGCTGCACTTCGGAACTACCCCCATAGCCGTGACAAGAGGCGCCGGAGGTGGGGGCGATGGGAGAAGTGCCGGGGGCAGAGGCTTGGAGCAGCTGGCGAGGAAGGAGCACAGCATAGCTCTGTCCGCAACCGAAGTCCGCAACACGTGTGCCACTGGCCGACCATCAAGGTCGAGGACGACCACCGGCACGTCGAACAAGACCCCCTCAAGCGCGCAATCCACCACCACCGAACGTGACAACAAAGACGCACAGACCACCGCAGCGGTCAGCCCCGGCCTCGGCGAGAAAAGGGCCAGCGGGCTCGGTGACGGGAGAGAATTATTGAACTTGTTCGCTTGACATGTTTTACTGAACTACAGCATGTACATATATCTATATAATGTTACATCTTCATTTATACTGAGCAAGTTTTTTGTTCATTGAAAGGTCTCCTGAAAAATTTTTTGGGTGGAATTGACACACAAAAGTTCATGTATCGTTCCATTAGAGGAAAGAATTACAAAGAGATCTGGGAAAACTTATTACATTTCTTGAATATTTTTTGAACAATGATCCTTCACCCCTCCACTCATGCAGTTCTTGCATCACATATGAGAAAACAGAGAGCAGGGCATGAAGAAAGCTTTAAAATTGCACATGAAACGGAGAAAGAACTTTGCGAGAAGTCAATTTTTAATTTCTGTTCATACCGTACCATTTGAGAAATTACATTAAAATTAGCTCCTCAAGCACATGTGAAAAGACATACTCTAACAATAGCACAGTGATGCTTCAAGAGTTTATATGCACACATTTTTTTTAAAAAAAATGTAAAAGGAACGAACATATATCAAATTATTGAGAGTAAAATCTAGGTAGTCTAGCTTCTGAGTATTAAAGGGACGAGAAAGGAAGAATATGTAGCACTCTCTCCTTTTCTGTGGTTTCAGAAGGTGCAATCAATTAGACTCTCAAGATAAGAAAATTTAGTTAATTATGTTCTGGTAATATCAGCATCAGACAGTGTGCGCATGTGTCGGGTACTTAAGAAATGTGCAATTGGGCATATGAGACATTGGGACTACAAGTTTAGTAAGTTAAAGGTTACAGGATCTGAGGATTAATTAGATAAAGCTAAAGATAGTCTCAATACCATAGATGGTTGATGATAATTCTGTGCTTGGACATAGCTTAGGTGTTAGGTTGCATTCTAGCTGTTTACTGTGTTGTTTCCTCTTTTTCCCTCGTGTGCCACACCTGGGGTGTTTGGTATGGCACTCGCCACTAACCAGACGTGGTGGAGATGATGGGGATCATGGCCCTTAACAATGTTGCAATTGCTGTTCAATATTAGGAGAGAAAAACTGAGAAAAGCTGCAAAGTTCTTCGCAGTGCCCAAACTGAATCATGTGGTGTTCGACGAAAATCTCTGAGGGATTGATCGCGTGTGTTTGGGTCTGTTGATTGTGAGATCGCAATGATGAAGGCTGACAAAGGTGATGCAGTTGAATCAAAGAGCCAATTTTGTTGGGAAATTTTGATTAGCTTGATTGTACCTCTTCATATGATTGGTTCATACATTAATGCCACTGCAGAATCATATGGGCCATAATGGCATGGCCATGCTTTTCTCCTTCCCAATATGCCAATGAAATAATTAATACAGGCTATACATATTTTGCTTGCTCAAATCAATAAAAGAACCAAAGGTTCCATGTAACTAATTAATTAATTGCTTTCGACATGGCAGATCCAAGTATATGAAAGTCAATAAATGAATTTGAACAGCAAAAAGCAAATACTACACATTGCAGAGTAACTCCCCACTGAACATTGTTAAGATAAACATTAATTGCTCTTGTAAAATGGCTTATAAGAAGGCCTATTCATGTCTGTCACTCTTTGGCTGCGAGGGAGAGAGAGCATACAGAAAACAAGTGCTTGAAGCTAGTAGAAAATTGAGTGGAACCATGGAGAAAGTTTCTGCATGTTTTTCTGCGTGATCGAGTTACATTTCTAGATAGTGTATGTATCATGTATGGGAATGCGAAGCAGAGAGAAATCAATCCTTAGACCAGTGGGGTTACTTTGGGCACTCATAATATGGTCATATTTAAATTTAAATTATGTACAAGTAATATACAAAATTTAAAAATAATTATACCCATATTAGGTAAGCCCTAAGTTAAACTTCACCAGTCCATGTGGCCTCTAGTATTGACGAGATATTTTGTAAGTGTTTAACTTCTGTATTATACCGGTCATTTAATGAAAAATGTAATACACATTGATGAAAGAAAAAAGGAATTAGAGGTCCGATAGGATCGTTTCCCATGTTTCCCTATGCCATATCCTCTCCGCTCCAATCCAAAACTCTATGATTCAAGATAATAATCAACGGTTAATTCATTTTGACATCGCAAGTAATGATTTAATTACTTGCACAGCAGTCCTTACAGTGAGAATATGTCAAAATGAGTTGCTATTGGCTACATTAATAACCAGACAACTGCATGTCCTGCCAAAGTGCTATGAATTTAACCAACACAAAACAAGGGCAAGCTAGTGAGAGGTCTTAATTAATTCTTTCCAGTGGTTAAGATGATATCCTTATTTAGTTTGACCTTTTCTCCATATTAAAGACAGGCTAGCTGCATAAATCCAGCAGCTATAAAATGAGCCCTGTAGCAAGGGAACAGGTGTTGTTCAATTGTCATATACATGGAGACATGGAGTAACTTGTGTTCTATTTGATTGTTTGAGTTTTTTCTTCTGTCTTTCTACTTCGTTATATGGACAAAAGGCTAAAATTGTTGGAGAGGGTTATTATATATGGGAATGGTAGCCATCGAGATGAGAAAATATAGTTAGCATCATAACTGTCACTCTTGGGAATAGCATCTTCGTAGGCATATCCTTGACAATCGTAAGAGTGTCTTTTGTGTAGGTAGTTTTTTGCTTACTAAAGTGGGAAGCAATGAACTACATCGAACCAACAATGCTCCATAAAGAGAAAATTGTATATTTATCGTTAGTGTTCCACTAACTTACTGACATGAGACGGGTAGCGTAACAGAATAGGTGTTAATTTTCTTAACAGTACTATAGAAGACAGAGAGAGGTGTTCATCCTCAAAAAAGCCTTTATTTTCTATATATTGGCTACTCTAAATGGTTTCAATTCTCCTATTAAAAATTTTATGTTGTTAATAGAGGATCGATCAGTTCATGAATTGTAGTATTGGGGTGCCAAACCGATCTCCATGGGAACAATACTGTCTAAAACAGAACATTGAGTGTGGACTGAAACCTGTGAACCATGCACATGCACATTTCTACTGGGTTCAATCATTTTATGCAAAGCTACTTTACTCTTCATTAAAAGTTCAGTACATATGTGCACATGCATGGTTCATTGCATTGTACTTAATTACAAGATTGATAGATTACAAGTTGGCTTAACAGAGTTCATTGCAGCATGTACAACCTTTTATCCCTTTGTAGCAAGATTGATGGAGCCAGTATGATGGAAATTTTCGAAAATTAATAGGATATTCACTTGGAAATTACATAGAAGATGGTGAGTGCAGAACTGTCACTGATAAAATGGGTACCTGGAATTACATAGCATAAGTTGGAATTGGATTGCATGTCTAGAGTCTCAACTCTTAAAAGATTTTAGTAGTGATGAACCAGCGAATGGAAGGTATTAGGAATTTGGATCGCTCGCGGCCATGGTTTTTTTGAGCGACATCAGCCTATAGATGCCTGCAATGGATTTTTGCTGATTGTTTGCTCTTACATGTTTGAGAAAATTAAACCTTTTTCTCGTAGCATTTACTTTGATATAAAGTAGCTCCTCCTTCGTAGCAATCTTCTCTAGGAATGTTTGAAGGAGTTATAGGAAAATGCTTAAGAGAGGTTTTTTCTTACACCACTATACACAACAGTTTGATTTCTCTCTATTAGAAACTAGTGATGTTTTCTCTATTATCATCTTGACATAGTAATTAGCTGGATGGAGATTATATGTAAGGCTGTTAAGAGAGGATTGATCATTTTGTGAATGATATGGGATGCCAACCAATTCTCCATGGGAACAAAATCATGTAAGCTAGCTGCAGAAAATTCAACCTTTAGCACATAGGCTCTAGAGAAAATTCGTTTGGATGACGATGATCATATAGTTTGTTGGGCTGGGGCCCAACTTTTTGGTGGATCACATATTAATATATTGTTTGCTGCTGATCGCCTGTAGTTCTTTTTTTTTTGGGTTGCGACGATGATTTATATATAATTGAAATATGAGTGAGTGAAAAGACTTCTTAATTTACAGTGTTCGCATCTAGCTGGTCTTCATGTTAGGAGGATTATTAGAGGATGTCCGAGGGCATTGAGTGTTGTTGTTTTTGTATCTGGTACAGCAGTGCATTAATAAAACAAGCTTTTGTATCTGGTAACCTCAAATAATGGTCATGCATGTACCTACCTTAATTTCTTATAGTAACAGGCGAATTCACAACTCATGATACTAGGATCCATAAAGTGGTGGCAAACTTCACATCTCTTCAATTACCATGCCTAGATATTAACAAACATTCTTACCTTCTCTATTCAACATTCGGTGAACATCTAGCACCAGAAACTATAAAATAGCACAAACTTCCCTTATATCAGGGAGCCAAACGAGAAATCAGAAAGCATACATAAGAGAACAAATACATGTAGGGTAGTAGAGGGCTTTTGAATTCTTTGTTCCATGTTCGTCATTGCAAGTTGGGTGAACAAAGAATAGATCGACGACTAGTACATGTAGGGGTAGGAGGTGTCGAGACAACAGAACACAGGTTATAGATTCAACACTGCTCCACTTGTTATGTTGGAGGAGTATGATTATCGAGCAATGTCTGAACCTGAGGAGGAAACTGATTGCCGTTGGAATATAAAGTGAATTGTCCATATTTACTCATCAATTTAGGCTCTGGGCTGAATTGGTTGGTGCATACAACTCAATATGATATAAGAGTTAAAGGACTTGAGTTTGAGTCCTAGTTGATATGAAATTAAATAAAGTTAAATAAACATGTCCATCGGTTGTGTGTACAGATGAGAAGTCTCTTTGGGCCGACAGACCACATGTCTGTGCACATACACAGATTCGCCATTTACTTTCAATGAAAGGTGTACACAAAAGGTTTGGAATATCAATTCACAAAAGCGTTAATTGATACACAGTGAAAATTGTGATCAACAGAAGAAAACCAAGAGTGAAACATTATGTAACTTGTTTGTTTGTGTGGTATCTTTCTTCGCCTAACGCCGCTGTGTGTCACTTTTAACTAGAAATCTATCTATAACTGATCAACTAAATCATCTTTATTGTTATACATCCACTACTACAGAAACAATTTTTCTGTACGAGGACCACTATAGGTTTCAGGCAGACTGTAACTGGTCGCACTTGTAAAAATCGATCTCCATTTTCGCATATGGCTCCTTAAGAGGCCCGCACACAAAAATCTATTTTCGCAGGCAGGCCACTTAAGAGGCCGCATGCAAAAATGAGCCTATTTTTTCATGCGGTCCTTTTAAGAGGCTACATGCAAAAATGCAAAAATAGATTTTTGCATGCGGACCTCTTAAGTGATCCGCGTGTGAAAATACCCCTCTTCTCCATAGATATTTTATCCCCTCCTCTCTCTTTTCTCTCTCATCACTTCAAATTTTTCACCTCCTGTCCTCTCTCTCTCTTTTCCTCTCCGCTCCTGTCCTCTCTCTCTTTCTCTCCTCTCTTCCTCTCCTCACCAAGCGGGAGCAGGCGGTGACGACGATGGCGGGCTCGAGCGGCGGATCCGGTGCTGGCAGGCAGTGGGGCCGGCGGATCCGATGGCGACGACGACGGCGGGCGATGGATCCGGTGCGGAGGACAACAGGATCAGGAGCGCAGATCCGGTTGGCGACGGCGACGGGCTAAGGTTTGGCCGACGGCGGGCTAGGGTTCGATCGATTTGTGTTTTATTTTTATTTTTATTTTGCCGAAATTATTTTCGCATGCGGCCGGTATAAGTGACCACATGTGAAAATGAGATTTTTGCATGCGGTTGCACTGGCTACATGTAAAAATTCGATTTTCGTAGATCTTTTGATGCATGCGGTTGCGCTGGCCGCATATAAAAACATTTTTTTTAGTAGTGATCCTCTCATCATCCCCAAACAAGCGTTACATTTCGTTGAGTTGTCATTTGCTACTCCAACCGTAGAACAGTTATGTTTTTTTCAGCATATTAATTCCAAGAAGTCCATGATGTACTTATTCGAACTTTACATGGCTTTCTGAACTTTAGTGGAATTATAAGCTAAGGCAAGCATAATTTCATCCAATGAAAAGAAGATATATACCCGGTGTGAATTTGCACGCACCACATAACTTATTTCGCTCATCTCCGTTCATTTTCGAACAGAGTTGACGAGTTGCCCCTAGCTCCTTACATTGTTAGGGAAAACTTTTAATGCCCTCGACAATTTTTTAAATCCTGTGATGTGGCTGGTGCCTTATGATCGATCGGTCAGGCGATTTAAATTGTTTGGTTTGTGGCCATGCTTCTTGATTGGTTCTTGAGTCAGAGAGTACAGAAATTGGTAAAAGCGTAGCTAGCTGTTGTTAATCATGGTTAATTAAGATCCAGGCACGTAAATAATACAACAAATTTCTATAACTGGGAACTGTAAGTAATGGCCATGTGACCAGCCTTAATTTCAGAAGTCTGAACAATAACCGGGTAATTCATAGATCAAACAATACTAGAATCCACAAGATCAGATGAAACAATAACTGTCAGAAAACTCCACATCGCTTCAGTTACCATTACCATGGTTATATATATAACACATGCAGCAGTTCACAAGCCTCATGTTAAGAACAATAACTCCTGGACATAACCTCATTTTTAGTTATAAATTATGGTAAGGTAGCCAAAAATGTCATTCCTATTAGAGGTTTGGAAATACAGATGTCTGAATCTTGTAACATGGTCATGCATGATTCTAGTAACTTTTTGCTTTTCTAGCTGAATTTGATCTTGTTTTACTAGTTAGATGAAGTTTGGATGTATCGTGTCTGTGATGGAATATTAAGGATTTAAGTGTAATTGTTTTATGTTGCCACAATCACTAGTGTTGTACTATACTGATTTCTGATGACACTAGAAATAATGGTTTGCCACAAGTAATGTTTCTGCTCATGTCTTTCAAGGTCAGGCTTTTCTGGCATTGTTTCATTTTGATGTTTGCTATTACTTCAGTGGAATAGTGGAATAGAGTCTAGCTAGCCATAGATGTTTTTTCTTGTAATATAGATGCATGTTCATTGGATAGATACTTCTTTCATCAGAATTTTAGTGTCACCACAGAACATAGTTCCAATCTATGACTTGATGTTGGTATCTATTTATTGCAGCGAACTAGTTCTTCTCATACAGACTCACAGCAGGAAGCTGAAAATGATGAAACCACCGACACCAACATGGGCAACGAGGAGAACATCATCTACGAGGTGAACATCGGCTACGAGACGAACAGTGGATACAACAGAAATCAAGTTAGCAGCAATGAAAGAGCTATCACAGCCTAGCTTCTTGCATTTGCGCAATGCATCGGTGAAGTGGACATGTCTTTTGTTTCCTGACGGTTCCACATTAGAATTTACATGGGAAAATCCTAACGCCACTATATTTTTCTGTGTTTCATTCTCAAGAAAATACTGACAGAGATTATTTTCCTGTAGAGAAACCGACAAAAATTGAATTTCTCCGTGGTGATTTTTCTGTCGGCAATTTCTGATGGTGCACCGACAGGAATATAATTTCTAACAGTTATAGCAATTTTTCTGACGGTTTTGCGCCTACTGGCTGGAGCTTAAGTCTGGTAGTGTATACATCGATCCTAACCTTCTCTAGTCAGCGTTAATTATCTGGTGAATGATTCATCTATCCAGCACCAGCAGCTATGTATAAACCAGCACTTCCCTTTCGTCTGGGAACCAAAGGAGAAATCACAAATAACAGCAAGGAACAAACACTTGTATTTGCTAGCAGCTTGAGTCATCATCAGTAGTTCAGTACAGTACATATAGTTTGTTCTGCATTCCCTGTTCCATGTAGAACATCGCTCGCTGGGTGAAGTTAGAAAACTGAAAACGTGTGTGTACATGTAGGGATAAGAGGTATAGAGATGACGCAACATAGAATTAGCTGTCCAAGATCGATCGCTCTTCTTGTGATATCACGAGAGCATTACACTTGATTAGTGTCTGTTATACTGAGATGGCAGTAGATGTGAAGCAAAGCACCGATATTTTTTTCTGTTCTTTGCGACCAGAAATTTCATATTGGCCACCACTCTATGCAGCTGCGAATTTTTTTAAAAAATAATACAACTTTAATGAAAAATTATAAACATAGATGTTGATTATTTAAAATCATAAATTTAGCACCCTGTTGAACAATCGTCGTTCGATAGGGTTTAAAAAATTGTTTACTTAGGATGTGTGTGCATGCATGTGAGTGGGCCGTGGGACCTAGCCATCGAACTTTGGGAGTTTGATAGGCCACCCCATGGTTGCTTTTTTCCTCTTTTAATCAAACCAACTAACCTGTCGAACGGCTGTTGTTCTACAGGTACTCTGTCGAACTACGATTGTTAACATCTATTTGAGATTTTTATCAACCAATATCTATTTTTACAATTTTTCATTCAAATCGTATAATTTCTAAACAAAATTCTGCAGCTGCGTGCACTTCAATTCTTCTGTTAGGAATCAGCCATGGGCCTGCCTAGTCAAGTGAAATGTGCAAGTGCAATGCAATGGAAATGGCGGTCTACTTCCCATGGATGAGAGGAGATAGCTTTCTTGTACAATAGTGCATTAACTCTTGACGATTGCAATCGTTCTTACATTTGTTAATCAAATCTCCTTTTTTCCCCACAAAAACAGGAGAAACTTCTAACTGTCAATGGCTTTGAGATAGCTTTCTTTGAAATATTGCATTAATAGGATTGATTTCTAACTGCCAACTGTAAATAATGGGCATGTGATGATGTTAGAATGTTAACCATAGGAGAAACCAGAAACTGTATTAGTACAGTGGTTCTTAACTTTTTGCTGTCGATAATGGCTAGCTAATGGCCAGAACGAAAAAAGATGAAACTGATGGGTGAGTCTCACATGGGGATTGGGGACCAGGGTATTTTGATCCATACAAAAATACCGTAGAAAAAATGATTCAAAAACATGTCTGCATGCTTACAAATAGGTGAATAGTAATTATTGATTTTTAAACCATGTAATAGAATGGATCTAATTAATCCTATTAATAGAGACAACCTAGCTATGAAACAAGCCATATATGCATCAATGAGTATTACCTGCCTATATATATAGGAGCTTCCAAGTGGGATATAATAAGAATAGGTGTTGTTATCATATGGAGCAGGGGCGTCGCTAGGGGATAATATTGGTGGGCTCGGGACTACCCCTGATTTTGGCCCAGCGACACCCCACCTCTAAACTTTAGCCCATTCTTTCAGGCCCAAGAAGCAAGCGGAATCAGAAAAATATAAGCAAAGCAGTAAGTGTTAGCGCTAGGGCTGGGAGTCACCGCGGTGCTGTTGCCGCTGCCACTTCACACGCGTGTGACTGCCGCGCTGCTGTCGTTCCTCGCTGCCTCCATTTGCGCCTCTCCCCGTCGGCCGTCACGACTAGGCGCTGGCTTGCCGAATCGTTGCTGTCGTCTGTTCGATCCGCGGAGGGTGGAGGCGCAGACCACCACGAGGCAAGCTAAGGCCCCGTACGCACGATGCAGCCACCGGCCGCCGGCGCCAGGAGCCCGGGATCCCTAGCCCTGGTTGATTGGCTCCTTCCTTACCATAGACCACAGTTGTAACGCCCGTTTTGTCGCGGCGTTAGCGGGAAAAAATATTTTCCTAAAAAAGTTTATTTGCGAAAGTTTGCTCTTCGGTTGAGTCTTGTCGTGTGCCAAGGTCTCGTGTTTCCCCTCTCGTCCCAATCCCGGAGAAAACCGCGAAATCGGATTTCGAATCCGAGCCCTAAAACTCCCTCTCTTTCTCTCTCAGGTAAAGTCCACTTTACCTCCCTCTGCCGCGAGCTGTCTCCCTTCTCGGCCTGCTTCTCTCCCTCTCCTTTCCTCGGGCCGCCGCCAGCCCAATCGCTTCCCGGCCCTTTTTCCTCCCTGGCCCAGCCGCTCGCTCGGCCTCCTTCCCCTCCTGGGTCGCGCTGCTCTCGGCCCGGTCCGCGCCCCGCCCCCGGTCACGTGCCCCGCACGCGCCGAGAGAGCACCCCGCTCCTCTCTCTCTCCCTCGTCGTTCTCCTCACTCTTTCGCCCCGTTCCGTCGTCGCCGACCATCTCCTCCTGGCCCCGCCGCCTGCGCACGTGCCGCCAAGGAGCCAAGCGCGCGCCCCTCTCCCTCTCTCTCCCCGCGCGCCTTCCCGTTTCGGCAAGGGGGCAAACCCCCTTTTTCTTCGCCCCTTTTCTCTTTTTCCAACCGGCGCCGACGTCACCCGGCCGCGCCGCCTTGTCCGCTTGCGCCGGTCCCCCGCTCCACTTTGCCGCACCGCCTCTCTGCGCCCCCAAACCGACCTCCGCGAACCGCCTTCCCTTAAACCGACTTCCCTCCCTTTAAAACTCCCCTCCGCCCGGCCGCCATTGCCACCTCCACCCGAGCCCGCTCCACTCCTCCTCGCTGCCGCCGCCGCCCTTGCCGTCCACCGCCGTCGCAGCCGAGGGCGCCCGAAGGAGCTCCGGACGCCGTCTCCCTCCCTCTCCCTCGGCCGGAGCCGCACCGAGTCCGCTCGCACGCCGTCGCCCCGTCCCAGCGAGCACTGCCCCGCCGCGGTAACTCCCATATCCCCTCCGTCTCCTTCTCTTTTCTCCTCGGCATAGGAACTAGATAGCACCGTAGATTTTCCCGGGCGCTGCCATCGTGTCGCTGCCCTTCTCCCTAGCTCCGTTGCCGTGCGGCATTGCCCGCCGCCGCGTGGCGCCGCCGTCGGCCGCCGCCGCATCCTCTCTCTTCAATCCGCACCGGCGAACCGACTCCACATCATCTCCTCCCGCCGCCCGTGCCTGCCTGCCCCGGCCCCGGGAGACTGGTCAAACCTCCCGCCATCGGCCGCCCGCATCGGCCTCGGGCCACCCGGCCTCTCTCCCCGCTCGGCCCACTCGACCGCTCGGCCATCGGCCTCCCCGTTCTCTTCGGCCCATCGGCCTCGGCCGTCAGCCTTCTGGACCCCCTCGGCCTCGGTCCATCGGCCTCGGACCCATCGGCCGCTAGGCCCATCGGCCTATCCCCTCTCGCGCGCCGATCGGCCATGGGCCGATCCCTTCGGGCCGTCGGCCCATTAATTCGGCCGCGCCCATTCTATTCCTTTGGGCCGCTCTTAGCCGCCCAAAATAAAGTCCATTTCCAGTTCCCCTTTTTCTTTCTCTTTTTCCAGGGAATTAATAATTCCTTTTCCTTTAGACAGAAAATCATTAAACCTTCGGAAATTCATATCTTTTCAACCGTTCATCCGATTGACTCCGTTCAACTTCCAAAATTCCTCAAAAATCGAGATCTATCCAATGGCACACTTAGTGGTCATTAATAGGGCTTCTTTTATTGCTTTGTTGAGTCGTCTCGTTTCACGTGTAGTCTTGGAGCCCGAAGACCCGCAGTGCGCGGATTTCGAGGAAGTAGCTCAAGATCTCGAGCAAGGCAAGTCACCTTTGATCAATTGAACCTATAATTTAAATTAAGTATTTTGATTCCGCAAACTATGCATTAATTAGGTTACACTTGGCACTTGGCCTCGGTTTGCAATACAACCGGCAGGCCCTACCCAATTGCTGCATTTACCTTCCATGACTATTGAATACCCTAACACCCTTGTCACCCCTCAGGTGAAATCTCGGTATTCGCACCTCGTGTACGAATATCGAGACTCTCCTCAAACTTTAAAATTGATCACCTGGGTAAGACTTGAGTTTACAAAATGCTTGGAAAACCCGACACTTGGGCTGATGCCTTGAAAACTAAAGTGAGTTTCTAAAACTCGCGGTACGGGAGACGTACTGGAGGTACGGTCTGCCCGTTCTCGCTCTAAGGACCGATTCCTTGGGAATTACATCCGAGCATATGTCAAGTACGACCACATGGGTGATATGGGACGCCCTTGGCTGAGTAATTAGCTAGGCCAGGGAAATCTTGATGCCAAGGGACAAGTGGATTCGCCGGGGTGGTGTCGGGGAGGACCCCTGGGCTTCCTGGCATAGTATGGTCTGGGACCTAACCTAGTGTTGATCCGTGGAACCCCTCCCGTTGGCATAAGATGACCCTGAGTCGGCTTTCGAAATGCCTTGTCGTGAAAGCCTCAAGGTCGCCAGACGTGGCTGAGAGTCGCGGGCTGGGTGACTCGGGGTTAGTAACGTCGTGTGGGTAAAGTGTACCCCCTCTGCAGAGGTTAACAACTGTTCGAACAGCCGTGCCCACGGTCATGGGCGGATGTGAGGTGATTCCTTAGCGTAGTTTTAATGAACACTTTGTAAACTGCTGTTGGCGTGAGGTTTTCCCTTCTGTGCTTGGTTTAAGGCTGTTGGAGCAGCCGGAGTCGGTGACGATTGGCAGGGAGCCTCTCGTACCGATGGGTGGACTTGTGGCTGTTGGAGCAGCCGGAGTCGGTGATGATTGGCAGGGAGCCTCTCGTGCCGACAAGAAACAATCGATACATTTTCACTGCTCCGGCCGGATGAGACGCACTTTCTCGTCCGTGTCATTGAGAAGCACTCACTTAGATGTTTCTGAAAGTCTTAAACTAAAATCATTTGTGAAAAACAACTGGCCTTCCTTTGAAGCTTGCATTAAACACTTAATCCCCCTGACTTGCTGAGTACTTCCGTACTCACCCTTGCTCTATATAATTAAACCCCCCCAGTTCTCGAAGACGAAGAGGTGGACCCTGCTGATGAAGAGTTCTTCCAGGAGCAAGCTGTCTTCGAGCAGTAGTAGGGTTTTGGCCTTTCCCCAAGGCTTTGCTTGTGGCTAAGGGCCAGCCTCCGCCTTTTTTACTGCTGTTGCGAACTCGGGTTCTGTCCGCAGTTCCAACCCTGGTTGTAATCCTACTCTTAATAAAGAGACCGCTGTTGTTGTGATAATCTATCTTCCTGTTGTACCAGCGCTATTTCCTGGGACTGGTACAGGCATACAGGTTAATTTGGATCGCCTTATACTGGCCTCCGTTCGGGGCTAGTTCGGGGCGTGACAATAGTGTCGCCTGCTACCACCCTGCACCTACTCGGCTACCCTAGTGAAATCAAACCCAGTGTGTGTTGTTTAGGTAAAAGTGGTGATTGGTGAACTATGAATCTATAAAGCATTTGCCATTGTCTATTTGTGATTTGTGAATTACTAGTGATATGCTGCTGACTTGGTACCATTGTAGATTGTAGTTTGTAGGATTTATGAAACATGCAAAGGAATGGGGATATTGCATCATTCTTTCGAAACCACAAAACTATAGTTGTATTGCTATTTAAATAAATTTGTATTGCTATACGTGTATCACCGTTTAACTAAATTTGTTCTCGTATATAAGGGATTTTGGTATTTTGGGACAGAGAGAGTAGAATTTATGGTGTTTAAAATTTTTACTATATGATGTGAACTCTAAAGTAGGACTACCCGGCGAAAATTTTCTGGCTATGCCACTGAATGGAGTAGCTTTTGTGTGATATTTGATTATGTTGAGTTCTTTCTTCCACAGTTCTACCTCATTGGATGAACAACAGTCGGGCTAGAAATTAATTTCATACAGAACTAATATGGGAATGGTAGACGTCGAGATGAGAAAATAGCACTTGCACTATAAATATTGCTCTCTGAAAGTTTTTTTCGCTAGGACTATTCTTGGGCACCGTAAGGGTGTTTTTTCTCTAAGTAATTTTTCTCTTACAGAAGTTGAGGACAACAAACAGCACAGTCCAGACCTGAACTAGCTGCAAAAAGATCAATTTCGACTTCAAGATAGTGGCTGCAAGTTGAACAGATGTGTACGGTGAACCTCTCCCGGATGAACTCGGGAACATGGGTTTGGTTTATCTTTGAAGTAAAAAAACACATTACAGAGCAAATTGAAGGCCCAAAACTATCTTTATTTGCAGCAGCGGCTGAGATGTAATCTTAGGCTCCTAGCATTAGCGGTGAAGAATTAGCATAGATACACAATTCTGCTATGAATTGAAATGTCTTATATATGCACCTTTAATTTGCTTGCAAACTCAAATTAAGATAGTGAGATCTTTTGGGAAGAACCAAAGAAAATCCAACCAGAGACAGCTATATATATCTAGGGGTGAATGTAATAATGATGAGATCAAAGGTGTGTAGTCAGGAACACATCGATTTCGCGTACATTGCTGATTGGAATCCAACCGAAGGAGAGAGGAGATAAGAAATGCTAACTTCTGTTTGTTGGAGATTATTTTCCCATGCTCATAGCATTGCATGTATGCATATGAAAAACATTTTCACGCTGTATATATCTATATATTCAGCCTTATGATTCAACTCCTTAGAAGGATGCATATGTGACAAATCATCTTTATAATCTAAGATAATGATGCGTGAACGAATCATGAACATGCATAAATCAGTATCAAATTAATATGATCTTCAGGCAATGACATGGACTGCTGAAATTAACTTTCCTATCCATTTCTCAGTGATGTTAGAACTTAGAAAGGGCCTATAAAATTGGGATCTTATACGGCCTTTAATCCCAACGTGGCCCATATGGATCTGTAGTGGGACCGGATCTTCCATGGCGGCCTGTACCTGAGCCGCTGGAGCCTGTAATAAGGGGTTTCGTTTTTTTGCATTAAACCATGTACTATAAATTGGACACGTTTTGAGTAGAAACTTATCGTCCATATTTGTTTTCAGTGATTTTTATCTGAAACTGAATCCTGCCGGAAAGTGGCTAGCAGGTTGCCATCTACCGTGTTATTAATTTGAAACTGAATCCGGACGGAATGGTTAGACGGCCCTGAGATTGCTTTCTATCAAGTACTGCATTTATAGGGCAAATTTCCAACTAGGAATTGTAAAAATAATGGCCATGTGACCTACCTTAATTTCTGAATGATAACTGCCTAATTCAAAGGGCAGATCATACTAGAATCCATGTGGCATCAAGATTCACATATCTTTGGTTACCATGGTTATCACCATCCATAGGCTAGCACTAGCAGCTACCATACCTTCATTTCATATTGTAAGTCGATCGAATTGATTTTTTTAGTCAAACTTCTTTAGATTTGATCAAGTTTATAAAAAAATATATCAACATCCACAACATCAAATTAGTTTCATTAAATATGACATTAAATATATTCAATAATATATTTGTTTTGTGTTGAAAATGTTGCTTTTTTTTTTGGACTTGGAACATCTACAACACCAGCAGCTATGTAATAGCACTCTCCTTCCATCTGGGAGAGCCAAAGGAGAAACCAGAAAATGTATAAGAACAAACACATGTATGTGCTAGATAGCATGTGCCGTTAGTACAGTGGTTAAGAACTCTTTGTTCCATGTTAGCTTACCGGAGAACTGAAAATGGATGATTTGTAGTATATGCTGGGATGGGAGGTATCGAGATAAAAGAACACAGATCAGCTGTCAAACACAGCTGCTCTTGTTATATCATAAGAGTATGATCCTTGAGCAGTATGAACTGTTCAAGAAACTTGAAGCATCTGATCACTGCTGTTTACAGTGAGGAGAGGCTCCATCCCACCACCAGATGATCAGACACCATGTCTTCTGTTCGCAATACTCGTCATTTACTTCCAATAACACGGCACGAACGACCCAAGGTACCATGTTGGCTTAAAAACATCAGCAGAGACTGCACACATGCATGTAATGCAAATGATTATCATGACATAAAAGAAAGAAATAAAGCCTCTCTTCTAACTATAATCGATCCACTTATTCCTCTCTCTCTCTTTTTTGTTATGCTTAATTAACTATTTGGTCCTCTTCATCCCCAAACAAGTTGTCTCAGACTGCTTTTGTGGCATTTATATGATTGATTTTGGTAAAAAAGATTTTTATATGGTAGGTTGATGAGTTATTGTTAAGGGTCATTTGCAAATTTGTCACTGGTTTTTTCAATTTTGTAAGGATGCCACTCGAATAACAGCTCTAGTGAAATTTTTGCAATTTTTCAATAGCAGTCTTGCAATAATGATTGAAACCAGTGACAAATTTGCAATTGCCCCTATTGTGAACTACTCTGGTGACAAAGGAGTGGTGTTTTCACAATATTATATTCATTCCAACAAGTGTGTGCTAGAGTTTTTATGAACTTTGCTTATTCCTTTGGAATTCAATAGAATTATAATACAATAATTATTTAATGGCAAAATTTACTATAGAACACTGAAAATTTGTGCAGTTTATTGGTAGACATTGGAAAAACGTGTCACAACTGAAAGACACTTTAAAAAACTGATAATTTACTGGAGGACACTTTTAACTCAATTAACAAGAAAAACTCTTCAAAAAGAGAAGAATGCCCTAGGGTCAAAAGCTTTTGAGCTAAGACTAGAGTGAAAATGTAATATGATATATGCTAATGATGTACTTAGGGTGATGGCAATTTTAGAGTTGCATAATTTCTAAATTTTTACTCTAACGATATGTTTGAAACATGTGGTCTTAAGGGCATTCTTGTCTTTATTAAAAATTTATTTTTCCAATTTAGTCGAAAGTGTTTTCTAGCAAATTACCAATTTTTAGGATGTTTTTTAGCCGTGACACATTTTTTCGTTGTCTTTCAGTGAATTACACAAAATTTGAATGTCCTGTAGCAAAATTTGCCTTATTTAATCCAATGATGAAAACTAGAGAAGATGGTAGGTGAAAAACTATTCTCATACTGGACATTATAGTTAAGAGAATTTTACAGTTCTTGATAGGTACCAAGATCTTTAGTGTAAATTCTCGTACCTTCTAATACCGAAGATACCAATAGATACCAAATTTTACACTAGAAAATGTGTTACCTCCCGATACCTTCTCAAGTACTATAATATTACTCTATAGTTCATATATTGCTTCTATCTTCACTTAACAGTACTATTAGCTATATCCATGATCCAGCACACATATAAATTGGCATGTTGCCATCTTGGCTCTCTCCATTGCACTAGAAAGGATATAATCCTTGTAACGCCCGTTTTGTCGCGGCGTTAGCGGGAAAACTATTTTGCTAAAAACCCTATTTGCGAAAGTTTGCTCTTCGGTTGAGTCTTGTCGTGTGCCAAGGTCTCGTGTCTCCCCTCTCAGTTCAATCCCGGAGAAAACCGTGAAATCGGATTTCAAATCCGAGCCCTCAAACTCCTCCTTTCTTTCTCTCAGGAAAAGTCTGATTTTCCTCCCTTTGACCAGGGCCGATTTTTCCCCTTCGGCTTTCTGCCCCCCCCCCCTCTTCCCCCTCAGGCCGCCGCCGGCCCAGCCTTTCTCGGCCTGCCCTTTTCTTCCCTGGGCCGTCTCCCGGCCCAGCTCTCTCCCGTGGCCTGCCTCGGCTCGCGCCCCCCTCTTGCTGGGCCGCGTGCCGCCTCGGCCCGGTCCGCTCTGGCCCGCACCCCCCGGCCACGTGCGCCGCACGTGCCAGGGAGAGCCGCGTCGCCCCCCCCAGCTGCGCCGTTCTTCTCTCTCCCTCTTCTCACCCCGTCCCGTTCTGTCGCCGGCGACTGCCTCCTCCCGGCCCCGCCTGCGCGCGTGCCACCAAGGGGCCGAGCGCGCGCCCCTCTCCCCCGCGCGCGTCCTTGCCCAAAGCGGCATGGGGACAGTACCCCTTTTCCCTTCCCCTTTTTCTTTTCCCCGGTCGCCGACCGCCGCCGACGTCATCCGCTGCCGCGCTTGGCCGCTAGCGCGGGGAGCACCAGCGCGGTCCCGTCACCGCGCTCCACCGCCTCTCGGCCGCACCACCTCTCTCCCCCCCCCGGCCGAACCGACCTAGCGCCCCCCTATAAAATCCTCTCCGCCGCTTGGCGCATTCTTTCCCCTCCGCCCGGCCGCCATTGCCGCCCTACCGAGCTCTACTCTCCTCACCGCTGCCGCCGCCGCCCTTGCCGTCCGCCGCCGCTGCCGCCGAGGGCTCCCGAAGGAGCTCCCGGCGCCTTCTCCCCTCATTCGCCCGGCCGGCCTACGTGGTCGCCACGCAGGCGCCACGCGAGCGCCAGCCGGCGCATTCCCTCTTTTCCCCTCCGTGCGATCGGTCCGCGTAGACCGCGCCGCTGCCGGGCGGGCCCCGCCCTAGCGCCCGCGCGGTGGACACGGTCCACCGGACCGGCCGCCCGCGTAGGTTGCGGCCTGCCGCGGCCCATCGGCCCCCCCTCTCCACTCGGCCACTCGGCCTCTTTCCCGCTCGGCCCAGTCGGCCTCGGGCCACTCGGCCTCCCACCCCCCCTCGGCCACTCGGCCTCCGTGTTCAGTCGGCCCGAGTCACTCGGTCCGGCCCAGTCGGCCCCCGAGTCACTCGGGAGGCCGGACGGCCCCGAGTCACTTGGGAGGCCGGACCAGGCCGCGCCACTCGGCCGTGGGCCATTCCACTCGGACCGTCGGCCCATTATTTCGGCCGCGCCCATTCCATTCTATTGGGCTGCCCTTAGCCGCCCAAAATAAAGTCTAAATTGCATCCCTCCTTCTTTTCTTTTTCCAGGGAATTAATAATTCCTTTTCGTATTCCAGAGAATCCTTTAATCTTCGGAAATTCATATCTTTTCGACCGTTCGTCCGATTAAACCCGTTCCACTTCCAAAATTTCTCAAAAATCGAGATCTATCCAATGGCACGCTTAGTGGTCTTTAATAGGGCTTCTTTTTATCGCTTTGTTGAGTTGTCTCGTTTCACGTGTAGTCTCAGAGCCCGAAGACCCGCAGTGCGCGGATTTCGAGGAAGAAGCTCAAGATCTCGAGCAAGGCAAGTCACCTTTGATCAATTGAACCTATAATTTAAATTAAGTATTTTGATTCCGCAAACTATGCATTAATTAGGTCACACTTGGCACTTGGCATCGGTTTGCAAGATAACCGTCAGGCCCTACCCTTTTGCTGCATTCACCTTCCTTGATATTTGAATACCCTAACACCCTTGTCACCCCTCAGGTGAAGCCTCGGTATCCGTACCTCGCGTACGAATAACGAGACTCCCCCTCAAACTTTAAAATTAATCACCTGGGTAAAACTTGAGTTTACAAAATGCTTGGAAAACCCGACACTTGGGTCGATGCCTTGAAAATAAAGGGAGTTTCTAAAACTCGCGGTACGGGAGACGTACTGGAGGTACGGTCTGCTCGTTCTCGCTTTAAGGACCGATTCCTTGGGAATTACATCCGAGCATATGTCAAGTACGACCACATGGGTGATATGGGACACCCCTGGCTGAGTAATTAGCTAGGCCAGGGAAATCTTGATGCCAAGGGACAAGTGGATTCGCCGGGGTGGTGTCGGGGAGGACCCCTGGGCTTCCTGGCACAGTATGGTCTGGGACCTAACCTGGTGTTGGTCCGTGGGACCCCTCCCGTTGGCATAAGATGACCCTGAGTCGGCTTTCGAAATGCCTTGTCGTGAAAGCCTCAAGGTCGCCAGACGTGACCGAGAGTCGCGGGCTGGGTGATTCGGGGTTAGTAACGTCGTGTGGGTAAAGTGTACCCCCTCTGCAGAGGTTAACAACTGTTCGAACAGCCGTGCCCACGGTCATGGGCGGATGTGAGGTGATTCCTTAGCGTAGTTTTATTGAACACCTTGTGAACTGCTGTTGGTGTGAGGTTTCCCCTTCTGTGTTTGGTTTAAGGCTGTTGAAGCAGCCGCAGTCGGTGACGATTGACAGGGAGCCTCTCGTACCGATGTGTTGACTTGTGGCTGTTGAAGCAGCCGGAGTCGGTGACGATTGGCAGGGAGCCTCTCGTACCGATGTGTTGATTTGTGGCTATTGGTGCAGCCGGTGTTGGTGAGCGATTGGCAGGGAGCCTCTCGCGTGTGGCTGTTGGAGCAGCCGGGTCGGTAAACGATTGGCAGGGAGCCTCTCGCGCCGACAAGAATCAATCGATACATTCTCACTGCTCCGGCCGGATGAGACGCACTTTCTCATCCGCGCCGTTGAGAAGCACTTACTTAGACGTTTCACAACTTCTTAAACTAAAATCAATTGTGAAAAACAACTGGCTTTCCCTTGAAGCTTGCATTAAACACTTAATTCCCCTGACTTGCTGAGTACTCCCGTACTCACCCTTGCTCTATATAATTAAACCCCCCCAGTTCTCGAAGATGAAGAGGTGAACCCTGTTGATGAAGAGTTCTTCCAGGAGCAAGCAGACTTCGAGCAGTAGTAGGGTTTCGGCCTTTCCCCAAGGCTTTGCTTGTGGCTTAGGGCTAGTCTCCGCTTTCCGCTTCCGCCTTTTTGTAATGCTGTTGCGAACTCGGGTTCTGTCCGCAGTTCCAACCTTGATTGTAATCCTACTCTTAATAAAGAGACCGCTGTCGTTGTGATATTCTGTCTTCCTGTTGTACCAGCGCTATTTCCTGGGACTGGTACAGGGCATACAGGTTAATTTGGATCGCCTTACTCTGGTCTCCGCTCGGGACTAGTTTGGGGCGTGACAATCCTACTACTAATAATTGATTAGAAGGAATGGAAGGAGTTACATATAGTAGCATTGTCTGTGTTCGTATTCGTTAAGACCCTATCAACTTCAACTTTTTCAGGCCTATATGTGTAGCAACTGGTATCCAAAATGAAGTTTCTGGCGAGCATCAAACTTTCAATATGGGGTTGGTAGGAGTCAGGATTTTGCTCCATAGTGTCAAGTAATCGATGCTGTCAATATTAGTTAAATCCGTGAAAACCCATGCATGATTCCAAAATACAAAGTGAAAGAACAATTGCAGCAGTTTACGTCCCTGCCTTAGGAAAGAAAGTGATCTTCTTGCTTTTTTTATGTATAGAAAAATTCTAAGCCTTAGTGCTATAAGATCAACCATTGATGAACCATTGATCAGAAACTAATTACCTAATACTGATCATGCAGCCAATGTAAGAGGTTCTCTGTAGTCTATGGAACATGCACATTTCTTCTAGGTTCAGTCATCAGATGCAACGCTATTTTTCTCTTCTGGAACATTTCACTAAAACACCTTTAATTTTACTCTTCATTAGTATATTTTCCATTACTGTTCCTCTAATTTATTGAAAACCTTGTCCTGTGGAAACATGGGGGTTATAGTTGCCGAACTCGCAAATCCTGCATAGTAGAAATAAGAAAGATCAAAGATGGCACAAAAACAGGCAACGAGGTCTTTGCAGTCTGGACCTACATTTTTTTTAGATAATCAAATCATTTTTATTTATAGTGTATTTTTATTTTGATGTAAAGTGGCTCCTCCTTCTCCTGCATGGCAGTCTTCTCGTGGCACCTGACGTGTTTTTCTTAAGAAAAAAAGAAGATTAGCTGGAAAAGCCAAATGAATACTCTTGATTTGAAGAACTTGTCTAAATCGTTCAGCATAAAAGACATGTCAAGGAATTTTTCTTTGCAAATACCTCAATAAAATAAATTGCATACCTATACATTTTTAACGGAGTGTGAAGGCAAAACTTGTAAAGAAAGCTTCTATCGACCGGATTCCCTTCAGGTACCCTAGGGGAGCTGATGAGGACATTACTAGCTCGGATATGATCACGACTACCTTATATATTCATCAACTAAATATGCATATTTTTTAATTTAAGATTTAAACAAGCGTTACTACACGATGACTTTTATGGGTTCTCGTTTGCAGAGATATTGATATGACATGAAGAAATTAAATACAAAGTATATGAAGAACTCGATTACTCTTCACAGATCTTTCTGTGACCCTCTGCAGCTGCGTCCAGCAGCAGAAAAAATAGCCCAGAAAAGTATTGTAGAAAAGCATTAAGTAGAGCATATATGGGAAAATGCTTTAAAAAGAGGTACTGTTATTTCTTACAGAGTAATATAGAAGAGAGGTGCTCATGCATACACGATAGCTTGATTTTTATATTAGCTAGCTACTAGACGCATTTTATTGAGTTCTCTTCTTGAAAAATCTACCTAGCCAGTAATTTAGCTGGATGGGGATGATATGTAATGCTGTCAAGAGAGGTTTGATCAGTGTAGGAATGATAGGTGTTGGGATGCCAAATCACTCTCCATAGGAACAACAATGTCGGCTCCCTCTAGGTTGACAGCAAGGTCCGCTCTCCTGCTTCACCAGCAACAAGTTCAGCTTTGAGTTCAAGTGCACCCGCTCCCTCTAGGTCGACGGCGAGGTCATGAAGGCCAAGATCTGGGACAAGCTGGCCAAGAACAGACTGAACGGTACACCTCTCTGTCCCTTCTATCCCATGACCTTGGTTTGGTCAGTAGTAACTGTAGTTCTGTAGTGATTTTGTGTCGGAAGCTTCCAATTAATCTTTCAT
Organism: Oryza officinalis; assembly: GCA_008326285.1. NCBI lineage: Eukaryota > Viridiplantae > Streptophyta > Magnoliopsida > Poales > Poaceae > Oryza > Oryza officinalis. The sequence continues at coordinate 4,656,154 of BDMV01000005.1, forward strand.
ATATCGTACGTTTAATTTCTTGCGATTCCAATCATCCATTCATCCTCCTACAGGAACAGTTGTTATATATATATATATATATATATATATATATATATATATATATATATATATATATATATATATATATATATATATATATATATATATATATATATATATATATATATATATATATATATATGTTATATATATACCCGATTTGCAGTAGGCTACTCTCCATTGTTGTGTCCATCTTAGGCTGCTCTCCTTGCCCTGTAATCAGTAATCACTTGGATTATGTGAACTAAGAAAAGCATGCCCTGACAATTATTTGCATGGTCTGAATTTTAGCAGGCAGGTGCATTATGTGAACTAATTAGCTCTATCCCCCCCCTTTAGGGCTCTAGCTCTCTGATGCTTGATTGTTGTGAATTTCCAATTTATTGGTTTTTTGTGTTTTTGATGCATCTTCATTTATCAGCTGATCAGTGCATAATCCATTACATTAATCCACCCAAAGAGATCAATGTCTAGCTAGACAAGAGCTAGACCACACACACTACTAGATACATGCATAGCATCAAGAGGAACTAGTCTTTTCAGCAGGATGGCTGCTCCTGATGTTATGCAGCTAACCCAAATGCAAGAGCATGCATGTAATTAATGTGATATTATTTATGGACCAAATAAAGCAAAGCTTTAGACAAACTAGGACTTGTGCTATTTTCTTAACATCATGATACTTGGACTTGTGTTTCTTTCAAAGTTGTAGTTTCTTTGTACCCTACGTTACTTTAGGAAATTTGCGAGTACGTCCATAAATGTATCGGAAGGTCCTGAGACCGGTGATTCTTTAGAAGATTTGTCCTTGCAAGTATCACGTGGTAAAAGGTCAAAAGTGTGGGAGTTCTTTGAGCAGGATTTGATAGTAACAGATGGTGTCCCAAAGACGGTGTGTAAGTATTCCTCGGTGAAGTTAACTTGTCACAAAAAAATCTGGCACTAGTAGCCTTAGAGCACATATTGCTGAGTTGTGTCCATCAATTGGTAAAGAGGATAGGAAGAGATTTTTGTCCACATTGAAAGCACAACCTTTAGAAGGAAGCTTTATATTTGATCAGCAAATAAGTAGGGAGTTACTCACAAAGTTTTGCATCCATGGTGAGATTCCATTTTGAAAATTTGAAGACCCCCTACTTTGAAGAATATGTCCACTCATTGCAACCGACCTAAAGTTACTGGGCGTTAAACAATATGCAATAACGCCTTCAATTTATTTGAGAGAATGAAGCTAGATACTCGATTTGATTTCCAGAGCATAGGTTCTCGTATTTGCGTTACTTCGAATATATGGACATCAAACCAAAACTTAGGATATATGGGGGTCACTACGCATTATATCGATTCCAGTTTCAATTTGAAGAAGAAGACAATAGCTATGAAAAATGTAAAGTACCCACATACAACAATTGCACTTGAAGAGGCTATCAACATGTGTCTGATATAGTGAAACATAAAGGACAAAGTATTCACTTTGACGTTGGATAATGCATCAAACAATACTTCTGCATGTGGCCTCTTGAAATAAAACTACAAACATGATTTGCTCTTTGAAGGTGAGCATTTATATGTGAGATGTTGTGCTCACATATTGAATATCTTGGTTCAAGATGGAATTGCACTGATCAATGATGCTATAACCAAGATACGACACCTTGTTCTGCACATCGCCTCTTCACCTTCACGTTTGCAAGTGCTCAATGGGATTGCAAGTGAAAAAAACCTTCCCACAAAATATGGCCACGCTACTGATGTAGAACAACAATGAAACTCAACGTTTGAGATGGTCGACGAGGTTGTAAAGTACAAAGCTATTTTCAATGCATATGCGAGTGAAAAGGAAGAAGCGGCACCCACTGATGCTGAATGAAAGAATGCCGAAGCAATTTCTGCTTTCTTGAGGGCTTTTGAAGACGCAAAAAAGGTGGTATCAGCACAAAATAAGCCCACATCACATATGTTTCTACACATTGTTTCGTGCATCAATCATGCTCTTGAAGAAGCCGAGTGACACTCTGATAATGTTACATTGAGAGAGTTGGGAAAGAAGATGAGAGTCAAATTTAACAAGTACTGGGAGAAAGATTACAATGTAGTGCTTCTAATTGCCATAGTGCTAGATCCGTCTAGAAGATTGTTTTATTTAGAGTGGTTTTATGAGAAGACTTGTGTCACTTTGAGTGAGGTCAACAAGCTTGTTGATATTGTTAAAAAAATGGATGAATAAATACTATGAGAAATATGAAAAGCTTGTTAGGAAAGATGATTCACAGCAAAGGCCTAGTGCTACTGAAGCGTCTCATATCTTGGGTTCACCGGCTCTTGGAAAAAGGAAGCTTGAAGAAGAATTTCATGAATATATGTCAATAAGAAGAAAGGGTTCATGGCATGGTGCAAAGTATAAGCTTGAATGATACTATGAGGAGGAGCTAGATAATAGTATTGATGATGTTTTACTATGGTGGAAGCAAAATGTAGAAAAATACCCAATATTGTCACTCATGGCCAGGGATTTTCTTGCTGTACCACTTAGTACGGTACCATTTGAATCCGCATTCAGCTCCAGTGATAGGATTCTTGGGGATACACGGAGCTCACTAACACCTGAAATGCTAGAGGCTTTGGTGTGCACAAAAGATTGACTAGCTAAATCTCAAAAAGGTATAATAATGTTGTTTTTTAAATTATTGCAAATATTGTAAGTTTTAGTGAATAAATTTTGAAATCTTATGAGCAGGTCAAGATGGAGCATAATCAAGGCTGTTGGTTATGATTAGCACTGTGGTTTCAGTTTCACATGTAAATAGTGAGTCTACTCCTGCTGGTAATGCTACTTTATGATTGAGATAGGTAAATTGTTCTATTTCTTTATGATTGCTACCTACTAATGACATGGTACTTAGATACTTACACTAATTAAATGCTAATTTTCTGCCCTACATGCTAAATTAACTATGGATCAGTGACGTGCATGTATGCATGCTAAATTATTCAACTAGCTAGCTTTAGATAGAGAGAGTTCATCTTCTGTGTATAATTGGGGCTTATGCACCCAAGAGGCCATCTAGCATTTTAGTTGCACCCTATTTAAGAGTGCTTAAGCTTCTAGTAGCCTTTAGCTGAGACTGACGCAACTATGTCAGCTCATCAATGTCATTTAGTTTTGGCCATCATTTAGAATGTACAATAGATAATTTGATTATGTACATAGCCAGCAGCAGTAGATCGAATTTCTTTTGCACCCTAGCTACTGATCCAGTAAAAATATATTATGTTATTATGATCATGAATGCACCATCAAACTATGATCAAACCGACGCCTAATTGCCTATGCAGAGGTGTAGATGCATGAACTTTATTGCTTTTAGAGCAGTTTTTCTGTATGGATGTGAAGCAGTGTAGAAGCCTATCATCATTGCGGTTAAATATTACCATGATAGAGTAAAAATATCATCATGATATATATGTGCTAAAGATTCAAAGATGTATCGTTCCATATGCAAGTTGCTATTGATATTTTTATTAGCTCTCTTGCACAGAGAAAGATCACGCTGTAGTTCAAACCTTGTTCCTTTTCAGTTTTATCATTTGACTGTACATGCCGATAGAATATTTACCTATTTAACCGAATTATACTTGTTATTTAATCAGGCATCTAAGGTTCAACATTTTGGCTTATGTGGATTGTCTATGAGCTCCAAAACTTCAACATTTCAGAGGACAACAGTGAGGAGCGGCCATTTCAGAAAACATGCATGAATGTTCCAGTTATGTATTAGCAGCCATTTCAGAAAACATGTATGAATGTTCCAATTATGTATTGTCAACGGCTTTATGTATTTAAGTACAAGCAACTTGTTGTTTAACCATTTTATATTTTGACTCTCAGAACATGGACCTGATCCTTATGTGCTACTATGCTTAAATCATTTGGTATTAAAGCTATTGTGCTTCTTACCGATTTGCTTGTCATCTACTGGTTTGCTGCTATCCATTGATACGTTGAGCCACTGAGTAGACTGGGTCATGGCCATTGTAACCTTTTGTTTAAATCCATGGGGCTAAAATGGTTTGAGCCCACTTGGCTCAAATGGTTTGGATTGGTTTGGGTAGAAACATGCAATGGACTGGACTGGTTTGGGGTTTAGAGGTGGAGGAGTGGAGTGAGTTGGATCGGTGGTTTTTGTGTTGGGGAAATGGTTTGGGATGGTTTTGGAGCGGCTTTGGCCCCCTTAGCAGGCTTATGTGTACCATGTGGTCAATCTGCTAAACTCAAGAAGTTTTACAATTTCTAATAGCAAAATTCTATTAACCTAATGCAAGGGAAGAAATGGGGGTGTCTCTGCATCAGTACTATGCATTCTAATCAGAATTTCTGATGACTGTTTTCTGCTGTAACATTGGCTCCTCTATTCTATTATTGTAGAGCTCACAATATGAGATTCATTGCTTACACATTGTCATATCAGTATTCTCTCTCTATATATAATGTGACTAGCAGGGGCGATGCGTTTGATAAAATAATCTATAGGGAAGTTAGTATTTTTTTGCGAACGCGCAAAAACTTTGCACGTCAATATATTAATTGGGAATTTAGTTCAAAAGAAATAAAGAAAGTATATGAATCCTGCGGGATTCTTGAACTCGAGCTAGCTAGCTAGCCTTCTCTCTACTGAATACTAGCTAGTTGCATCCTGCGGTTATAAAAGGAATAGGATCCAAGAGCACAAGAAGGGGAGGGATGTTGTCATATGCAGAAGTTTGATAGCTGGCCGGTGTTCTCTATTCTAATTAAATTAGCTTGTTAGAAGAAGGAGAAAGAAATGGTAGGCCTCAGGATGGCAAAACATTGCATGCTCTTCTGTTCATTTAAAAGGGAGGCTGCAGCCTCAGCCCAGATTGATGATTCTACTACCAGGATCGATCAAATTAGTCCAGATTGAAAAATGTCGAGGTTGAGTTGCAGTATGCTCAGTTCAACGCTATTTTATCAACCCGCAATATGCTCGGTCCTTCTGAAGTTGACGGCATGCCTGAGCTCGACAGGTTGGAGCACGAGAGGGAGTCGATGTTCAGTCAAATCAATTAGTAAGCAGAAATATTATACAGTGCCCACTTGGTCGAAAAGATATGTAGTGGAAACCTAGAAACTATTATTAGATTCAAAAAAATGAGTGTCTGATACCAGTAAAATTTTCACTCGTGGTGAATCTGGGAGTAAAAATTTACTCTTGAAGACATGGATAAATCTCAGCCATTTATTTTTTTAATCCAACGATAGTTTTCACGTTTTCACTACATATGTGGTTTGCACTACATATTTCCCCCACTTAGTCGGTTACTGAACTACCAGCATCTATGTAATCCTACATCATCGGTTATATGATGAGCTTGTTTCTCTTCACTGGAAGGCCTGACCTGAACATTATAGGGTTGGTTAGATGAGAATGAGATTGATCTTTCTTATGCAACCTATATATTATTGGAAGATTCCATTTTAACTTTTATGCTAGGACATTTGTTAGTTTTTTTTCATACCATTTTAGAATAAAATATAATTTAACTGTAGAGTACAAATATATTTTAGGAACTGATTGATCGGTATTGTACTGGACGTTGAATACTGCAGCAAATCCAGGAAACAGGTACAGATGTAAATTAGTTCTCTTGGAATGGATTTCCAGCATGGTAGTCACCTAGCACATGCACATGATATAGCATATAGAAATTCTTAAGAGAATATTTGTATTCTTATAGTACTATAGAAAATTGGATGTTCATGCAAATAGCCTGAATTTTTCTATATATTAGCTACCTAAAGGTTTTGAATTCTCTCCTGAAAAGTTTTGCCTAAACAGCCATCTGTAATTAGTCCAATGAAGATGAAAATGTAGGATCGTAAAGGGTTTTTTTCACCCTAAAAGCTACCCGTGAGATGAGGGGCCTTTAACAACCAATGTCTACTCAACAATTTTTCCTTTTACACGTTAGTGTACCACAGCCGTTCACCACCCCTTCATCGTACGTCGACAGTCCCTTGGGTATACGGGCCCCACAGTCATCCATGGTCCATCAGGCCTTCATACACTGTGTCCCTTGAATGAGAGATGTTAAATTAACTAGGCTCTGATACCAATTATAGGATTGTAAAGATTCTTTCTCATCTTAAAATCTAGCCTATGAGATGAGAGGCTCCTCATTTATATATTAGGTTCCTTATCCTTTCATAATCAATAATACATTACTATCCAACAGAAAAGTGGTGCCATTAAAAGAGGATTGATCATTATGTGAATAGTATGTATTAAGATGGCCAACCATTCTCCATGGGAACAGTGCTGTAAAACTTGTCACTGAGCCAAGAGAAAATTTTAGTACAAAAATTGATTAACAAAAAACTGGCCCCACTCTTGTTGACCATGGTTAAGACCCAAGATGCATCTCTTAGCTTGTCTGTATAAAAGACGTCTATGACCTAAGAGAAATGCATGCATATAGAATGGAAAGATGGTGTCATGCAAAAGTTTGGTTACTATGTTTTCTCTTCTGAACTTCGAGCCTGTTAGATGAATGAGAAAGAAATGGTAGATATCAGGATGGCAGAACACTGTCAAAACTTCATCAGGAGTGAGAGGAGGAAGTCTTTCTCTTCTCGGATAGATACTTCTAGTCTGATGAGAGGACAGGTTTGCAGAAACTAAAACGTACGAGATCTGTCCGATTGCAATAGTTGGCACAGTAGCAAACTTCACGGCACACGTCAGCTCATTTGCTGGAGCGCACATCACGCGGGCTGGTGCGTTTGTGCCCCCACGCCGGCCACGTCTTTTTTTTCATTTCTTTGCTATTTTTTTGGCAATTTTTTTATTTTAGAAATTGAATCTTTCATCTCTAATTTCAGTTGAAAGTTTTGAATTTGAGTTAAAAGTTTTAAAATTTTAATTAAATTTTTGAATTTTGAGATGAAAGTTTTTAAATTTGAGTTGAAAGTTTTGAATTTGAAGATGAAAGCTTTCAAATCTGAGTTGAAAGTTTCCAAATCTTAAGATAAAAGTCAAAATCAAAAACTATCATGTCAAAATTTGATACTTTCAACTCAAAATTCAAAACTTTCAACTCAAAATTTGAAAACTTTCAAGTCAAAATTTAAAACTTTCAATTCAAAATTTTGAAACTTTTCAACTCGAATTTCAAAAATTTTCAACTCACAAATTCATAATTTTCATCACAAATTTGTAAACTGTCAACTCAAAATTAAAAAATTTCAACTTTAAATTCAAAAAATTTCAACTCAAAATTTTAAAACTTTCAACTAAAATTAAAATTTTCAACTGTATTTTTATAACTATTAACTAAATAAATTATTTATATATTTTTTTATAAAAATGTTAATTACCATAATTACCGTTAATTATGATAATTAAGGTAATTACCATAATTAGTGGCTAAGACGGCGCGGTCATCGGCGTGTCGCGTGCAGGCTACTTATTGAGCTGGCACGTGAACGCGTACTAGGAAACCCCAGCAAACTTCACCTTGTTGTACGTGTCCGCGGACACGTGCTCGGTTCTTCTGAAATCAACTTGAGTGGACTAGCAACTCGCGCGCATGTGGTCATTGACAAGTCTAAAGCACTATTGGCTGTCAATGTTTGGCACATTTAAGCTAAGTTCAGTCTTAATGATCGAGGTTCTTACCAAGCAGAAATTGCATAATGGTTACTTCATCTGTGACTGAACTACAAACTACAGTCTATTGTCTATATTATCCCGCATCTTCATTTATAGTGAGCAAGTTTTCTTCACGGTAAGCTAACGGGTTAGAAACTAATAAGTGCATGCCTTATATACTAAGCCCTCCGATCTAAATTACAAACATTTTTTATATAAGAAATGCTTATATTTTGGAATGAATGAAGTAATAGAACTATTCCATTTTCTTTGTGGTCAATGGCAGCTATGTAGCGCGTCAATCCCTATGCATGGTAAAAATAATAATAATAATAATAAATAGAATCACCAAGTAGGATTTGAAGAACTTTGTCTTTTATCCCATTTAAATATCTCTTGTAAGGCATGGGAAAATATTCGACGTCCTATTATTATTTTTTGTATTTATAATCAACTTCTCAATACTCAATAGTGAGCATTGTCGGTTAGCACCCGTTGTTTTTTTTAAGGTTTTTCATCTAAAAATTATTGTCTCTTTTGGCATCTATTTTCATATAACAGCCCTGATGACATGGCTTTATGTACAATAGTGCATCAGTTCTGGACAATTGAAAACATTCTTACATCGGTTAGTGACATCTCTTTTATTTGCCAAAAATAGGACAAATTTCCAACTGGCAACTATAAATAATGGCCCTATGAACTTCCTTAATTTCTGAACAATAATCACAGTAAATAATGGCGATTTTACGTCAGGTGATACCAAAATCCATAAGGTGCAGTGGTGTAGTAACAAACTTCAGGTCTCTTCAATGGTGGATTCAATGAAATTGATTTGGTGTATGTAAACTTAACTTGAAGTAGTTTGATTTAGGATAAAACTAAAATGTTTTATATTCTAAAATGAAGGGAGTACCATTAGTGTTCCGCTAATTTATTGGCGCGACACAAGGAAATTAAATGCGAAGTATGAAGAACTCAATTATTCTTCCCTCTTGCACATGATATAACATATAAAAATGCTTAAGAGAAGATGTGTTTTTTATAGTACTATAGGAGGTGTTCATGCACACAATAGCCTGAATTTTATATTAGCAACTCGAAGGTTTTGACATCTCATCTCCAAAAAATTACCTAACAAGCTGTAATATCTAATTAGCTGGATGGGGATGATAAGTGGTGCTATCAAGAGAAGGTCGATCAGTATGCGAATCACATGTATATTGGGGTTACAATTCTCCATGGGAACAAAATTGTGTAAAACATACCATTAAGCTTAATTGTTGCTAGCGCCAGCCAACAGAAAAATTCCAAGTAGTTAACTTGAGAGGCAAGGAAACAATTGATTGAGTGTATATTTGCATAACTTCCATGCTAATTGCAACTGATTGCTGTTTTGAGTAATTTTGAGAACTGAATATGTAGTCAATGCATGAACCAAGGATTACTTGTGTGTATATGCACATCATTCGTTTTACCCTAGCCTAGATAGCTTCTCTATAAAACAACGTCTATGAGCTAAGAGAGGTGCATGCACAAAGAAGGCGAATGATACTGTCATGCAGAAGTTTGATGAGTATGTTCTCCCTTCTGAACTTCCAACTTGTTAGACGAATGTGGAAGAAATGGTAGGCATCAGGTTGGTATAAAAAACTGGCTGAAGTCCATGCAAAGTGGAACTCATTCTCTTCTCAGACAGATAATTCTTATCAGATGAATGAACACATTTGTAGAAACTAAAACAAGATTTGTCCAATTGCATGGGATGTTTACACCTCCTCCATAGTCGGAACAAAGTTCAGCTCGTTATACTCGTCCAAGGACATGTTTGGTTCTTCTGAAATCAACTGAATGGACAAACAAGGTCATGGTATAGGAGTTAAAAGTCTTAAGCAGTATCAGCTGCCAATGTTTGGCACTTTTAAGCTCTTAGGCTCTTAGCAAGCAGAAATTGCAGAATGCATGGTCACTTGATCTGTTACTACCAGACTTCGGATCTACCCTGTAGGCCGAAAACCGTCAGAAAAATACGAATTACCGTTAGAAAATATTTTTTTGTGGGTGTACCGACAGAAATAGCCGACAAAAAAATGACCACAGAGAAATTCATTTTTTCTGTTGGTTTCCCAACTGAAATAACTTTTTTGTCAGCTATTTCTGTCGGTTGGCTCACACAAAATATCAACTAGCATGGGGTTTGTGAAATCTTACTTCTAACGTGGACCCGTCAAGAAAAAGCTGTAACTCACCGTCTATATATTATCCTGCATCTTCATTAGAGCAAGTCATTATTTTTTTCAACGATGAACTTATATGAATAAATTGAAGTGGATGGTAAGACTTAACACAACAAAGTGGATAATAAAGTATTCAAGTTACAAGGATTTAATCTACCTGTTGCTTCACTACTATCAATCAAAAATTACAAGATGTCCCAAACATTGAAACTGGGTGCAACCACATCCACATAGATAGCCTTGACATAGCTTTCTGTACAGTAGTGCGTTAATTCTAGACGATTGTAAATGTTCTACATATTGGTTAATAACATCTTTTTTCCCTCAAAAATAGGAAAAATTTTGTAACGCCCGTTTTGTCGCGGCGTTAGCGGGAAAACTAATCTGCTAAAAACCCTAATTGCGAAAATTTGCTCTTCGGTAGAGTCTTGTTGTGTGCCAAGGTCTCGTGTTTCCCCTCGGCTCGCGGCGGTCGGCGACGAGCGCGGGCTCCGGTGGGGCGACGAGCCGGAGCGGGCGGCGGCGGGCACCGGCGGCGGGAGGAGGTGAAGCGGAGTCGGTTTGCCGGCGCGGGTTGAAGAGAAAAGGGGGGGGCGGTAGCGGCCGACGACGGCGCCACGTGACGGCGGCATGGGCGCACGGGGACGGAGCTAGGGGGAAGGGCGACGGCACGACGGCGGTGCCCGGGGGAGAACCACGGCTACCTAGCGGCCTAACCGCGAGGGAAAAGGGGAGAAGAGGGGGGGTTACCGCGGCGGGCGGTGCTTGCCGGGGACGGGGTGACGACGCGGGCGGCGGCGCGGGTCCGGCCGAGGGTGAGGGCGGGCAAGGCGGCGCCCGGGGCTCCTTCGGGAGCCCTCGGCTGCGGCGGCGGACGGCAGGCGGCGCGACGGTTGGAAGAAGGGGGGAAACGAGCTCCGGGGGCGGCAATGGCGGCCGGGGGCGAGGGGGTTTTTAGAGGGGGTTTAGGTCGGTTTCGGGGGGGAGGGGGAAATGCCGATTTTGGGCCGGGAGAGGCGGTGCGGCCGAGAGGCGGAGCGGGGGACCGGCGCAAGCGGCCAAGCGGCCGGGTGACGTCGGCGGCGGTCGGTCGCCGGGGAAAAAGGAAAAAGGGGGGGGAAAAAGGGGGCTTGCCCCCTTGCCGATTCGGGCAAGGGCGCGCGCGCGCGGGGGAGGAGAGAAGGGGGCGAGGGGGCGCGCTCGGCGCCTTGTCGGCACGCGCGCAGGCGGCGGGGCCGAGGCGGGGGCCAGCGGCGGAGGAGGGACGGAACGGCGCCGGCGGGGGCTGTGGGGAGAAGAAACGGGAAAGAGAGAGAGAGGGGGAGAGCCGGCGGACCGGCTCGGGCGCGTGCGGGCCGAGCGGCCTGGCGCGGCCCAGCGGGAGGGAGGCGGCCGGGCAGGCGGCTGGGCCGAGGCGGCCCAAGAGGGAGAGAGAGCTGGCCGGGGGGGCGGCCCAGGGAAGGAAGAGGGGAAAGGGAGCGGCCGAGAGGGGCTGGGCCAGGGGCGGCCCAGGGAAAAGAAGAAGGAAACAGGCCGGAAAGGGGAAATCGGCCCGGGACAAGGGAGGTAAATTAGACTTTTTCTGAGGATTTGATTTTGGGAGGATTAGGGCTCGGATTCGAAATCCGATTTCGCGGTTTTCTCCGGGATTGAACTGAGAGGGGAAACACGAGACCTTGGCACACAACAAGACTCTACCGAAGAGCAAATTTTCGCAATTAGGGTTTTTAGCAGATTAGTTTTCCCGCTAACGCCGCGACAAAACGGGCGTTACAAACCAACCCCCCTAACAAGAATCTCGTCCCCGAGATTCAGCACCTAAGGGAGCAGCTCCGGGAACTGGGCACGGAGAAGATCTTCGCGTTCCCAAGTTGCTTCATCCTCTGAGTGGTTGCTCCACTGCACCTTGTAGAACTTAACGGTCTTTCTTCGAGTCTGACGTTCAGCCTCTTCAAGAACTCTGATTGGCCTCTCTTTGTAGGTCAGGTTCTTCTCCAGTTCTATGCTTCCCAAGGGAACTTGTTCCTCTGGAACACGAAGACATTTCTTTAACTGGGACACATGGAACACATTGTGCACCTCTGTCAGTCCTTCTGGTAGTTCAAGCTGGTAGGCAACTTCGCCACGTCTGGCGGTGATGAGGTAGGGTCCGATGTAGCGAGGGGCTAACTTGCCGGACATTCCAAACCTCTTTAGACCACGGAGTGGAGACACTCGCAGGTACACGTGATCTCCCACTGCAAACTCGAGATCACGTCTCCGATTATCTGCATAGCTTTTCTGTCGGGTCTGAGCTGTTTTCAGGCGGTCTCGAATCAACTTGACTTGCTTTTCAGCTTCCTTTAGAACGTCAGGTCCAAACACTTGCGCTTCGCCTACCTCGTTCCAGCACAACGGGGTGCGACACTTTCGTCCGAACAAGGCTTCATTTGGGGACATCTGGATACTGGATTGGTAACTGTTGTTGTA
>BDMV01000005.1:5371994-5485562 GCA_008326285.1 Oryza officinalis
CACCCGCCGTGTGGCCGCCGCGTCGATGCCACGTGGTGCGCCGCTCGCCCGTCGGCCGGTGGACTCGGTCCACCGTGGACCGAGGCCCTGAGGCACCGACAGGTGGGGCCCACCTGTCGGCGCCGCCGCCCCTCCCCGCTAACATCAGCCCTAGGGATTATTGCGCAATAAATTGAATAAGGATTTTCTATCTATAGTAAAAACACAGTTAATCTTCTAAAATTTATAACTAATTCATCCGGACTCCGTTTGAGTATATTCAAGTTGTAAAAAATTCATAAAAATGCCTAGAATCCATTAAAAATGGTTTTGTTCTCTGTTTCAGTAGACTTATAGCCTGTTTACTTGTGTGCTTTGTTTTTTGTTTAGATTCCGGTAATTCCGACACTCCGGTTTATTTCGAGGTTGTTGCAGAGGTCGATCCAGCGCAAGAGCAAGGCAAGTCATGCTTATTCACTTGAACATGTTGTACCTAAATTGCGAATGTCTTATTTTTCTCTAAATATTGCATTGTTTTATAATGTCATTTATGGGCTTAATTACCTATTGTACTCAGCCTTATGTTTCAATTATCTTGTTCCTTTGGTAGCTTGGGAAATAAATTGAGTAGTCGCTAAGTTAGAACATGCTTAGCCCTGCTTAGAAACATTAGCATACTATTTGAATAACTAATGTTTCACTATTTACTTAATGATGGTTATTTAATGTTAGCTCACGATGGTTAATCGTGAATGATTAAATAATTGGTCCAACTAAAACCTGATTAATGATGGGTTGTGAGCACATGGTTTTGATGGTCGTGCTCATGACAATTAACGACCGATTCGCGGGAAACCCTGGAAGAATTGCTGTACTTTTCATAAGCCAGCATGGGTAATGGCTGGGCTTGTAGTATGACTTTTTCTAGCCGATGCATACAGGCAAGGGTGGGCGTGATGGAGTTGGGTCGGCGAGGGTTTACTCGTTGATCAACTGCCGGATTCACCTAGGCATGAGAGGGGGTTGCCCGCCTTGGTTTAAAGGTAGGGGTGAAACCTGTGGTGTGATGCACTTGGTTAGGAAGGGTTGTGCGAAAGGTCCTGTCACAGTCCCTTTCCGGTGTACCGTGGTGGTATGTCGGCATACGGTAACGTGTCGTGGGGCTGCGTCTTTTGGGTACAGTTGTACGCCTCTGATCAGAGTAGAACTATTCGAATAGCCGTGCCCGCGGTTATGGGCGATCAACCAGATTCACCGTGATTAGTTATACTTTAAATAACCTGGCTTAATGGAACTGGTGTAGTTTAGGTGGTGGTTTGGGCCTGTCGCAACGTGGTGTAGCGTTGGGCAGCGATGGTTCAATTTTGATTAATTAACTCAACTGTTTTACCGCATTCAACCAATGTCTTTAAATGCATATTTCATGCAAACAAACCCCTCCAGCCTCCTTTGCTTTTACTTGCATCATTACTCCCTTTCCGGTATGACTTGTTGAGTACAGTGGGTGGTACTCAGTCTTGTTCTATTTTCCCCCACACCAGAGTTGGAGTACGTGCCCGATGGAGGCTACTCAGAAGAGTAGGTTTGTGGTTGCCGTCAAGGATGCCTGTGGAGTGGTGTTGCCGCGCTGCGAGCATCTAGTTTTCTAGAATAGCTTGTTTATATTTTTCCGCTGCATTTATGTAAGATATTTTTATGGTGTTTGTAAGACGTGGATCTATATGTCAATTTTGTCGTTTGTGTACCCTGGCCGGTCCTGGACGGGGATGTAATGCACATTCTGCTTGGAAATTCGGGTTAGCGAATCTCTGGGCGTGACATAGGTGTACTACAATAAAAGCATTGAATCCTTGCGAGCACCAAAGAAATCATTATTTATTTGCCAATGCTTTAAACTGTGAGGTAATAATAGATTTGATTCATTGTCTTTTAATTCAGTTATTACATTACAAAGTTAGCTTGTTGCGAACCCGTGATTTAACTCCTATTCTTCGATGCAGGATTGTAGTGGAGGAGCATTGGCTAACTTCAATGGGAGGATTGTGGGAATGATGTTATATGCTCGACCCAATACTACTTTTCTTCCAAGCTCTCTTATTCTGAAGTGTTTTAAATTGTGGAAAAACTTCAGGTATTTTACTCTCTTGTCCTCAAACGTTTCATATTCTTAACAATTTCCTGTACTTTATAAATTCTAATAAATGAGTAAGAATTAGCGGAAAACAATCTTGAAAGATCATTTGCTCATTTTTTATAAATTTCTTCCAATAAAAAGAATCCAGTCTAAATATTTTGAGAAATTATAACAAATGCATTGAAAATTTAAGTTTTCATATACGATGATTGATTGGATATATATACTTACTATATTTGTTTGAATTTAATAATGCCATGATTTTTTGGTATTAGGAAACTGGCTCGACCTCATCTTGGTTTAAAGCTAAGGACAATGGGCTTTTTGGACATTTCACATTTAGACAATCTATCTCGTCTTTATGGTGCTAGATCTAATTTGATTGTAGCAAAGGTATACCTTTTTGATGATAAATTTCTCTGATTGCGATGATTTTGTCAAATGTGATGTGGTTTTCTGAAATTAACTATTTTTAACGTAAATAATAAATTGTTAATAGTACATTTAACTTAAATGTAGGTGTCCATTGGTTCTCCAGGTGAAAGAAAGTGTATTAGAGTTGGTGATATCATTTTTTAGTGTCAACGAGAGTCTGTTTTAACCGTATCTGAGGTAAAAATACATGATCCTGAATAGTGTAAGATTGTGATGATTTTTTTTTCATTACTTGAGCTAGATGTTTCCTTTCCAGCTTGAAAATATATTGCTAGATGTTTGCGAGGAACATTTTGAGAAGGGAAGCAGTGTGAACTCAAAAGTAGATGTTGAGGTAAGCTTTCATACAAATTGTAGGTATGCTTTCATAGAAATTGTGTTGCAGTTTTCTATTACAATCTGATCTTTTTTGTGCACATGTTGTCTTAATAGTATAAATTTCTGAGAACTACAATCTAATTTGACGTTGCCCTGAACTATGACTCCCATGATTTGGCATCTTTTATTGATTTGCTTGGGTTTGGCCTTTTGATATTCTAAACTAAGACAGAGAAGATAATATTGAAATTTAATATACATGTTCTATAAGCTTGTGGTCGTATTAGACAGCCACAAGCCCACAAGTACAAGTGTTCATGGATGTCACCATTGTTTCTGTTGACAAAATTACTTTGCCTTTACAGCTTGATGTTTACAATTTGCGTAAGCGTGCTAGGAGGACCATCGGTTTGTCTGTAGAATTATCAGATGCCATGAATGTCATTGACCAAGGTACCAATATCTATTTATTTTGCCTTGTTCGATCCCGTTCTTTTCACCACGTTTCCAGTATATTGTACTAATAATAGCAGTACTAATAATATTTTGCAGGGCTTTGGGATGACTAGCAGTGCAGGTTGCTATCTGATGTTTTGACCCACGTAGTATTCTCCTCTACTAGACTTTGTATTTGTTCTCTATACTACTTGGTACATTGAAAATCATGTCGAAATTCCTGACAAGTACTGCAGAGAAGTTAGCAACCTATTTGGCTATTTTTGCTGTCGTGTCCACGATTAAATATCTACTATTGCCTTCGAACAAAAAATTTACCAAGTCTGCTTCTTAAACATGGATGCCATGTAGAAGTAGCAATTTAGTGGCGTGCCGCTCGGACATGTTCATGAGCACCGAGGGGCAACCATCACTGTCATGTGTGAAAGCTCGTAGACGTCGTCTAGAGGGGGATGAATAGGCGTTCCTGAAAATCACTAAAAATAATCGCAACGGTCAAATTCAACAGGGTCCGAAACTTCCTGGTGAAGAACACTGGAATTTCCTGGCAG
Organism: Oryza officinalis; assembly: GCA_008326285.1. Classification (NCBI taxonomy): domain Eukaryota; kingdom Viridiplantae; phylum Streptophyta; class Magnoliopsida; order Poales; family Poaceae; genus Oryza; species Oryza officinalis. The sequence goes on from BDMV01000005.1 coordinate 5,375,868, forward strand.
CTCAGGCAGCCCGGAACTTTCGGAGTTCTTTGACAGGAACTTCCGGTGTTCAAGCAAATTTGAATTTTCACTTCAAATCTGATGAAACTTTAGGCCTATTCAATCAGCATAACACACAGTAATCCTAGCAGAGTATTAAAAAACACAAGGGCAAGTACAAAACATGCACAATAGAGACAAGAGGATTTTTTCCCGAAGTTCGGATCACACGGATCCTACTCTTCGTTGAGGAACTCCGAAGAGTTGGGTCTCGATTAACACCTTGTCTCACCGAGCAAAGCCTCCGGAAGAAGTCCCTGGCCTTCAATCCAACACCCCTAGGTCATTCTCTTGAACTCAAGTGACCACAAAGATCCCATCTTGAATTCCTAGAGAAGGCCACAAGTGAGAATTGCTCTACCAAGACAACCTCCGAGAGCTCAGCACAGATCTTTACTCACTTACCTCGTTTCCTTGCGAAGATAAGGAAAATCTTTACAAACTTGCCCAGGTCAATCCACAACTTAACGGATACTCGCGGGCGACGCCTAACCGTCTAAGAGGTCACCCTCCAAGAGTAATAAGCACCAACCGATAGCACAACAAGGTTCGCCAAGTGCTCAAGCCATCCTAGCCTTCAACTCTATCTCCAAACTTCACCACCACCCTCACACTCATTTAATCACTCAAGAAAGGCTCAAGATTTGGGTGGAGGAAGCAAGAACAACATGGAAGAGGCTAGAAAGAGCTAGAGAACAGGAAAACAAAAGTAGAATGGCTAAAAAATGAGCTAGAATTGAGTTGGGTATATATAATGGCTAGATGACATCATGTAGCCGTTACTTACAATTTTGAACTGGAAAGATGCCTGGAAGTTCCAGTCCAAGATGCCAAGAACTTCCGGCCAATACTTAGGAAAAATTCTTGACTTTCCAGTGCCCGGAAGTTCCGACCCAAAGTGACAGGAACTTCCGGTCGACACTTGCTATCTTGAAAGAAGCCATTTTAAAAAATAGCTCTTAAAAATATTTCTTCAATGGAATATGACTAAGAGCACTTAGATCACCTCAGGACATCACTTGGAAACCCTCTTAATAGTATGGTTTTTCTAAACTCAAGAGTGAATAATTAACTATTCTAAAAAGGTTCTGAGTTTTCTCGCCGCTTTGAAATTTGTTGTTGGAGGGGGTCTCCAAGCATCATAGCACACACCTAAGGACCTTGGGACTAAAACACCTGCATTTATCTCCATAAAACGCATTAGTCCCTTAATCGTTTTGTCACTAATCACCAAAACCCACTTAGGGGGCAAGATGCACTTTCAATGTGGGGTTCACGTCTATCCTCCCAGACAATGGCTAGCTGCACCCGCGTTGCGCAGGCGTTGTCGACATGCCGCCACACAAGCACGAGAGGGGAATAGTTGCTGTCATGTGGGCCCACATCTATCCTCCCATGTAGGGCACTCGCTTCCATTCGAGCTCCGAAGTCTTGATCGAAGTGAGCCACCACTCCCAGTAAGAGGGGAATAGCCGCTATTATGTAGGGGCCCACATCTATCCTCCCGCGTAGGGCCCACTCGCTTCCATTCGAGCTCCAAAGTCTCGATCGAAGTGAGAAGCGCCACCGCCACTCCCATTGCTCCTCGATTCCTAGCCCCCCAATTCAATCCCAAATACCAAAGTCCGAATCACCACAAGCACGCTACCGCTGGCAAACGAGCTCACCACTCTCTCCCTCTCCCCCTTGAGTGCGCGCTAGGAAAGTAGGGGTGGGTGTTCGGTCAGACCGAAGAATTCGGTCTCAGTCTTCGGTCTTTTAGAAATTTCGGTCACCTAAAATTGGAGACTGATCGGTCTTGAGAAACAGTGAAGTCCGAGAAAATCAATCTTGGTTTATTCGGTCTCGGACATGACTGAAATTTCAAAAGATCCAAAACAATCAGGTAAGTCCCTAATAAGTTATAGATAAAAAATCATACACATAAAAAACACATACAAAAATCATAAATTGACTCTTTACTGTCATGGGTTACAATTCGAAGCATGTTGGAGGCTAAAATTGGACAAAATTTTGGTTTAATTGGGCTACTAGATCTTAATTGACCTATTACGCTAAAATTCTATTTGTTCAGCCTATTCGGTTAACTGAAGGTGCTAACCGAATTGACCGAACAAAATTCGATCTTTCAATACCTGGGACCGAACTAGTGACCGAACTTCTCGTTCTCGGTTCCAATCTTTTCGGTTTGGTCTTTTTCTGTCCACCCCCGTGGGGGACGGAGTAGGGCTTAATGCAAATGTGTAGTCATGATGAACAATCACGTCAACGATCATATCTAAATAAATATGATATATTTTAAGAACCGACCATATACTTTATTCTTTCTAATATTTTGCAGGTTTATGGGATAACTAGTACTACAAATTGCTCCACGCGAAAGATGCCCTTGCGATTCGACATATTGACCCATCCATCTGACTCAAGTGGCACCACTAGCTCCACTAGACAAGGTTTTTTTTTTTTTTGCCTCTCATCATTTACAGAAAAAAGAATAAAACAATAAAATAATGTAATGATAAAAAAATTATGATGAAAAAACCTTAAAATGAACACTAAAACTAAATTATGTTTTAAATTTTAAATTATAAGTCAACAAGCAAATTAGCCTACTTGTATATTGAAAATTGTGTCAAAATCCTCAATTTTGGACGACAAGTAATGAAGAGTATAGAATAAGCTAGCGAGTAGCGACCTTTTCTTTTTTTGTTGTGTCAACGATCTAATACGTTCCTTCTCGTCCAAAAAAATGCCTAGTTACTTCAAACCAAAATTTGCCAAATTTAAATCTGCATCTTTAAACGCAAATACAGTGTTGACGCACTAGTAACAATTTTAGCGTGGAAGGACGATCGCCCCGACGCCCCCGCCGCCGAGGGGGGAACAGTTGCCGCTATCGTGTGGGGCCCACGTCTATCCTCCCGCGTGGGGCTCACCCGCTTCCCTCCGGACGACACCCCGGCCGCGCCGCCGCCGCGCGGCCGCGTCGCCGACTCGCCGCCACACGATCGGTCGCTGCCGTGTGGGCCCCACGCCTATCCTCCCCGCGTGGGGCCCACCCGCTTCCCTCCGAGCTCCGAAGCCTCGATCGAAGCGAGCGAGCACCACCACTCCCATCGCTCTCCCCGATTCCCCGCCGCCCAATCCAATCCCAAAATTCCAAATTCCCAGCCACCACCACCACACTAGCAAGCTCAGAGCTCACCACTCGAGCGGAGGAGGCAATGGGGACGTCGGGGTCGAAGGGAATCGACGGGGTCGGGGGCATGGGGGGAGTAGGCGGCGCGGCGGCGGGTGTGGGGGGAGGGGAAGGGGGCGACGGCAGCGGCGGGGTGGGCGCGGCCGTCGGGGTCGTGGCACGGCGGGGCGCAGCTGTACGTGTCGCTCAAGATGGAGAACGCGCGGATCACCGGCGACCTCGTCCCGCACGTCTACGGCTCCGAGCCCATCATCGGTTCATGGGACCCCTCCCGCGCCGTACGCCACGGCGATGATGCCCCCTCTTGTGCTCCGCCCTCCATTTGCTGCTTGATGATGATGATGGATAACTGACTTCACTTGCTTACTGTTCCTGCAGCTCGCGATGGAGAGGGAGCTGGCGTCCATATGGGAGCTCAGCTTCGTCGTGCCGCCGGACCACGGTACGGTCTCTTCAGTTCGCCTTTGCTGTGATGTGATCATTGTGATGTGCTGCTTGCATGATGCTTGGTGTTTTTGGGTTAGTATTTGGGGTTATGTTGATTGCAATTGGTTATTAGTGACTCTATTTATAGTTTGTCCCCCTTTTTTTTTCAACGCAATAAGTCTTGTCCTTTTGTTCTTGGCAGTTTTTACTTGTTATTGGTGTTCTTTTTCTTTGTTTTTTGTGCCTCTTTTATATATATATATAGAAGCGGGTTTTGTGATCTTGTTTGCTGGACTCTATTTATAGTTAGACTGTCTACTAATCCTTGCTGGGTTGCTATACTTTCAGGCTGCCTTCCTGACTGTAATAGCAAGTAAAACATGTAGGATTTTTGCGTTTATATTTTTCTGAGTAGAATTATGAAATTTCGTTAACTTTGTTGGTTTGTTAGGCATAGAGTTTCTTGACTCAGTTACAAGAGTGGCGGTTAGATTTAACTTACTGAAATTCTGATGCAAATTACTATGCTCATGCAATTTCCTAACCATTGCAACTTGCGGAATCTACCATAGAAACGCTCGACTTCAAATTCTTGCTTAAGCCCAAGGATGCAGACACCCCGTGCATCATTGAGGAAGGTCCGACCCGGCTTCTCACTGGAGGCATGCTCGAGGGCGATGTGAGGATTGCATGGTTCAAGATGAATGGGGATCATGAGTCTCTTGAGTTCAGGGTGTTCAATAAGGCAGACATTGTGTCCCCACTTGATCTTGCAGCGAGTTGGAGGGTGTTCAAGGAGAATTTTCAGCCTTCCAAAGTCCGGGGAATCCCTGATGTCAGTATAAATGTCGCACCTGCTCATGGGACTGAGGTGATAATACCAGTTGAATTTCTATTTGCATTTGAAATTGCTCTTCTTTTGCTTTCATATCAATATGATGGTCCAATTTGATTGCAAACTGTTACTATTTAACCTCTCTACTCCAATACTTATTAACTGATATCCTATGTTTATCTATAGCCAAACAAGTTGATAGAAAAAGCCAAGCACTGAATTATCTGTTCAAAACATCTGCTTCCTTTGAAAGTTATCTCTCAAGGGCATAAGTGACCTTGTTCTGAAAGCTGAGTTATGCTTGTTCAAAAGGCATGTTTAGGGGAAAATTAAACAGTTCAGCATTCAGATGGAAGAGATCCCATCGTATAAGTTCTTACAGAATATACCAATGATACTTTTTTTCGCTGGTGGGATATTTGCTCTTCCATTTTCTTCATTTTCCCTGGGAACCATCTTGGTGCAACATTTAACAGTGTACACGCTTAATAAAATTTCAAAACAAAATGAAATTCCCTTTCCATTTCTTCACCTTTTCCCACAAAACATTTAACATTTGTACACGCTTAATGATGATAGCTAGTCTAATCAATGTTCTGGTTTCTAACAGGTTTTTGTTTCATACCTTACTGCAGGATACATCTACTGAAAGTTTGGAGCTTGACTTGGAGCATTACGTTATTCCAACACCAACTGCACCACCATCTGAATATGCAGCAAACCTTGCCGCGAACCCAGCATCCTTGATTCAAACTGGAGCTTTATGGACAAATGACATGCTTCTCAGTGATGGCATCCAGAGTCCAAGTAGCGCCACTGCAGATTTTGAAGATCACAATTACTGTAACAAGGTAAGCACTAATCAGGTCGAATTGGTATGCTAGAATATTTGTCCCACCAATGAATTATGTATTCCCCCCAGAAAATGAAGTGTGTTGTGTTTTTATTTTAAATCATATTCTGATGCGATATGTCACCTATCAATAACCATCATTTTTTATTGATTTTGCATTTGCGTTTTGTCACTTAGTTAATTTTCTGGTTATAAATCGATCTCCCTATCTTAATTGAATGTCATTTCATACGATAACTTTTATTTTGGTCAACTCAATTGTAACTTTTTGGTTAAACAGAAGCAGTACTGAATATAACCATGATGTGCCAATTTGGTCTTTGTAGGATAATGTGGCCTCGCCAGCAGATTCTTTTAAGAAGTTACAAGTTTCTGGAATCGTAGAGTCAAAATCAGTTGACACCTTAACAACATTGCAAAAGCAGGATGGACAAAAGGGACTTTTTGTAGACAGGGGTGTTGGCTCTACTAAGTTTGGAAAATCATCAAGTGCATGTTCCCTGGCTTCTGGTCTTAATTTTGGAACAGGAAAGGTCAGTACTGTTCCTGTCCTTAACCAGTTGGGCTGTGATAATAAAAAACAAAAAGCAAGAAAGTTGTCTATGATCCTAAACCCTAAATAACTCCCTGATTTAATGAGCAATGTCGAGTAGAGAGTGCAAGTGCTTAAATGAAATGTTGTGTGTGAATCTATATAATTTATATTATGATCCATCTATCCATTCATCAATTTTGATTGTAAGAAGAAATTTTCGATCGGAATTAAGTTTGTGCTTGATTCTTTCTTCTTAATTGATGTATTAGCAGGCCATGCCAGAAGCAGCAGGAGCTGTTGCAGCTGCAGCTGTAGCTGACCGGCTGCATGGGTCAAAGGAGGACCGAAAACTAGCTATTGTTTTGGTAAATTACTGCTGTCATTTCCTCTCTTATACGACTTTCTGACTTTCAATATTTAATCACCAGACATCAGGAGAAGCCAACTTTGCTTGCTGGCTGTTGCTATCTACCAGCAGACCCTTCTACCATGTCTATATAGTTTTAAACGCATAAATGAATAAAAATAAATGAAAATACACTCTGAGTAATCTGGTAGCTAAAAAGTTAATCTCCAACTATCACAGTAATAATTCCCATGTCCCATAACGGACAGTCTTGATGCTTGCTAGTAATATATTTGTTATTGCATCTTAAGATTTATTTGTATGACTGCTTGTTTTGGAAAACAAATTTTCTTCCTAAATGTGTCTACTTGCAAATTAGGTTGGCCTACCAGCTCGTGGTAAAACCTTTACTGCAGTTAAGCTTACAAGGTACCTTCGTTGGTTAGGTCATGAAACCAGACATTTCAATGTTGGAAAGGTGATTATATTGTTTTCCTGATGAATGCATTGCCACAATGGCGTTCTTATTGTTGGATTGTTTGACAAGCAAACTAAACTCTCTTTTGGTTGAAACTCGGTGTGCAGTACCGCCGCCTGAAGCATGGAGCAAATCAGGTATGAATAACTGATTTGCTGCAATTCTCTTTGCACACTCTGATTTTCTTTGTAGTATTTCTTGTTAAATGATCATGGCAGAAATTTTCATTTCAGGTTTACTAAGCCAATTTTATTTCAAATTACTCCATTTTTATATTTCATTTGTTACATAGCTATTTTATTTTGGGGTATTAAGAACGATATTATCTTGTGCTCTGATTCATGAGATCCATGCCAAGTATTCATATGGAAAAAAATAATTTTAACACCTGTAGCACGATGCCTAAAAGGGTAGATGCTCCACCATAGAGCTATGAATCAATCTTCTCAGCAAATAATTTATGTGCCAACTGGGCCAGAATGTCAAATAATGCAGATTTATTATCTTTAATTTCATTTACAATTGTTAATTTATACATGGATACTTGGGTCTGCTTCTAGTCCTATTGCAGATTTCTGGTATTGCTAGTTTGCATATATTTCCTTTGAGTTATCAGTGCAGTTACACACATTTCTGGTGGTAGAATAATCTAACAGTTTTTTATTTCTTTGGTTTAATTGGTTCAGTCTGCAGATTTTTTCCGTGATGATAACCCTGAAGGGATTGAGGCACGTAACGAGGTTAGCATGCTTTCTGTACAATATTTTTGCAACTATATCATACTCCTTCAATTCGAAGATTAGATTTCATCGCAGATGTTGTAGTTCAAATATGTATGTTGTTCCATGTTTTGAGAATAATATATAAAATGGTAATAAGATAAACTATTAGGGCTACCATGGTAATTTTGAGCTACAAATCAACATCATTTATTTAAGGATAAAGGGAGTACAACAGTTACAGTTTCTGTAAAAACTTAATATAGATTTAGAACGCATCATATTTGTAATTTTAAATCTTGTTTGTCTTGTATAATCTGTTCCCTGCCTCCTGTGATATAGTCGCATGTTGCCATTGCTCCTCCATCTTAAGGTCATACTAAGGCATTTAATTTGAATTATCTTTTTCCCAAGGAGAAGTAAACCTATACTATTCTCATGAAAGCACCACAAAGTTCATAAAAGTATCAATATAGCATACTAAATTTTCAGAGGTCAAATTTGATTGGATGAGGACCAAATGTCATGAAGCGAATATTAACATTAAAAATATACGAAGTATATATTTATCTTACCAGCAAATTTCAACATTTACATTTTTCCAGGTGGCTGCTTTAGCTATGGAGGACATGATAGACTGGATGCATGGGGGAGGACAGGTAAGCTGGTTTCTGTTGCATAACCTGCTTCAAATGTAATGTTCGTTTTGACCAGGCCCACTTGTGTCTAGGTTGGTATATTTGATGCGACAAATAGCACAAGAAAACGAAGGTATATGCTAATGAAAATGGCTGAAGGGAACTGTAAGGTAATTTGTTTCATTCATATTCTGCATCAAATATGGTTTGTTTACCTTAGCTTCATTAACTATCTCAAGCCAAAATTGCGTTCCGTGGATGGAAGTGAACAATAATAGTGTCATACTTTTGATAGTTTATCGGCTATTTTAAGTAATATTCTGTTTGTGGCTTTAAACTTTTGTTGCTTTCATCTTCTGCAGATTATATTTCTGGAAACAATCTGTAATGATCAGAATATAATTGAAAGGAATGTACGTCTGAAGATACAGCAAAGTCCTGACTATGCTGATCAGTGAGTATTTCCCAAAATTTTCTCTTTCCTAATATAAGTGAATTCGTGACCTGAATCCTGTGGAAAATTTTCAGGCCAGATTATGAATCTGGAGTGCGGGACTTTAAGGAACGCCTGGCGAACTATGAAAAGGTTTCCCCTAGTTAAATTCTATTGAGCCGCTGCATACTAAGTAAATTCTTGACCTCCATGAGTCGTTTAGTGTTGATTAAAACGGTTTTCCTTTTGTAGGTGTATGAGCCAGTTCAGGAAGGTTCTTACATTAAAATGATTGATATGGTAAAAGGGCAGGGTGGCCAGTTACAGGTAAGTTCTATTATTTTATGCCTTTCCATATTTTGCAGTAAACTGGCTACACTAGAAAGGGTGTGCCGGTTGGGCACTGGCAGCCCCCAAAAAATTTACCATCAAGTATGTATGCATTGGAGAGACAAGGATTGAAGAGACCTTTTCGTGACTTGTAGGCTTAGATTTAATTGAGTTGATCAAATTTAAACCTTATTTTTGTTTGTATGTATGATTTTGATTTTTTGCTCTTGAGACGTATGGGCACTCCCAATGAGATATTTTTGGGTCTGCCACTCAATGATGTATGGTATTGGTAGCAATTCTATTTCATGTACCTTTAAAAATACTGAAAAATACTTCCGAAGGACATAAATTTCACCAAGCGTCATAGCTCTTAACGTATTGGGATCAATTCATTACATAACACTGTTTGGCTTTTATTACCATATGTTTTTAGCTTCTGAAACAAGTCATGCACTTGAGCTTTATTTTGATTAAGTATTCTTTATTGGCAAGTTATTAATTTGTCCTGACCTTTTATCCAGGTCAACAATATCAGTGGTTATCTCCCTGGGAGGATTGTCTTTTTCTTGGTATGTACTTCAAATTCAATACTCAGAAAATACAAGAAATAAATAGCAGAATGCAGTTCTATGAGAAACCATAACTTTGATAATGGGTCAATGATAGAGAGCTTTTAATTACTTGTGCATCGTTGTGACACATCTTTCTCAACATGTAACTGCAGGTGAACTCTCATCTTACACCTCGACCTATTTTGCTTACAAGGCATGGTGAGAGTTTACACAATGTCAGAGGAAGAGTTGGTGGTGACACGGTCCTGAGGTTTGCTTTTACTTTTTTTTTTCTTTTACTACCTTCCAATGTGGCACATTCAGATTATATATTTCTACTCTGATATCTCATTTTGAGTTATGGAAGTTATAAAATGCTATGAGTAATATTCATCAAGCTTTCATATTTACAGAAAGTGTACTCTGAAAATGCAGTCATTTATTTGATGTATTGAACTAATAAATTTATAATTAATGGTGCACAGTGAAGATGGAGAGCTTTACGCAAAGAAATTAGCCAACTTCATAGAAAAGAGGCTCAAATCTGAGAAAACTGCATCTGTACGTAATCTCTTGATTGAATTGCATTATTTTCTAGAGGCAACTTCTTATGTCCGTATTAGCATTTGGAGATGATGATTGTAAAGGAGATGAGCTAATAGAGTGAGAGTCTCTCATTTCTAATTATTCTGATGTTTAGATATGGACCAGCACACTACAGAGGACAATTTTGACAGCAAGTCCAATAGTTGGATTCCCAAAGGTAATCAAGAAATTTTTGGAGTATTTCTTACATAACTCTTGCAAGGTAGTTATTTATATGGGCATTGCTTAACAATTGCTGTTTGCAGATACAATGGCGTGCTCTTGATGAGATTAACTCTGGGGTGTGTGATGGGATGACGTATGAAGAGATAAAGAAAGTTATGCCCGAGGAATATGAGTATGTACTATTGTTATCTTTGTTTTACATTTGTTTGGGAGTTCTTTCTTTAGTAGTTTACATGATGTGCCCGTCTGTTAGACTGATGATTGTCAATTTGTATCTTCCATTTCACCATTAACTATCATGGCAAAAAAAAATTTCAGAAAAGAACACAATTTGAGTTGCAAAAGATGGTAGTAAGGTATTACCGTACAAGGCACAGTCTAATGTGTAAATCTTGCACTTATCACTGGCTGGTCCACTTGTATTTATTGAATGCTTGCATCTGAAGCACTTATGATGCTTTTCCAATATTTGTTGCAACTAGATCACGCAAGAAGGACAAATTGAGATATCGGTACCCCCGTGGAGAATCTTACCTTGATGTGATTCAGAGGTTTAATCATTTCTTTTCTTCTAATATTATTCAGGAAAAAACTTTTCACAGTTCTTTACAAGACTACACAACCCAGTGGAAATGTTCGATTCTATCAGTACGTCTTCTCTAACTTGTGATTTGGTAAAATCCTCAGATTGGAACCTGTCATCATTGAGCTAGAACGCCAGCGAGCACCAGTAGTCGTTATTTCCCACCAGGTAAGTCTCAAACTTAATGAATTTCTCCTGCAGATCCCTTGATCTTAAACAATTTATCCTGTTTGTAGGCCGTATTACGGGCGCTTTATGCATATTTCGCTGACAGGCCTCTGAGGGAAGTTCCAGATATTGAGGTCACACATATGATCTTCTCTTGTTCATTATTGTGCTAGAAACCTAAGAAATACATAAAACTAAACTAACACCCGTTAATCTTCATGTAGATGCCTCTCCACACCATAATCGAGATACAAATGGGAGTCACAGGTGTTGAGGAGAAGAGGTACAAGCTCATGGACTGAATATACATCTAGGCTCAGTAGGACAGCAAGCCTTGCTGTTTTCAGATAGTCATATAGTAACATAGATATACGATCGAGTCACTACAGCTACCACATTGTCATTTTTCTCCGGACGGTGCAAAAACAAAAGTAGCCCCACCGGTGTAAAACTGTAACTCAAAATACACTGTAAAAATGCTATTAATCAGTAGTAAATAACTGTAAAAAAAGCCATACTGCTACTAATAATGAGTGCAGATATACACACTCTCAAAAGGTAACAGAAGTTGTGGATGATCCATCACTGCTTAGTTGGACTTGATGAGACTGACCTACCAAACTTTGAACTGTCTTGTCCTCCTGTGCCCATGTGAGGATACAAGGCAAGCAGTTTCTTGCTCCAGAAACTCTGCTCACGTTATGGCATGATGCTGAATAGTATGCCAAAAACTTCCATGATTCCATGCGGCCTCCATGGCTGCTGCTGCTCACTTGTCCCTGTCCCTCCAACCCTTCTATCTAACAAACACTAGTACTTTGTAAGTTTGTATGCTACTGTATACTTTTTTCATATGATTTTTAATGATATATTTTGATCATTAATTTATTTCATATTATGTTTTTAATGAATATAAAATTAGCATCACATAAAAATACATTAAAATATGAATCCAATAATATAACATGCATAATACTTAGCATAGATAAGATAAGGTTAATATTATTATTAGTCAAAAGTTATTGAGTTTGATTTTTCATAAAAAAAGATGCTCTATAACTACTATCTTCGTTTTAAAATAAGATCACTTTTGTATGTGAATCCACTTATTTTAAAACGGAAGGATTATAATTCTTCAAATACATATATGGTCCATCTATCCATAGTTTGGTGATCACCAGATTGTGCCATCATGATTGCATGATTGATTGCACATTGCATCATTTGCACTTGAGTCGTCATGTCTGCATCTCCTGTTGCCTACGACGCCAATGTCCTCCTGGCCGCGGTGACCGCGCTCTCGGCGGCGATCGCGTTCGTCGCCGCGCTCCACCTCTACGTCCGGTGTCTCCTGCGGCGGCGCGGCGCCGGTGGTGTCGCCGTCGGCGGTGGCGCCAGCAACCCTCACGCGCTGCGCCGCCCGGTGATCCCGGGTGGCTACGAGCTCGAGGTGATCAGCGTCGTGGCGTGCGCGCAGGAGGGTGGCGGCCTGGACGCCAAGCAGCTGGGCGCGCTGCCGGTGTTTACGTGGGGGTCTTCTTCTCCGGCGACAGCAACGGTGGCGGACGGCTCTGCCGCCGTCTCCGCCGTGCAGTGCGCGGTGTGCCTCGGGGAGATGGAGGACGGCGAGCTGGGGAGGCTGCTCCCGGCGTGCCGCCACGTGTTCCACGCCGAGTGCATCGACACGTGGCTCGCCGTGAGCTCGACGTGCCCGGTGTGCAGGACGGCGGTGGGGGCGGAGGATGAGCCGGTGGCTCCGGTCGCCGGCGTGTCGCCGGCGAGCTAGGTGTATTGAGTATCAGTGTACATTCGATCACTTGCTAGAGTTGTATGTCTATGCACTTGAAAACAAAATTCGGGTATTTTTTAGGAAACAATAAACTTCGTAGGGACCCTGAATGAACACAGAGAAACTTAGGATTGTCGACAAATTCCAATTAAAAACTTTATATTCCACATTCACATAGCGTATAAATCCAGTGCTCTGCTCCATATTTCAACCTCTTTGTAGAGCGACTGGGTTGCTTGAGATTGATTTAACCACATCTGCTTCAAACAAATTTAACCATCTCATCGATCCGGACTAATTCAACTAGAAAGCCCACAATCCAAGGATTAACCATGATGACTCGAGGTAAAACTTGAAGAACTCATTACAGCATGGCACCATCTCGGAGGTTCACTGCTTGATGCATAAGAACCTAGTATGTTTCCCTGGATTGGCAGCCTCAGATGATAGATATCAATGCACTTCACCAATTACAGGCTTTCAGTTTCAGGCCATATACCTTGTTGGGAATTTGAGACAGCTGAAGATACTGGTGGTTCTCTCGCAAAATAATCCTGCTGGAAATACTAACTTTTCACAGAAATTTCAAGCAAATCCGGACAAAGTTGTGATGGGGGTCTCTTGTTCAGGGAAAAATTCAAGAGCCTTTCTTCAGAATCACACCCCGACGGACCGACATCATCTCTGCCGTTGATGCGCATGCACGCTGCACATGTCTCCCCTTATGAAGCCCATACTACACCCGAACGACAAGTGCTACGCGCAAAAGGAAACAGTTTTGATTAGTCCCACCGTGTAAATCTACTACGCCCGAAACCTGCATAAAAGAGGACGTGGTTGCATTGCCCTTGCCGAGCTCGGTAGCGTGTGCCCGTAACCTCAAGCTTTGGAGATGCGGGAGTTGGCTGGTTCAGCCTCTCGGTTGGGCAGTGGCACAGATGAAACGACATCCAATCCAACTCTCCCGCGGGAAGGAGAGGATTGCCATCCAAGCCCATATTAAAAAAAATAGGTTGGGCTGCCACCGGTTCGAGGTCCCTGTGCACAACAAATGTCAGGACTTGCTCGCGAGATTAGCTGCCCTGCCAACTTCCTTTTTTTTTCTTTTTATTATGACATGGATTTTTTGTGTGTATTTGATGATGTTCTTACTCTGTTCATCTCTCTATCGATCTCTCCGTCAAATGTTTCGCTCTGTTCAGTTACGAGATCTGACGGACAAGAAGCAAGACAGAGATGTAATGTAAAATCGTGTTATCCTTAGTTTAGCGAATTGTTACACTGTTTAGTTTGTTTAGTTTAAGACGCACTGAGCAAGCTGGTGCAGGTAGGAAGGACAGTTAATAAATGTGGATCCAGCAGTTAGTATTGATTTGTTTAAATGTGCATGACAGTTAATAAATCAGTAACTAAACGTGCATGACAGATGATAAATCATGGTAAATAAAATATGATATGTGAGAGTAAAAACAAAAGAAATATCTTTTTTTTAATAAAGAGTCCCTTGCAAAAAAAGTCTATCACAGCAGAGTTTTTTTTATTTTTAATTTTATTTATTAAAAGATTTACAAAAATAATTTTCTATTTTAAAAATTTACAAAACTAGTCGCCCATCACTCTCTGGGAGGGCGTTTTTTAAAAAATCGCCTTCCCAGAGGGCGATTTTTGTGACGTGGCAGACGGCCGTCGGCTGGGGGGAACGGCCGTCCGCGAAATTTGCAGGCGGCCCCCTTGCCGCCCTCTAGGAGGGCGTTTTTTCACTATGGGGGGCCGCCTGCACAGGGCGGCGAGGGAGGGTGGCTTTTTTTGCAGGCGGCCCCCTCGCCGCCCTCTGGAAGAACGATTTTTTGCCTTTGCAGCTAGGGCAGCCTCCTTGCCGCCTTCGGGAGGGCGATTTTTCACTAAACTTATTTAAAAAAATTAAGTACCGTTTTGAGTACAAACAAAATGGAAAATACTTTTAAAAATGTAAACGATTGATTGATAACTCGGATCGGAGCGTATGGTGGGGGTTTTTTCATCGAAATATTGACCTGTTTGTTAAAAAATTAGGTAAATCATTGTTTTGAGAAGAAACAAAACATTAAGAATTTTGTAAACTTGGAAGGATTTATTTTTCAGTCATATTGGAGTCAAAGGAGAAGGTTTTTTATATCAAAATAATGAACTAAACGTTCGAAAAATTTGGTAAATCATTGTATTGAACCGAACTAAATGGAAACAATTTTTTAAAATTGCAACGATTTATTTTTCAATTTGGGTTGGAGCCCGAGGAGGGGTTTTTTTATAACGATGTATTGCTTTTGACGCGTATGTTCAATTATGTAATCATGTACACAATAAAAGGTACAATTTAAGAAAATATAAGCACGTACTTATAAATTGTAAGGAATACAATGTATCGGAGCGTAAAAATAACATTGCAAATCGAAACGATACAATCTCATTAATTTATATTGCTTGACGTATAGAAGAAGACACCGTCATAATTAAATATTGTTATCATAAGATAGTTAAGAAGTGTCATGGATACACGATACAATTTTGTGGGTCCCGACGAATCGAGCCTGAGCTTATCTACCGACCCCTTCTACGTCATTCAATGTGTACTGCATTTTCGTGCTCCTTCAATCGCTGGTACTCTACTTGTGTTTCACACTCAGTTATCTTTTGGCCATGATTTGTTGGATTGACATTGTCGATCCACAAAGTGAATCCGCACCTTCTTGGATTGGCCTGAGAAATAAACGTAGTTAGTAAGTTAGGGTAGTAATATTTTGCAGATGGTAACGAAATTGGATAAATGTAAGACGTACAACGAAG
Source organism: Oryza officinalis (assembly GCA_008326285.1). Lineage (NCBI taxonomy): Eukaryota > Viridiplantae > Streptophyta > Magnoliopsida > Poales > Poaceae > Oryza > Oryza officinalis. The sequence continues at coordinate 5,391,387 of BDMV01000005.1, forward strand.
TTGTTGTCTACGTTGGGGCAGACAAAATATCTTCTGCCAAATGTTTGTTCTGCAAAGGAGGTAGTCACCTGGCAGCGACATCTACAACCACACTTTGGACGTTCCGACCATTTAGGTAAACCTAATGGATTGTTCCTCCAGTCTAAGCTTGCAATTTGTACCCGATGTTATGATAGTGCACAAAAGCGGTTTATGTATTGATTCTAGTTATTTCAACTTGGAACAAATGAATCATACCTGATCAGTGTTTGGGCATTGGAAGAATCTCCTGTCCCGAGTTTGTACCATGAGGGATGATTTAAGTATGCATCGATCCCCACAAGCGCACAATGGACGGTCACACCATGGGAGAAACCAACCTGTGAGAGGATCGCTTCGCCAATCGAGACGCTTAACAAATGGAGCTTCCATTCTCTCTAGATTAGTGGGATTTTGAAAGATGATATGACGAGCTTATATTCGGCTTGTCTATTTTATAGCAGAGCAACCAGTGCTAGATCGGGACTTAATAAGAGCCAATTTTCTTCACTGTATGTAACAACACGAGCACGCGTGAGTTGGAATTACTTTACCTTACAAAGCAGTGCCGAAAGTTGATCGTGACAAGTCGAACTGACAGTGTGTCCGTGCACTGTGGTATACTATGCGATGTAATGGACCTGACACCCCAGCGCCGAAAGTTTGTTGTCGTATGCATAAGTAGTTGTAGCAGAGTACGGACGACGGTAGACCTATGTGCTAATGGGTAGAGACAATGGACTGTACCAGTAATGTAAAAGTAGTACTGGATCACAAAAATATAAACCAGAAGAACTGTATGTACAAACACTCAAGAGGTGGACCACTACTGCCGAGGCCTCTTGCCCCTGTCCCTCCTACCCTGTGCCCTAACATGTCCCTGGGAGTACGTCAGACGGTCCGGTGGTACGGCACGACCTGCCCGTCCCTCCGGTACTGGTGTGTCCGCTGGCTGCTCCTGGGTCTGCGGTGGTGGAGCTCTGCCAAGTTGTGACGAGCCAAGTATATCCTAGTGTGTCGCGTCCTCCAAGTCATCGTCGTAGAAATGGTCGCTAGGACCAGCCCCGCCGGCGTGTGAAGAGGAAGCTCCTACACCAAAGATCCCTGCTTGAAACCCTGTGGGAGAAATGACATAAGATTCATGGAAGTAAAAAATTCTTGTATCAACGAGTACAACTAACGTGAGTAACGAATCACGCACGCTCACCTAGAGGGACACGCGGCTGCATGTCTGGACGAGGGATCGATGCTCTATGGGACGAAGTGGTACCTCCGGCAAAGGCGTGGGAAGGCAGAGGGGGACCTGCGTGTGCATTTATTTTGTTGTGACGTGGTCATGTTAGCAATAATAAATCAAATATTATGGAATTAATCTCTGGGCAGAGCAGTACCGTGGGAAGCCGCTGCTGTAGGTCACACAACTCCGGCCCTAGGGGCGCGTGGACGTGGTGGCTGTGGACCAGCTGGAGGTACCGTGTCCACGGTGCTGGGACAAGAGAAGAAGCGCATGACAGCGCTCATCTTCGACTGCATCTGGTCGAACGTCAGCCTCTGCTCAGCATCACTTAAGTGTAACCCAGCGTCTAACCTGACTAGCACCGAGTTAATATTGGCGTTGACTGCTCGTGCAGCGTCGGCCTATTCATGACATATGAAAGCATGTTAGTATCAATCGGAGAATAAATAAAAGAAGCGAGCAGAAGTTGGACGTACCCCCAAGAAGTACTCTCAGTCACGGTGCGTGGGGTACGCGTCCGTGACAGCGGCAACGTGTGGCTGTGGAGCGGTTGGAGTGTACGTCACACGGGCACGAGTGCGAGGTAAGTACCAGCGGAGGTAGTCACGGTAGTTGTCCTCTATGTGTGGAAAGATCTCGTCGATCACCTCCTCCGGTGCTAACAGCCAGTCGTCCACGAACTGTTGTACGCGTGGTGCCCACAGTGTGCCAGCTAGCTATCCCCGGCGGGTCAACCTGTGAAGAGTAGACACTTAGATAGCTCAATGAATATAGAAACATCACCATCGGCAAAGTCGTGAACCAGTACGCCGCGTCACGTCTGCAGAGGGACGAAAGTCCTAGCGGTGCTCTCACTGCCACCGCCTGCTCTGTGTACGGCTGCCAGACGACGTCGTTGGGCTGGAGACGGTCCAACTTGAACACGAAGTCCGGGTAACCCCGTCTGACCTGCACGTGGGCATAACGATGCTGCGACATACAAATATGGTACAAATATAATCGATTGTTACAGACGAACGTGAAAGAAAATGGACGGTGCAATGTACAAATTTTGTACTCACCCCACGTCGACACCAGTACGTCCCCATCGTGGGGCCGTCCTTTGGCCACTCTGTGCTGCGTCCTGTCCCGTACGGTGCGTGGTCCACCATAGGCGGTCTTATGGCAAACCTCTCAGCTGCCCAAAGCTGAACCAGCAGAGGGCAACCAGCGAAGATCGCTCCCGCATCGGTCTTCGTGCACGCCTCATAGAGGGCACGGTATGTGGCTGCTAGCATTGCTGATCCCCAGCTCCACCTAGGCATGTTGCCTAGCTCAGCATCCGCGATGCCCCGTGCGTAGTGGATCAAACCCTTGTCGACAGTGTGGCCTGTAGTGCTAGTGAACATCACCCATCCGAACAGCCAGAGTAGGTACGCCTCTAGGGCGCATCGAACTGAGTACTCATTGCCGTCCGGGTGGAGCTGGTCAGCCTGTAGCAATCAACCAAATATTAGTACAAATGAATATATTTGTTCAAAAAACCATAAACCCGTTCAAACTTTGAACTTACGGTGAACTGAAGCAACCAAGCCTTGCTCGGCCCGGCGGTAGTGTACGGGTGTAGGTCAGCGGGCGGAGGTACACCGGGAAGGCGCATCACGTGCGCAAAATGCTCCGTGAGATCCTCCTTCCATCCCCCAGCACCGTCTACAGGCCCAACTGCGTCTCCTGCGAGAGGTAGACCGAGGAGGTATGACACGTCCTGCAGTGTCGGAGCCATTTCCCCACAGGGAAGATGGAACGTGTGCGTCTCAGGCTTCTAGTGGTCTACCAGAGCGGCAAGGAGTGACCGGTCTGCATCCCAGCGCTTCGCTGGGTCTCTCTCGTCAGCCCCAGCCTCAACAAGCCTACACAGTGGTAGGAGCCCTGCCTCACGCAACCTGCGTAATGTAAACCTCACACATTAGTACTAATAAAGTATGACTGCAGTCGAATGTGATGATTTAAAATTTGAACGAGGTGTACCAGGGAACGTGTCGCGGGTCGACACGCAACAACTGGCGTGAAGTACTGTTAACGACGAAATTTGGTAAATCATGCATTGGATTCAGAGTTAAAGCCGAAGCCAATTGGAGGAGATAAGCGATTACAGAAAACAGAGTATGAATCGGCTGCAAGCCAAATCGGCTACGGTGTGCATCGGCTGAAACAGAATCGGACAAGGATAGCCGATGTAGCCGATTCCGATAAGGAGATGGCAGGATCATTGTCGGGTTCGGTTGGTGTGCTTCATGAGGATTGCCACGTGCGGATTGAGTCCGAAGAAGGCAATTGTATCTATTAATTAGAATATTTGTTAGTTTCCTTTTATCTTTAGGAAAGTGTGTTTAGTGTCCCTTAAGGATTTTATGTGTTTCTTTTATCTTTAGGAAAGTTTCTTTCTTGTCCTACAAGGACTAGTATCTCCCCATGGGTATAAATATGTACACCCGGGGTTATTGTAATCTATCAACTCTCGATCAATACAATTCGGCGCATCGCCACCTTTCACTCTGTCACGGTTTATTTATCAACCGGCGGAATTTGGCACCTGACGCGGGGCTGCATCGGCTGTCGATCTCCGGCGTAAGGGTAAGTCCAATGTTCCGTCGGTTCAGGCAATTGTATCATCTACGTCAGCGTCGTTCAAGGCTGCATCAGTACATTCGACCTCTTGGATTGCTCTGGTTTGGATAATATATTTGCCTGGCTATTTATCATATGTCTTCTGTTAATCTAGTATTAGCATCTCGATTTAGTTTTATCGGCTGCTTCTCGTTTTAGGGTTTCTGCCGGTATCGGCTAAATCGTCTTGCTAGATTAGATTAGCTTAGGCATCTACCACCCTGAAAATCAGTTAAGGGCTTGATCATCTAGATACTGTGATTCTTTACATACTTAGTGCTGCATCAGTTGAGTTTGACCTACTAAGTCGTGCTTAGAACCATGAATCTCTAGCCTGCTTTTTGATTGCCGATAAGGGTTTCATTGGGGTTTCAGCCGATGAGTTATCTGGACGTTGCATCGGTTTACCAGGATTGCATATAAGTTGAATTTAGCCGATGACAATAAAGGTTTCACTATTTGATCTAATCTTGTGGATTTTATGGCATTGGATCTATGTTAGATTCACTTCATCGGCTATGCTATGAATATATATAATCTCTCTCTTGAGGTGTTTTTAGACATAAGTGATTTATACTGTCTCGGCGCCCTGTCCGATCTATCCCAATCACTTGGTTTAAATATATTTTGAGATTTAGATTATGTATCATTGATATCTACAGCCGATCGAGTATGTCTAACTTTCGTTTCACTTTATCGAGTCATTGCCGATCTAATGCATATTATCATCAGCCGATTGTCTCTTTGTCATTATTTACATCAAGTGTCATAATCTACATTGAACACATAGCCGATAGCTCAAAACCCTATCGCTATCGGCTGTTATCAGAATCGGCTGGAAGTACTACATCGGCTATGTTGGCCGATCGATTGTTTTATCTGTCGTTTGTATATCTTGTCAGTTGCAGGATCAAACTGACTGGCACGCCCGCATCTCACCAAGATTTGGACCTGCACTGGAGCTAAGCAGATCTCCCAGGCCAGTGTGTGTGTTTTTTGCATCAACAAGTACGTGGGCGGAGGGTGCCGAGCTGCGCACCCTGCACTGCTGACAAGTACGAGTGGTGGTTCCTGTCGAGACCACGGCTGAAGAGCTCAGGTGTATCGTCCGCCATACCTGCATGCCAAATTATGATTAGAAAAACAGTAAATATTACTTAAACATAGTTAGGAACAGTACAAACAAATATTACTTCAGCACAATGATACAGAGTTTACGACAACATTACGGTGCTACATCAAATTGTTTGCAACTCTAGCATACAGTATCGACAAATTCACAATATAATACCGGTGTACAATACCAAGTTCTGTAAGGTTCATGAACAGCAGATTTACAACTAGATTCATTGAAATTACATGATACGAATACTTAGTGCGATGGCTCTTTACGATACATTATTGGTGTACATCATGGTTCCCAGACAATATTACACCATCGCATCCCCTACCACACGAGGACGCCTGGGACGTGCTCGCCTGTTTGTTGTTCCTTCCCCAAGTGGTTGGCTTCCATCACCTGCCTCTCCAAATGGACCGACATCTGAGACGCTCGGACCTTCCACATTCTTTGGGCATTTCTTGTAAGTGTGGTCGCGCTGATCACACTTGCTACAACATATAGTCCTACCACCAGCTTCGGCCTCGTCCATGTCATTTCTGATACGTCTTGTCTGACGCCGGCCCTTTTTCACCCTTAGCTTGGATGGATCCGGAATGTAAAAAACTTGGGGCCTCTGAGTTGTGTAAGATCCTGTGATCCCGAACCCATATATCTCCTCACTCCATGTATGAAAGATTGCTTCTTTCCTGAAATAATGTGACACGTACACATCGGGAAGTATGCCACAATCACCGGCTGCGGCAAGTACGTGAGAGCAAGGCAGGTGTCGAAGCTTTGGCTTCATACAGCTGCAACTGCATCCGCCATCAGCCTTAAGGACACATTCCTGCACGGCTTGCTTGCGGTAGATACCACGCCTGCTTCTATCAACACACATTATTTCATACCGATGTACTTTTGTGCCTTGAGGAACAACTCTATGCCTCTGGGCCTTGGCTATTTTATCTTCCATGTACTTAGTCACTACACTGCCAAATATTATCTTGTTATCGGCCATTGAGGAAAAAAATTTGTTGTATCGATCCTTGAAGTAGGCCTGTGTGCCGTGAAGGATAAATTCGACAATACCAACCAATGGGAGTTCTCGCACTCCTCGCATTACCCAGTTGTAAATCTCGGCCAGATTAGTTGTCATTATGCCATATCGAGAACCATCGGTGTCGTACGGCAGAGACCACTTCTTCTTTGGTTCATTCTCAATCCAATGAGTGAAATTTCGGATAGATGATCCCGACCTTCTTCTCATTGTGGGTGGATCGTCATGCAGTGCACCAAGAGGTACGGGAGGCTTGTCAACTTCAGCTTGTGGCCGACGAGTTTGCTCATCTGTTTGCTTAGTTGTCAACTCATCCAACCTTCTCCATAATTCATTAAATTTCTTCTCTTGATTCTGTGCACAGAGCCTCTTGAAAAGATCCGTGAGATGCTTGTTCTTGAATTGCTTATAGAAATTAGCACCCATATGAGCATGCACCACCTACTACGAAGATCGGGCCACCTTGCTGGAATTCCTTTCTCATCCCAACCGTTCTTTAGGTATTCAATAGCCCGCAATATGCCCGCATGGCGATCATGTATAAGGCAAACATTGGGTCTCAAACGCACAACTGCGATGTGCACTCTTTCCAGGAACTAGTACCAGTTTTCAGTGTTTTCGCTCTCTACAAATGCAAAAGCCAAGGTAACACCTGATTGTTCCCATCAGCTTCGATCGCTGTCAATATCTAACCTCTGTGTTTACCGGTCAGAAATGTTCCATCTATGCATAGTATAGGATGACAATGCACAAAAGCGTTGATGCAAGCACCCAATGAGAAAAATGCTCTTTGCAGCACACTCTTGGTAGGATCATGAACCGATTGAAATGTATGGATGTCATAGTAGGTATTACTATTCCTCTGGGCAATGCTGGCTAACAGACGAGGTAAATTATTGTAGGATGCTTCAAATGTGCCATACCTCATCTCTATAATCTTTTGTTTGGCTCTCCAGGCCTTGACATAACTTATGGTGTACTTGAATTTGTTTTTAATGTGGCTAATAATTGATCTTAGTTCAAAGCCACTGTTGGAGACAACACTGCTATACATCTCACTTGTAACAAAAGCTGTAGTGATGTTGCGATGATACTTCTCCACCCCTTGTAAGTGGCACTGATGTTCGGTTACTATGCTAACTTTCCAATAATCAAACCATTTACCCTTATATGTATGCACACGCCATGGACAATCTTCCCTCACGCACCTTACTTCGTACACATAGTTGGTTGACTTGACCACCCTAAACTCTCTAAGCAATGAGATAGCCCAATGCTGCACCGCCTCCTTCATATCCTCCTTATGAGCATACCTAGCACCCTAAATTACCTCGTTCTCCTTGTATTCCCAGGGTATATGATGCCCCTTTGAGATAACAAATCCTGAGAAGTCCTCTTTTGTCCAATCAGTGGGCATTACATCATCTTACTCATCGGATGACAAGTCGCCCTCCGCTTGTTCGTTATCCGAATCTTCCCTCTCCATTCCATCGACGATTGTACCGACTATCTCCCCCTCATCCGCCACGTCCATGGCCTGCACGACCCTTGTTTGATTTTCCTCATTGTTTGATGGTCCAACACAATCGCCCACATGGCTAGGACCCTCAACATCTTCGGTTTCTATTCCAAGATTTCTATCATTTTTATGCACCGAAACAAAAATAACAAGGGGCCATGACCGTTCAAAAGCCATCTCCACATACCGTCTCCAAGCATCAGTGCTATCCATGGGCATTAGTTCCCAAAAATAACCTTCTGTTGTACGACTCACTACAACAGATACTGACATTGTGTTGACTTCTGGGTCTATTCTAAATTCTCGCAGCAACCAACTATAAATTGACTGAAATGTTCTCTCGCCAGGCCTATCGATGCCCCTTCGATGTCATTCTAAAATCTGACAGATCAACACCATCTGGACCAAATCTAAGGTTGCCTTGACCGTGTACTAGCTGAAACATGACCTTACTTGACATTCTGCCTAATGAAACAAAAAAATAGGTTAACTAAGTTTGAAACATAACTACCGGATCTAATGTCGAATTCATCAATATGTACTATGCCATAAGTTAAAGTTTCTGGAAATATATTATCTGTCCTAGGTCTCAAATTCTACAAATCGAATAGGTGCTCCAGATGTATCATATAACTCAAATATATTGTACAATTTGCACTATGTCCTAAGTCTCAATTTTTATAAATATGTCGTATGCCTTTGTTCTTAAATTATACAAATATACAGTGTGCTCCAGATCTACTAAAATATATGATAATAGAACTAAAATGCAACAAAAATTTCAAAGAGAATACTGTATTTACCTGCTGTGGAGTCAGAAAATGGACAGGGCTTCGCCGCTTTCCTTCAACTCTCCCTCACCCCTCTCTCCTTCTTTTTTTCTAGATTTTAAGTGAATATAATGAAAATTTGGAGAGGAGGGAGGGCTTATATATGCGGGGGGCTAAAAATCGCCCTCCCAGAGGACGTTAAGAGGACCGCCTGCAAAAATGCCAGGCCGGCCTCGGTTTTGCAGGCGGCCTGGAGGGGGCAAAAATCGCCCTTCCAGAGGGCGGCGAGTGGGCCGCTGGCAAAAATGCCACCCTCTCTCGCCGCCCTGTGCAGGCGGCCCCCCATAGTGAAAAAACGCCCTCAGAGAACAGCAAGGGGGCCGCCTGCAAATTTCACGTCCCCCCGTCGGACGACCATTTGCCACGTCACAAAAAACGCTCTCTGGGAGGGCGATTTTTGTAAAAACGCCCTCCCAGACGGCGATGGGCGACTAGTTTTGTTAATTTTCAAAATAGAAAATTATTTTTGTAAATCTTTTAATAAATAAAATTAAAAATAAAAAAAAACTCATCACAGCACAGGTACCAAAATCCCTCTTTGGGCCATATTTGGGCCCAAAGCAGCGCAAAAACCGGGGCCTACGGCCCACGGACCACCAGAGAGAAGCGAGTCCCTCTCCTCTCCTCTCCTCCCACGGCCACCTGCTCATCGCTCCGCTTCGGCGCTTCTCTCCGGTTGCTTTTCGCCTCCGCCTCGGTGCCTCCCTCCGCCACCGCCACCGCCACCGCCACCGCCACCGCCTCCGCCTCCGCCTCCGCAACTCGGCTTTCGCCCCGCTCAACCGGCAGGAGGAGCAAGGTGAGTCCCCTTGCTGGTTGATTTTGCTTGGATTGCGGCGTTGTGCGGTGGTCTCGTTCGACGGCGCGCGCACGCACGGCTTCTCTCCTCATGCCGGCGCCGCGCTGCCTGCCTCCGCGATTTGTTGTACTGCCGCCGCCGCCGCCGCCGCCGCGTTTACGTGTGCGTGTGCCGCAGCGTTGCGCGCTAGTCTCGCCGGCGCGGCGCCTCGTCTTCGTGGTCGCGCCGGCCTGTTGAAACTAGGCAATTTCGTTTTTCATGGCATTTTTTTAGCATAGTCTAGGGCGCATTGAGAAAGATGCTTGTTATCGGGGGTTGTGGATTGGTATGGGGACGGTGGGGGCATTCCGTCAAGCACTTGATAGGCGCCAGGATTGTTAGGCTTTGTTTGTGTCGTCTATGGATAATCGAGCCCAGCGTCGAGGCTAACTGTTACGTTCCCCACTCCATATCAACCAATGATTCGAACTCAAACACACCACACTGTTTCCGACACTTGATACAAACAGGATTATTTGGGGATACAAGTAGGGAAATAGAATCAAAGACATGAAATCAGCAGTAGGTTGGAGAAGAGGGGAAGAGCTGAGATTGAAGAACAGGAGGGAGCCAAGTGGACGAAGCCGGAGGAGGAAGAAGAGACAGACAAGCAGTAGCTTTTCAGTTCATCCTTTTCAACGATGCCTTGGGCTTAATGCTATTCCCGTTATAGTGATTTGCATCCTGCCACATTGGCCCAACCAACCCAACTTCTCGGTTTGGGTATCAGCCCACTCACATGACATTCTCCCCTTAAGAATTGGCTTGTCCCCAAGCCGATGCAGCCCAGCCTTCACAAGATTAGTACCTCCAGGACCCCATGGCATTTGTAACATAGCAAGTCTATGAACAACTTGCTCAATAGACCCCAAGAATAATTGTTTTGTGGCCTTCGGACCATAGGTTATAGCCCTGTCTTGAACCCATTTGTTCTGCATGTAAGGAACTTGATCATTGCAGCCATCTTTCCTTGTAATCTCTAATGTTTCGGTAGTGGATAACATCTGGCCCCTGATAGCAGTATTCAGTTCAATCATCGTTATGTCATCAGAGCTTGCTCTATGGACTTCCCTGCCGTTGTAGCTGGTTATTTGGTGTTCATTGCCCATAAATTTCTGATAACCGTCCATGTGTTGTGCCCATACTAACTGCAAAATAATGCTAATGTTTATACTGTAGGAGTAGTTCACACGCAGTCCACCGACAAATATACTAACTGCAAAATAACCAAAACTTCTCGGTTTGGATATCACCCGAACTTCGTAGTTGGTAGTAGCCTACAACTCCTGTGTCAATGTCACCGAACATCTGGTTTTTGGCACGGTGTTGAGCGTCATGCCATAATGTGAGCAGAGTTTTTGGAACAAGAAACTGCCTGTCTTGTGTCCTCACATGGGCACAAGAGGACAAGACAGTTCAAAGTTTGGTAGGCCAGTCTCATCAAGTCCAACCAAGCAGTGATGCATCAGCCACAACTTCTGTTACCTTTTGAGACTATATGTATATATCTGCACTCCTTATTAGTAGCAGTACTGTTTTTCTTACAGTTGTTTACTATTCATGGGTATTTTGAGTTACAATTTTACACTGGTGGGGCTAGTTTTGTTTTTGCACCGTCCGGAGAAAAATGACAATGTGGTAGCTGTAGTGACTCAATCGTATATCTATGTTACTGTATGACTCTCTGAAACAGCAAGACTTGCTGTCCTACTGAGCCTAGATGTATATTCAGTCCATGAGCTTGTTATTCAGTTAAGGTCATGTAGTAGCTACTCTTTTTCTGTTATTCAGTTAGAATGTACTAGCTCCCTCTGTCCCAAAATAATATCATCTTTGCCTCCTCTTGTTTGTCCCAACATAAGTTAATCTTTCAAGCAATCATTGCATTGGAGTTTGTCAAAGTGAGGAACAAATGCATTGGGATTAAACAAAGTGGGAGACAATTGCATTGGAATTTGATAAAGTGGAGGGCATTGTAGTTTTTTGCTTTTGTATTGATATGTATGGGATGGGTGAAAAATGAAGTTATTTCAGGACGAAGGGAATAGTAGCTTTCTTTATTGTTATTAGTGTATAACAACGTTTTGTGCTGTCTTATTCAGATGGAAGACATGCGGCCAAACATGTTCTCAAACATACCTCAGCGGTATGTGGGAACAAAAAGGGCAGACTCTTTGTTTTTCATCAAGGTGCAAGTCGCATCAACAGATTATAAGGTTCAGATAAAGCAACATCTGGAGACGAACTGTGGTATCAGCAGTAAAGCTGTCGACAAATGGTTTCAGGCGGCTATTGTGGCTACAGGATTTACAGTTGATGAGGTTGACAACTTCTACTACATTCTAACATGTGCCTATCTATTTGAATATTTCTATTCAGCTGATATCAAAGTTGACTGACAAATTAAATTCTTGGTTTAACATTTTGATCGTATGCCAACACTACGAGTCTGACATGATTGCTAACCACCCAAACCTTTATGCGGATCCAAGTACTGACCCAAGATTCTATTCGCCTGCAAGAATTGTTAAATTGGATCAAAGTAAAGATTTGATGCTGTTGAAAGTGAGCAAGAGCTATTTATTTGGGAATCATACCATGCAGTTATGTCAGATGCCACACCCAGTTCTCAGTCTTGCTATTGTTACGCCCCGTCCCGCTGATGATATCATGTTAGTGTCTTGGCCACCATGCAGAAAAGACTCAGTAATCACTGGCCAATTGGTTTCAAGAGACAGAGTATATGGGCAGCTGACTCAAGATTTGTCCAAAGTATACAATATGCATCTAGTTGAGCTGAATGTAGTTGGAGGAGCAGGTTGTTCTGGTGCGCCAGTGCTGGGTCACCAAGCAGCGGTGATTGGTTTATACCATGGCCGTATTGAGTCTTTGGGATATGCAGTATCTGTGGCAGATATCTATGAATTTTGCTTATATATATATATATATATATATATATATATATATATATATATATATATATGACAACTTCGTAGCTGTATTTACCATCTTCTAAGGGCCTTTCTGACTTGATTTATGTTTGTGCAGCTTTGAATTTGTGACTGGTGGGAGTAGGACAAGTACCTTCTTCGTGATGATTGGTGGAGTTTGCGTGTTGGTGCGGCTGTGAGTCAGTACAACTAGGTATCTTCTTCATGATGATTGGTGGAGTTTGTGTGTTTGTGCAGCTGTGAATTGGGACAACTAGGTATCTTCTTCAAGATGATTGGTAGAATTTGGCTAACATAATGGATCTCCAGTAGTCAAAATTTTGATAATGTGACATTAAACAACTCAATATTTTTTATATGCAAAATTTGCTACTGAATGCTTACAAAGTGTGGCATCATTTGATAAACATCGCAAAAATGTGGCCTTGCTAAAGATATTTCGTGGTATTTTGCTAATGGACATGGGGCCATTAAAATGTAATTTCTAGTTGAGTTGGAGAGAGATGTCAATTTGCCTCTCATATTCATACGTGATACATATGTTGAGGCCTCTGCTCTGTTTGCTACAGTGAATGATATACTCTCTATTGAAGGTAAACCCACATGTCATATCCTTTTCTATCTTGCTGAGTTGGGCCGGCCGCCATGGATGGATGTCCCTAATGACCTCGCCGATTTGCCATCTCTCCATTGTTTCGAATGAATCTGATCGCGTCGCGATGCGTTCCCAAGCAAAATCGTCTCTTCGCCGAATTAAATTTTAAAATATACTTTTAATTTATTTTTTAAAAATATTTGGGATATAATTATTTTTTTCAAATATACAATATGAAAATGACCCTATCACTGAACCGTTGCGCAAAAATAAGGACCGTTGGCAGCAAAAATAAGGACCGTTGGCCGTGCCATGGTCTCGCTGGCCCAAGCAACGATATGGCCTCTGATTAGTGATGTCTCGCGCGGTCTCGCTAGCCCAAGCAACGACATTGGCTATGATTAGTGATTAATTATCTTGATTAACGATTAATTAATCACTAATGATACTAATTAAAGAAATAACAATAATTTATTATTTGTTAATGATGCTAATTAATTTATTAATCGTGTGAGTGTGCTAGTTAGGATGTGAACTCGCTGTCTCGCGTCCTTCCCGTACACATCTTTTCTAAACTTCTGTATTTATGTAAAAGTAAAAGAAAAGGTATATTTTCAATTTTTTTCCGCCGTTCGCGCATCACAGCACCACGTACGGTCAGAGTCGCGCCGCTGCTTCGTGCTCTCGCTGCTACTACACAAGTGTCGCTGACTGCTACACAGGTGGCAGGGGGCGGGGGCTTAGCAACTGTAGAAGCGTGGCATTAGCAGCATGGAAAGGGCTCACGGACATCAACTACTAAATGATGCGTTTAATACAAAAAAAATTTTATATAGAATTTGTTTTTAAAAATCAAATAAATTTATTTTTAAAGCTTAAAATATTTCATACTTAATTAATCATATCCACTAATATGCATCCTAAGCCTGTGTTCTTTTAAGGATTGGGAATTCTTTTCCGACATGTAAAACGAAGCGATTAATTAACACATAATTAATTAAGTATTAGCAAAAAATTTTAAAAATAGATTAATATATTTTTTGAAAGAAACTTTTATATATAATTTTTTTAAAAGATACACCGTTTAGCAGTTTGGCAAGCTTACGTGTGAAAAATGAGGAGTAGAAGTTAGGAAAAGGAAGAAAAGAATACACCTGGCAGCTCAGCTCGCCCCGTCCCTTGAGTCCTCTCTCATCAACCCCAATGTTGTTGGTGGCGGTGGCAGTGGACGTACTTGCCCCTTCTGCTACCTCTCTTGAGTTCTCTCTAAGAGCAGGTTTTATAGTGTACATGGATGCTATCTCTAATTTATGCCATGTCATCTATTCATTAATTAAGAGATAACAAGTATAACATATTATCTCTCATACACAAACTTCAATAATTTTTTTATTAGTTCAGTCTTACACCATCTTACATTTTTCTTGAAGATAATGTAGAGGTTGCTCCTTGCATAAGAGATTGCTCACCCTCTCTCTTCTAACTTCTCTTCTCTACCTCATCACATTATCCTATGTGACAAATTTAGAGACATCATCTAGAGGCTTATAATACTTGCTCTAATGCCCTTTCGTTCTCCTTTTTTTTCTTTTCTCTTTTTCCTTGCTTTTCATCATCTTAGCCGAATGTGTCATGCGGAGCAACAATGAAGGTGCAGTTGTGGTTGCTCACTCCGGTGGAAGGCCGTTTGCCCCTCTTTCCACCGGATGGCAGTGGATCCATCACGCGTCGTCGTCTTTCATACCGTTGGCAGGGAGGCTTGGCTAGATCTGCCTCCTCTTTGCCAGATCTGGTGCCTTCTAGACCGCGAAGACTCGATAAGGCCACGACGATGACGACATGGGGGCCTGAGGTGGTGTTGGCCAGTAGCCTCATAGGTGCACGTAGCATGTGGCGTGGTGAGGCATCGCTATCGTGCACAACATGCTTGACCCAATCTAGTTGAACCGTCTCTATTAGTGAGGTGTAAGGCCGTAGAGCTACAACTTTGTAGTGTTCCTGTAATGATGGTTCTGTCTAGCACGTAGGCTGGTTGTGGGATGGGAATGCCTACCAGAATATAACCGGCTTCAATGATGGTGACACCCCTCAATCAGTGTTTCATTCTTGGAGGCGTCATCACAACATCCCATCCCACCAGGTAAAAACCTTGTTGCAATTTTATGGACAAGCAGCACAAGCAGCACCAACAGTTAAAGTCGTGTCCTCCATGAAGGTGTTGCTTTGGAGGGCCTTCTTTAGTGACCATCATGGGAACGTTTCACCTTGGTGGCACCTTGCCATGTGACAATTTTTTCGTCAAATTAGCTTTGATGATCTAATCTAGCACAAACAACTTGTTTAATGTTTATTTCAAAAATTATAACGATTGGTCAAAGGTATGCATCTACCTTTGCCGTCCTATGGTGAGTGACATTGCAGTAGCTTGTTGCCATGTCAATCTTACTAGCGTGGTGGTGTGTCGACATGGCAAAACAGTGAAGCCTTGTCTATAGGTGCAGCCAAAAGGTTAGACTATAAATAAGAGTTTAGAGTGTCTATTTTTGAAAGATGATTAAAAGTAGTTCACAAAATAAAATAAAATCTTGGATTGCATTAGATTGATTTAACCATATCTGCTTCGAACAAATATTAATCATCTCATCGATCCGGACTATTCACCTAGAAGCTAACAGTTCAAGGATTAATCATGATGACCCTAACTCAAACTTGAAGAGCTCATTACAGCATGAAACCATCTAGGAGGTTTCAGTGCTTGATGCTTAGGCAAATCCACAGCAACATTGCAAACTCCATGTCAGTCGAGTCAAGAAAATTGCCAGGCTATATAGAACAATAGTACTCCAGAAATGCCCTCAAGGTTCACGATGCATCTGGCCACATTTCCCAGCTGTAGCCCTTTGGAGGTTCCGGTTTCTGAATCTGACGCAGGCAATTGGCAATGCTTTCATAATTGTTCTTCCAGCTCTGGGGAATATAATTGTCAGGCCAAACTCCAGCTTCTCCCAGCAACGTCAAATCAGTTGATCACCAATAAATCTCTCCCCCCTGGATTGGCCGCCTCACATACTCGTATATATCTGTGATCACGGCAGTTCACCAATTACAGCCTTTCAGGCCATGATGAAGATTATGGTAATTTGAGACAGCCGGAGGACACTGGTTCTCTCGCAAAATAATCCTGATGGAAATACATCTCATCTGTTATCCATATTTCTTAATAAGCCAAAACGACTTATTAAGAAGTAAAAACTAATTTATAAATAAAACCTTTATATACGTGTCCTTGCCAACTTAAAAGTCAGTATTAAAAAAATATATTAAAAATATTTTAAAATCAATTTTAAAATTAAGTTTGAAAATTTACATGTTAGCTTTGATTTTGATTTATTAGGATAACTAATGGGTTCTATTTACAGAAATTTCAAGCCATCAGCAAATCCAGACAAAGTTCTAACGTGGGCCCTTTATTCACGGAAAATTCCAGAGTCTTTCTTCAGAATACCTGTATGGGAGCATTTCTTTTTTACCTTTACCGCAGATAAAACCAGCTGTCAGCCCCACCTTCTTCCCAATCAATCTTCATCGTTACTTCAAAAACAATAACTTTAAGTGGATCCGTACCAATCACTATCTTACAACTCACAAATTATTCTCTCTTGACCATTGTGCAAACAATTTTACTCTCTTCATCATTAATTAGGTAGTCCAAACCCTTCACCCCAGCTAATTTTCATAGCATTAAATATTGTCACATATGTAAAAAGTTGAGGTAGCAAGAAACTTAATGAGAAAAGAGAGAAAAAGATGAAAACTATTTCTCATGCAAGAAACTAGTTCTACACAAGAACAAAAACAAGAGGTGACTGGATGGGAATTTATTTTGAATAAATCATTCATTGGGTATATAGTTTTTATACATAGTGTCTAATGATATGACAAGTATGAAAACCACTGTGTAGTTTCTGGGTTAGGATTGCCCTTATACAAACAATTTTACTCGCAATGTGGAACTTAGTATATTTGGCCGTCCCCTTCTCCTCCCCTGCCACCAGCGTCGCACCGCTGACTCCCACCATGCCCCCGATGTCGTTGATTCCCTTCGATCCTAAAGTCCCCATTGCGCTCGAGAGAGAGGGGGGGGGGAGAGAGAGAGAGTGGTAAGCTCTGAGCTGGGCTTGTGGTGGTGGTGGTGGTGGCGGCGGCGATGGCTCAGATTTTGGAATTTGGGATTGGATTGGGTGGCGGGGAATCGAGGAGAGCGATGTGAAGAAGGTGGGTCCTATGCGGGAGGATAGGTGTGGGCTCAACCTAACAATTACTGTTGCCCTCGTCCTCCTAAGCCCGACGCTCAGCTCATTCGGTGGGGCTGGGAGAAGTAGGGGTGAAAACGGATCGGATTCGAACGGATCGTGGTCATACCATATTGTTGACGAAAAATCCACGCTTGGCCGATGGTGTCAAATCTGTGTTGATGCGAACTATGTCGACAAATACAATGACCTGAGAGATCTGCTTAGCTCCAGTGCAGGTCCTAGATTTCAATGAAATGCGCGTGTGCTAGTCAGTTTGATCCTGCAACTGACAGAATAGATATATTGATGATCAAAGAACCGATCGACTAATAGTCAATGTAGCGATACTAGCCAATGTTGATAGGGTTTTGAACAATCGGCTATATATCCAATGTAGATTCTGACACAAATAAATAGTGATATAAATACGATGGAAGAACTTGAGCAATCAATCTAATCGACCGATGATAATATGATGAAGTAAATATACAATGAACCTATCGACGGTTATTGAAATAGAATATTGAATGTAGGCTAGATGATTAAAATATACATTAGTTAGAAGTCCAATGTAAAGAAAACTTATCGGCTAGCACTCCGATAAAGTGTAGCACAAATCTATAAAAGCAAGACTTAAATTATCAGCAGTAATATAGAAGATCGAACCCAATCGAGACAGTTCTAAATTACATATGATCAAATAAGCTAGATAAGCTGATAGATCTATGCTAACGTGATGGATATAACAAATCTATTCAAAACAACATTGTGATTGTACATATATATCGGTAAGACAGAAGATCAGACCTAACCGAGACAGTCCCAACTAAACTGATGCGTCTCTAAACACAATGCAATTAAAGATAGAATTAAAATATTAGATCGGCAAAATATATCAACCAAATCGGAGCGATCCAAGAGGTCGAAGCGATGCAACCTTGAACAACACCAATATAGCTGATACAATTGCCAGGACCGGTTTACCCCTTTATTGGAGATCGAAGTCGATGCAGCCCCGCGTCAGGTGCCAAGTTTTGCCGGTGATAAAAAAAACCTCGAAAAAGAGGGTGGCGATGCACCAAGAGTAGTGTATTGATCGAGAGATAAATTACTGGGACCTTTGGGTGTACATATTTATACCCTTAGACCGATAAGAGTCATAATTGGACACGACACAAACTTTCCTAAAGATAAAAAGAAAAACATAAAGTTCTCATCGGACATGACACAAAATTTCCTAAATACAAAACTTGCATAATTAATAGATAAACTCAAGCCGCCATGCAATAGTCTTCAAGATTCCTTCTTGAACTCGGTCTCCCCTCGATAAATTTCCATTAGCTATTTGACCTTTGTCCTTAACCAAATCCACTAAAAAATCTTACCAAATTTTGGCGTTAACATATGCCCCCCGATTTTGGAGTATGAGAACTCAAGCTTCAAAATTATCTTCTTTCTGATCGTGGTAACTTCAAAATTGATTCTCCTTTGCTTCTTGCCATCGGCTCTCATAAGCCGATATCTTTTGTACTAGATGAGCCAGACTGTCAAACTTGTGGCAAAATAATCTATCCTTGATAGGTCCTGACAATCGTTGAAATGCAAGATCTGCTAACTACTCATCACTTAGAGTCAAACTGTAACATTCCATAGCTAATTCTCCTTCTTGCTGCTCAACCGATATTAAGTCTGAAAGCTTCATCTCATCGATTCCAGCAAAGAAATATTCATGAAATTGCTTCTCAATATCGGCCCATCCTCTGACAGAATTTGATGGTAATGATGAAAACCATGTGAAAGCCAATCTTGTCAAAGATAATGGAAAAAAAATCTAACTTTCAGAGCTTCCTCAATCGATGCCTCCCCACATTGAGCCAAGAATCGGTTGATGTGTTCAACTGTAGATATGTTGTTCTCCCCTGAAAACTTGGAAAAGTCTAGAATCTTGTATCGGCGTGGAAGTGGAACTCTATTGAGCCATTCAGGATGTGGCTGCTGATACATGTGGATATTCTCTTTAGGTCTGATGCCAAATTGTTCCCACATCATCTTAGTAATTCTATAGGCCAAATCATTATTCTCCTACTGATGTTGTTCTTTGTCGTACTAATGTGGTACTATTCTTTGCATATACTCATATTCTTCACCATGCCGATACTAATGAGGTTCTTCTGGCCGATATTGATATGGTTGCCCTTCGAGTTGAATTCCTTGAGCAATTGATTCATCAATTGTTTTCTTGATCAAATTTTGCAATGTATTCATCAAAACTCCAGATTGATCGAACAAGGCATGATGAACTGCTTCATCAACTGTATCTTGAAGTATTTCAACCATCGGCTTGGGGAATTGAGTCTTTTGAATCAGACCCTGCTGCGTCATGATGAAAGACTGAAGACAACGCTTTTGAAAATCAGCCACTGATTGCTCCATCTGTTGCCTTTGTTCCTCCATCAAATTCTCCATTGTGACCAGGATCTTGGCATCAACTTCCTCTTCAGACATGTTGGTATAAAATTCGTGTCCTACTGGGTGTGCCAAATCTTTGGATCTTCCTTTTGATCAGAATCAGAAGCATAATTGTAGACATTATTAACATTGCTAGCCCTTTTAGAAAACCTCTCCCTCTTGGACTCCTGGAATCGCTGCTCATGAGTCGATACCTTTTGTACTAGTTGAGCCAAACTCTCAAAGTCCTTTGAGGAAAATTTATCCTCTATTGGCCCCAACAATCCTTAGAATGCCAAATCAGCTAATTGCGAATCGGTCAGATTCAGGATGTAACATCTGCTCCTTATAACCCTGAACCTTTGAATAAAACCTGGAACCAATTCATTAGATCTTTGCTTGATTAAAGTTAAATCTAACAACTTCATCTCTTGAACTCCAGCAAAGAAATACTTGTGAAATTGTTTTTCCAGATCGGCCTATCCTCTGACAGAATTAGGTGGCAAAGAAAAAAAATCATGTGAATGCTGATCCATATAATGATAAAGGGAAAAATCTAACCCTCAAAGTCTCTTCAGCCGATACTTCTCCACATTGTGCTAAAAATCGGCTATGCTCAACTGTAGAAATATTGTCTTGTCTAGAGAACTTTGAGAAATCTGGGATCCTGTATCGGTTGGGAAATAGAACTCTATCAAAGTGTTCTGGATATGAATCCCAATATCTTTGGGTTTAAGACCAAACCGCTCCCTCATGACCTCAGCAATCATATCGGCCCAATCTTGGTTGGTGTTGTTTCTAAATTGTTGTGGCAAAGGTCCTTAAATGAACTGATTCATCTGAGGTTGATACTGATTACCTTCTCCATGCCGATACTGATGAGGTGATGATGGTTGCTGTTGCTGAGGATTAAAATAGTGATGTATATATTACTGATGTGTATTACGTTGAGGTTGAAAATTCTGAGGTACGTCCTGACGATATTGATTCCCCATCGACTGTCCAGTCTGAAATTGTTGCTTCCTCACATATTGATTCAATAGGTTACCAATCGGTTGTACGTCAGCCGATTGCGGAAACTGTTGCCCCCCAACCAATGGTTGTAGTGGTTGCCCTCCATAATACGTAGTTCGATGTTGATCTTGATTCTGGCTACTGACCACCATTGAAGTGCTAGGACCTGCTACATATTTCTGGTCTGGATCCTCAGTATTGATTGTCCGATATGGTGGGAACATATGATTTGGAAGATATATATGTCCCTTAGCTTGTTCCTCAGCTATAGTTCCATCAACCACCTTCTTGATCATAGCTGTCAAAGTATTAACCAATACTCCAGACTGATTTATCAAAGCATGATGAACTGCAGCATCAATCCTCTCTTGCAGAGTCATAAGAGGAATTTTTTCATTGGTTGGTATCTTCATTGGTTGTAGTCTTCTGTTCTTTTCTTCCTTCTTCTTCATGTCTTGACATGATGATCTTGGATTTCTGTATTATCTTTCCTTGTCGAGAAACACTGAAGGATTCTAAATACATCTTCTGAAACTCTTGACTAAGTTGTTCCATCTGCGCTTTCTGCTCATCAGACAACTTGTCGATGGTGACTAGAATTATGTTTCCTTCGTTGATTTCAGACATGGTGAAACTCTTGAGGTCCCACTAGGCGTGCCAAATCAATATTGACGAAAAATCCACGCCCGACCGATGGTGTCAAATCTGTGTTGACGCGAACTATGTTGACAAACACAATGGCCTGGAAGAACTGCTTAGCTCCAGTACAGGTCCTAGATTTCAATGAAATGCGGGCATGCCAGTCCAATATGCTATGTGTCCAATATAGATTCTGACACTTAGATAAATAGTGATATAAATACGATGGAAGAACTTGAGCAATCAATCCAATTGGCCGATGATAATATGATGAAGTAAATATCCAATGAACTTATCAAACAATATTGAAATAGAATATTGATTGTAGGTTCGATGATTAAAATATACATTGACTTGAAGTCTGATGTAAAGATAACTTATTGGCTAGCACTCCGATAAAACGTAGCACAAATCTATAAACTTAGCAAGACTTAAATTATCAGTAGTGATATAGAAGATCGAAGCCAATCTGATAAACCTTGAAATCCACTCGGTAAGCTCAGGGATTATCAAGTGATATCAGAGCTTTCGTTGCTCAGTGAGTTTTTATCTACCTATAACTAGAAAAAGCCAAAAAGAAAATTCATACATTATCTAGCCATATTTGTGCCATTGCCTTGTTCTTTTCAGTTTTTACTTTGTTGAGTTTTCTGTTGCATCGTCGCGTCATGTTGCTGGTCTTAGCATCTAGTCCATTTAGAGTTTCGAATTCTGGTCATGTTTAGCACCACTGTCACCGCCGCCGCCGTCGTGTCTTCGTTGTCATCGGGACCTTCAAAAACAGAATCGCCTCGTCGCCAGGGTTCGATTTTTCTAGTTTTCAGAAGTTTTTGTTGGTCAGTTTTGGAGTTGCATCTAGGGTTTATGTCGTGTGGTTGTGCCCTGTCATGTGTTCATGCTGTTGCCGTGAGGAAGATAGAAGGAGAAGATTATATTTGATTTGATTGGTTTCTCTTTGGTTCGGGAAAGAAATAGTAGATTGGATCAGTTTTCCTTTTTATCTCGTGAACCAAATCCGAACTCCTAGGTGTTGCCGCCTTCCACTCCACCTACCCCTAGCCGCCTCGCACTCCACCTTCCCACCATATGTTTGTTTCCTCCACCATATTGTGAGTTGTTAGACACCTTGATGAAAAAATTTCGGTGTCGGATTCATGATCTGATTGCAAAAACGAAACCGACATAACTTTAGCATTGCATTTTTGTATAATTTTAATTTTAGGGTTTGCACTTTTGCGATTGAGCCCCTATATTTATTATATTTACATTTGAGTCCCTATAATCTTGCATTCAGGTTCTTGAGTTGTTTTTGCTGAAAAAATAAAAAAAGAACGAAAGGCAGAAAGGTGCTAAAAAAAGAAAACAAAAGCCGCACCAAAAAAAGAAAGAAAAAAAAGAAAGAAAGAAAAGAAAAAATCAACTGTTGTCTTTAAGTTTGATTTTGTATATCAGAGTTGTGTTTGAGTTGTTCCTAGTGCTATCTTGTGGTATCGTTTGCGTCTAGGCTCGTGTCTCTAGTACGTTCTAGCCTAGGACCAGCATGGTACTGACTTTGAATAATTATTCAACTTTGCATTCTCTGATTTGAGCATTTTTTATTCCTTTACTACATATTTAAGCCTACCCAGAGCTTCACATATTTGATTGCAGCCATACAACAAGTGTTTGCCAAGGCATCGATACATCCAACCTCCATTGGGTCTAGGTTGAGTCGGTGTGGTCACCATTTTGCTTTCTTTGGTAAGAGCTTGGTTAAAAGCTTGAGTGTGTGTGTGATATTTGAGCCTCCACTACCTAGTAGTTGATAGGAGCGTGCATATTCTTATGTATGTTTCTTGTTTGCTACTAACCATGGCAGGGTTACGCAAGGGGATACAAGATGGTCATGCTCAACATCAACTTCTTCACCTTCGACGAGATATGACGACTTCTCCACGTGATGCATATGAGGTACCTGACTATAATCTTGCATGAGTTGAATCTAAGTTACAATTCTACGAAGGTAAGTATGATTTTGTTGCTTATATTGATTGGGAGCTAGTAGTAGACAATGAATTTGATAAATATGAATTTTCTGATGCTCAAATGGTTAAGACTGCTAGTAATAAGTTTACCTCTTCTGCTTTTTTTTGGTAGAGTCATGTTAGTAATAAATCTGAAACTTAGGATGAACACAAAACCATGATGAGAAAGCGTTTTATGAGTTCTTATTACAAATGTACTCAATTTACTCTTTGTATCATCTACAGTAGTCTAAAAGAATACAATGAGTAGATTTTTCGACGGGTTTAATTATGGGTTATGATTGCTAATGTGACATATAATCATATTAGGCACCTATTCATGCTTGCTTGTAGCATTGAGAGTCAAATTTTACAAGATTTCATATCAAATACGAGAAAGTATGAACAATATGATTTATCTCTTGTTTCTGAATCTCCTATATTGTTGTGCAATGATGATATGCAAACATGGGAGGAGCAATCTTTGTGTCTCCTGTTACTAACGTTTTGCAGGGAGTTCAGAACATTCAACAAAAGGAGAATGATGTTCTTAAGAAGAAAGAGGAGAAACATGATGCACCTACGATATCTGAAGAAAGTTTGAAAGGTAAAATAAATAGTGTCAAGATAAATAAAGGTGAGTATTCTCAAGCTGCGCTACACATGTCCACTTTTCATGCTATAGTAGAGCAACCATTAGTAGAACCAATTGTTGAGATTACTTTGTCACAAGTTGATTTGTTTGTTGTTCCTTGTGATAAAGAAGAGTTATGAGATAATGCTTTACGTATACCCATACCACAACTAGTGAATGAACATGCTATTTCTAATGTTAATTCTTTATGTGTTGATTTTAAACATATTGTTTATATTGCTAATGAAGTTGAGGAACGTGAATTGCTATCATCTTTAAGTACTTTGGGCTATGTTTTGTTTGATGACTTTTATAAGCTCCATAATTTGAAGGAGAAATTATTTACTAAGTCTGATTTGTGATGTTCAATTAATGTTATTTTTCATATCTTTGGTGAATATACTAATAGAGGAATATCTTTGGTGCACAGAGTTTACATACGTTCGGATTTAGAACCTTCTGTAGATATGGATAAAAATTGCAAGCTAGAGATACATGTTATTGCTAATCATGCTGCTTTGAGTTTCTCTAGTTTTGACGGGAAGAAACAGGCTGTTTTAAATGGACTACGTGAAGAGCACCATATAGAAAAACCGAGGACGGTTTTCCGTGAAGAAAGAGAGGATGATATGATCATGGTTACTATTGATACAACCATTGCTCACATCATAGGTCAATCACAGGATGTCAAGATAAGGCTGTCCAAGTTCTGTAATCCAATTTGGTCACTTACTACACTACTGAGTTCAAATGACCGCCAAATATGCATACGAGCTCTGTTTTGGGCCCATAAGTACTTGATGGAAAGCTCTTGGGGTCCTCTTTTCAATGGATCCTGCCTCATCTCCAAATTCCATCTTAGTCATCCACAATTGAAGAAACAAGGTGTTACGTCACCTATAATGGGTCTATGGGCTTGTAACTTCATCTGGGACCCCGGCCCAAGTGGAGCCCATATGGTGTGCGCCCCAATCTGGTGGAGCACGATCCTAAGGACCCCTTGGTCGTCCTCCCACCTCCTTAAATAGCTAGGTACCCCTTTAGGGTTTCTCGGGTTTTGTTTTGATTAAAGTTTAGCTTCGTTACTTTGTCGTGTAATCCCATGATCAGTTAGATCGCCGGTTTGCTCGTTACAGAACCCCAACATATCATTTGTAGTTAGTTCTTATTTGTAATTCAGATTGCTTTTATCTTGTTTCTTCGATTTGCTTGCAGGAATAAGGTTGATATGCATCGGCAGGATCAACAAGCCACGGAGAGGTGTATCGATCGCTAAGACACAACACAACAACGTCTCGTACAGTTGTAGTCAGGTCATCAATGTTTATCCCAAATCATAGTTATCATCAACTCACCAAAAGATCGGGACAACCAAATCCCTGAGCGTATCGAGATAAACCGTGAACTCCACTCGATACGCTATTTAAGGAGGTGGGAGGACGACCAATGGGTCCCTAGAGTCGTGCTCCACCAGATTGGGGAGCCCCCACATGGACCCCACTTGGGCCGGGGTCCTAGATGAAGTTACAAGCCCATAGGCCCATTATAGGTGGCGCAACACCTTGTTTCTTCAATTGCGGATGACTGAAATGGAATTTGAAGATGAGGCAGGATATGTTGGAAAGAGGACTCCAAGAGCTTTCTATCAAATACTTATGAGCCCAAAACAGAGCTCGTATGCATATTTGGCGGCCATTCGAACTCAGCAGTGTAGTAGGTGACCGAATTGGATTACAGAACTTGGGTAGCTCTATCTTGACATCTTGCGGTTGACCTATGATGTGAGTAATGGTTATATCAATAGTAGCCATGGTCACATCCCAATCAAGACGGTTCTAGATTACATTTGATCAAATAAGCTACATAAGCCGATAGATCTATGCTAACGTGATGGATATAATAAATATATTTAAAACAACATTGTGATTGTACAGATATGTCGGCTAAGACAGAAGATCAGACCTAATCAAAACAGTCCCAACTAAACCGTTGCGTCTCTAAACACAATGCAATTAAAAATAGAATTGAAATATTAAATTGACAAAATATATCAACCAAACCAAAGCAATCCAAGAGGTCGAAGCGATGCAGTCTTGAATAACACCAATATAGCCGATGCAGCCCCACGTCAGGTGCCAAGTTCTACTGGTGATAAAAAACCTCTGAAAAGAAGGTGGCGATGCGCCGAGAGTAGTTATATTGATCGAGAGATAAATTACAGGGGCCTTGAGAGTACATATTTATACCCATAGACCGATAGACCGATAAGAGTACTAATTTGACACGACATAAACTTTTCTAAACATAAAAGAAAAAACATAAAGTCCCCATCGGACATGACACAAATTTTTCTAAATACAAAACTTGTCTAATTAATAGATAAACTTAAGCCGCCATGCAATAGTCTTCAAGATTTCTTCTTGAACTCGGTCTTCTCTCAATAAATTTCCATCGACTATTTGACATCTTTATCCACTAAAAAAATCTTACCAAATTTTGGCGTTAACACATATCCAAAACTATATTTTTTAAGCGGATGCAGTTAGTGTGCGGATGTAGATATGGAGTAGATTGTTTCGGATGAAAATGATGCGGAGTCAGTGCAAATCCGATTCAGAAACGAATTAAAATTATCAGATGTAACGTGTATATGCAATCAATGTAATATCAACTTAGCAATATAACGGTCAACAATACAATAATCAATGAACGATCAATCATAATAACTATACGCTAAAATGCTAAACAACATGAATGATGTCCATGATATAAAAACACAACTACACTTGAACTACACAAGTGTGAGATGAGACGGTGAAAGCCATAGTTTAAGGAGTCCAGATTAATTGATTAGTTAGGCCATTTGATGAGCCAACTCATGTTATATGAAACATATAAAGTGGTTACATATGTCAACAATTTCGGATTATCCGGTAAATAACCTATTAAATAATCCGATAGAAATGTTGGATAATCTGCATCCACCGAATATTAGAGATACCATATTGTCATCCGCATCTACACCATACTATCCACATTCGCAGGATTTCTAAACCCATATCATGTCCTCATTTTGGACAAATTCCCAAATTTGGAGTGGATACAATAAAAATTTATTATTTTCAGTGAATAGAGAAATAAATACTCTCAACAATAATAATACCTGATCGCGTATATGGGTGTAATGGTACTGTAGTGTTGTAACCCAAGGTACTCATAATATACTCCTACGTATATAGCAATTCACTGGACTAATTAATGGCACCAACGTAAGAGGCGATTTCTCACAAATTGCACTGCTACCTATACAAAAGTATCTTGCGCTGACACCACTTCCATCGCCGTTTGTTGAGATCAGTCTATTACGATAAAAGACTAGAACTAGCAGTATGCAACGAGCTATAAATCCTATTTACTTTTTTTTTTCTTGCAGACCGTCAATCGTAAGAAGCTTTTGAGCCCAAACTCCAAAATTTTCTACATTATGTTCCTACTAGAAAATAACAATTTCTTCACAGCAATTTGCAGTCCTAGTCGTCCCATAACCCTGCAAAATATTAGGAAACATGATCCCAAAATTTGTAAGAAACAACAAAGTGTTGTGACCAAACATGATCTAGGCAAGGGGCAACAAGGCAAAATTTTGTTACCTTAGTCAATGACCTCCATGCCATCTGATAATTCTACGGACAAACTGACGGTTCTCCTGGAACGCTTGCGCAAGTTATAAACACCGAGCTGGAAAGGCAAAAAGTATATTTGTCAACAGAAATGTAGTCCTGACTTTTTGGGTTTATCTGAAACCAAGAGAGTTTCATTTATTCATATTTGAATAGTTCCACTCAAATTTGAAAATGCTGGCAGACAGTACACTTGTGCAAACAACCAATGTACTTTGGTCTTGGCTGCTATGGATAGAATTTATTTATCTACTTCTTAGGATACGCAATTTCCTTTATCTACTGTGGTTGTTTTACCTACAATTGGGGCAATCTTTACGCTCTTCATTGAAACATAACCAAATGATATCAGGCCTGAAAATTTCATTTTCAAAAATGGTGAAAAGAAAGATTCCCATGGTTTAGTCAAACAGATTTCGCACACTCTGCATTCTGGAACAGAAGTAATTAATAGGCTGCAGTTTAAATTAGACTTTACGGAAAAAAAATCTCAAGGGTTGGAATGTGAGTGTCAATGCTAAGCAGAAAAAAAACTTGGTTAATGAATATGATGTTCTGGATAGACAATCTGAGAGAGATGTTTTATTTGTCGATGATAATATAGAATGAAAGAAATCACCCAGGAATTTCTTCAATTTGGTAGTCCAAAACGATCAAGGGTAGACAGAGATCTAGAGAGAGAGATATCCTAGTGAGAAACCATAATACTGCTCTTACTTCTCAGAGGAAAAAGAAGCAAACAATTACAATGGGCCTGAGGGACTGGTATATGATAAAAAAAGATACGATACCAATTGCAGTTGAACCTTGATTAAATATGTCTCTAGCTGATAACTTCTTAAATAAGATTGAAAAATATTGTGGAGAAAAACTGCTTCTTAAAGTCATTAAGTTTCTGAAATGGGCAATCGAAGCTATCAATACACACATGGCATGACATTTTTGGGCAATCATTAAGGTCATCACAAGTATTGCCTTTCCAATTGGGATACGGTATGTAAAGAAAAGAAGTGCCCAAACCTGCAAGACCTGAATCTTATCTCTTGGCCTCTTCGATCAAAGGTGCCATTTAGATAGGGATAAGATTTCACGGCAGGTAATAGATTACAAGTATGATGTCTTGGTCCTTTTCTCTCTCGTTTATTCTGTGCTAGAACTATATGTTGCAGGATCTAACTTGTTCTCCCTTTAGTTTCTGCTCGTGTCAGTCACGATTAAACAATGTTCTAGTGTGCTAAGAATGTAAGAATGGTAAACTGAAGAAAATTGTTTCATTTCCATTAAAAAATGGAACATAGACTTTTCCCTTTTGATCTAAAAACATCACAAAACTAAAACTATTAGAAAATATCCATCGAATATGCACAACTCTGCTGATTCTATAGTTGACAGTGCAGAATCACCTGTCAGTCTCATATGGTTGTATATTTTTTAGAACATTACTTTTTTCAAGTTTTAATTTCGTGAAATGCACTAAAAAACTGCAGCTTTTTTATTGTTGGGCCAATGAGTTGTTTTGAGAAATTTATACTATAAGATAATATATGTGCCAAAAAAAATAAGTTGTCCTAAAAAACCCACAAAGCAATTTACTCATTTCAATAAAAGCTTAACTCAACATCTACTTTGGAGTTCAAGTTGATTCCCTTCTCAAAGTGCTTCTCACAAACATCTAGCAAAACATCTTCAAACTAAAAAGAAAATAGTTCAAGTTACTCGAAAGAAATTCTCACAAGTCTTGCATTTATAAGGACAACGTATTTTTACCTGAATTGTGGTTGAAATGGACTCTTGCTGACAATGAAATATGACATCACCCATTCTAATTCCATTTCTCTCAGCAGGAGAACCATTGGATACCTAGAATCAAGTTAAAAGCGTAGGAACAGTCTGTATCTATGCTAAAAAAAGTTAACTTCAGAAAATCACACTAGATTTGATAAAATTATCATAAATCCACTTTTTTAAGCATCAATTCCAGATGACTATACCTTTATTTGCTTAAATTTCACATTGCTACACTTGAACTATTGCGATTATTTCAAAAGATTGGTCCCACTTGTTGGATTCACAAGTCACAAGCCTACTGATATAGTCAAATGAAAAAGGCTGGGCTGGTGAGAGCTACTGGTTGGTCCAGCTCATGAGAAATGATCCGAACAATTAAAAGTGTAGTTGTGTGTGTAAGATAGAAATGTAGTTTACTAAATATAGAAAAAAACAGCATTGTTGCCTACAGTTTGGTATACCTTTGCTACAATCAGGCCAGAACTAATACCGTAAACACGAGACAGATGCTCTAAATGTGATATATCCAGAAAATTCACAGTCCTTAGCTTCAAACCCAAATGAGGTCGACCAAGTTTCCTACACCAAATTATCATCAAATTATTAGATTCAAACAAAAGGAATTAGTGCAAATTCAAAATCAAGGATCATAGATGAAAATAAAAAAACAAATAAAAATCTTTCACATTTGTTACAATTTTCATATTAAAACACTATCAAATAAATCAGTCACGAGCAAGCTAGGACACTTTGCAAAAAATAAATAAAACGACAATTAGGCAACGATTTGCTCTAAATGCAACTTTATCTTTTTTTTAGAGATAAATATGTATGCAAGAATTGAGTAAATAAGTTTTGAAGACTACTTTCTACTTACTCCTAATCATTTATAAGAATTCAAAAACTTTAAAAAAGTCAAGAATCAAAATACCTGAACTTTTTCCATAATCTGAAGCACTTCAGAATAAGAGAGCTTGGAATAAAAGCAACATTGGGTAAAGCATATAATACCATACCCATAATATTCCTATTAAAATTTGTCAGTGCTCCTCCATTGCAGTCCTGAATAAAATTAGCAATGAAGTTATAGTAAACAATCTTATCTAAATAATAATAAAGGAATCAGACAATTGCTTGTATTATCACCTTACAGTCCGAAGCATTAATGAATAAATAATGGTTTTTTTGGTGTTCACAAGGGTCCATTGCCAATATTTTTGTTCGTCTACAGATCAAATCACGATTTTTGTCCCTGGCTAGCACACAAGCTTCACTGCAAAATTCCAACTCAGGATCTAACAACGCGACTTGTAAATCCAATGCCCCATTGACCTTAAAAAAGACAATCTCATAGTGTTTGCTAAAGTAGAGCAGTTCCATCTCAGAAGTAGTCCCATCCAATAGGTGAGCAATCACCTGAAAAGAAAAGATTGTGATTGGAAGTAATGACATTCACAAAAGATGATTACATGAGAATACAAAAGTAGAACAAATTATAAGTCTTGAGAACAATGGTGAAAACAAACAGAGAAAACAAGAAATAAAATCCTGCTATCAACAACAAATATAGATAAAAACATCCAAAAGACTTCTGTGAAGAACAAGTAAATTCCTAGCCAGGGATGAAGGGATTAATATTTGTGAAACATTTGGTGAATGCATGAGCTAAACAACTATATTGGGCAGTCAATGAGTACGCTACAAGACTACACTTGGATTGGAAATCCTCATTGGTAATCATGTTAGCCATGTAAAAATGTTTAGCACATAATGTGCTCAAGATGTGAAGGCAAATTGTTCGCCTTCATGGGTAACCATGTTAGCCATGAAAAATAGTTTAGGGCTTAGTGTGTTCAAGAGTGAGTGCAAACTGTTTGTGCATACTGCGCTAGCCATGCAAAATATCCAGTAGTTATGCTGAAAAGAACTTCAAAGATAGTCAGAACGTACCATTGTGATAATTTTCTCAACAACTGAGAAAGGTTAATTGGAAAGATCTGTAGTGCAGCCAGCTGTGAGGCCATGGGGCCACGTAGCAGACTAAGATGGGCAAGACCTGACAGTAGCTGTGTATGCATTCAAAGACTCTGTATATTATGTTTTAATACATAGAAATAGTGGGTGTAGATTGTTAGCTTTTGACGGGCTATCAAATTAGCATTATGTATTCACGGTTTTTTTATTTGAAAAATCGCTACATATTAGGTTGTGTATGTGTGACCTTGTGTGTATGTGGATGTGGGAGGGGCACTAATTCATTGCTTAGGTAAAGTTTGTATCTATTAAGAAGCTGCATTTTCTATGAAATTTCTAAGCATTCTTAACTTCAACCAATACACTATAATAAATGCTACAGAAATGTATAAAAAAATACACCAAAAATCATTACTCGCCACAGGTATTCTATTCGTATCATCAATAACCAAAGTACGAGACTGAGAGAAAATAGAGCAACCACAAAGTAAGGCAAAATTACAGTATCAAGGAAACACTAAGAAGCAAAACCTAAGCTAGACATCAAGAGAAGAATATTGAGCAAACGTCCCAGAACTAATGTTGTTCACAAATTTACCTTGGCGTTGGGATGGTAGATACTGTTATCCTGTGACTTATTGCATAGGATTTGTGAAGAGGTAACAAGAGTGGCAGATTTACCGACTTCATCCCACTCAATGATGATACCTGTGCAGCGATTGATTTCTTTCTCATCTGTATATCAATAAAAAGCTTAGCAAATTTAGTGATATGTGCATATGGATAAAGTAACTAAAAATATATACTGGAGAGAAAAAGGTAATACCATGAGTCGACGAAAGGCTCAGCACTGATTTTGCTACACCCAGAACTGCACTCTTCTGATTTAGATTATGACAATCAGCAATATTTTGATAATAATCAGACTGCTTGAGTGTGGGCAACTGTTGTAGATGAGCTAAATATATATAGACAAAGATTGTGTCATCAAAAGATTACATGCATTATAACTGTTAATGAAACTCAGTGAAAACTAGCTGACAGGCTGACAGTAACTCTAAGGCCAAGCTTATAGATGTTTTGAGAAATAGTCAATTGTTGTTTTAGGTAGTAAGCAAAATTGAAAATATGGGGGAAAGTGGAGCACTTTTATACCAATTTTTTCCTGGTACTTGAAAAACTGCCTGTGGTAGAGATCCACCTCCGCCGCATCCGAGTTATACTTATAAACCATTGGTCGACGGAGAGGAGAGCTGTACTCAGATGAGGAGTCAGCAGCATCCTTCTCAGCCGCAGCGGTGGTGCTGTCCTCGCCCATGGCCAACGGTGATAGTGGCGTGGTCTTTGATGCCAATTGATCACGAGGTGGGGATGCCGACACACTCTCCTTCCTCTTCCTCTTCGTCTTCCTCATCCCCTTCCTGTCTGGCGTGGCCGGGTCTGCTGCATGGGCAACAGTGGAACGCGGCAGAGCAGATGAGTCCATGGCGGGCCTTGTGGTGGCGGAGATACCCAACCGCAAGCCCAGCTCCGATGAGTCCGATGAGTCATAGAACTTCATCCCCAGCTGCTGCCGTGGTGGAGGGTGAGGAAGTTGCCCTGGCCCACCAGATGCCCCGAGCGGCGTGCGAGTCGCTGCCTCCTGCTCCGGATACTCATCCCCGCCTCCTGCCGCTGCCAACCGCCTCGATCTCTGCCTTGTATTTATACGGCACATTCAAAAGTCATCAATATATATTTATACATAGTATATCGGTATAAACACTGATCATTTACATGAACTTTGGTATATACACTGATCAAAAAAAAAAACTAAAGCTTAACATAGGAGATGTCGGAATATTTTCCATTCAGCTTAGTGGTAAACAGTGGAACTAAAAACCATTCAGCTTAATGCTTAATGAGCAGCAGTGCAACTGATAGAAAGAAAAAGTATAATGGAATAAAAAGGCATGGATACACATGAAGTGAAGGGCAGTACTACCAAGACCTAGTTCAGTTATGTGATATCTGGACAATTTTATTTGTCCAGACATGGGTATCATATTCTATAATCTCCTAGTGGTTGTGGTCATCCCAATCAGCAAGAATTGGCAATATTCTATCTGAACAATTGCTTATTTGCAGTGACAGAGGAAGGAATTGAATTGAGGTGTGACGGAAAGCTAAACTATAGAACATCGCTACTTAGGTAGCGTAACAGATTTAATACTAATATTGCTCAATATATATGTAAAATATAATAATCTTCATTCATCAAGCAAGAATTATGAAGTACCGGTTCAGTTTTTGGCACTGTTCTTCTTCTTCAGAAAGATAGAACAGCAGTTTATGAAACCTTCCAAGCATCCATGGCAGAGGGTGTGATTTGGGGTACAAGTTCCAGAAAATTTAAGGTATGGCAAACGTCATACCTTGCCATATGGGAAGCTCCACCCCTGCTTGTTTGTTTAATACTGATTACATATGCCTAAGTACCTTAGTAACTAATTTTATCATTCTACGTGTGTAAGTTGTTTGTTCCTGGTGGACCATCGACTCAATTGAGGCAGGTTTTCAGCAACCAGTAGCTAGGTTCGTTCACACAAAAATACACAAAAAAAAACGCTGATGAATTCAGTAATTTAGAGCATGCAATGCACTGCTAACAATACGTTGTTATTGATTGTTCAGAATTCAGAAAAAAGAAAATGATACTACATACATGATACATCACTTGGTCTATTTTTGAGGCCTAAAAAAAACACTCAAACTTCAAAAATGAGTAAAGACAGGTTCTCATCAGATCTAAAACAATTAATTGTAACTAGTCAGCCAAAAATCCACAGAAATTGTGCAGATTTGAAGGGGAGAGGTAGGGACAAGCGTTAGGGTTGTTGGGAATCAAAGGAACTCACGCGAATGCAGTGGACACAAATCACACTTACACGTGAAGAGCACAAGAAAGAAGAACACAACACAGAGTATTTTGTGGCACCGCACACAACTTAGTGCCTTTTCTCTTGCTTTTCTTCACACTAAAATGATTACAATGAGCAGCTATTTATAACCCACACACACTACTAATAACGCACACACTGAATAAGCTAATTGATCCGCTTCCTTCGCACACGACGCCCCACGTCCTTGGTCGCATCTCCACAAGTCCTGGCGATGTGCTTGCTGCATGAATCAAGGAACTAATCCACCACGTGCATGCATAACTAACTAATCCATGCAAGACTAATTCACCGCACGAGCATGAGACTAATTCCAACATGCATGCACAATGTACTTGGCTGCCAATCTACTACAAGCACTATCTACCACTTTGTGCTTCACGGGAGATTAGCTCGCTACGCCACAACAACCATTACATGCAACTGAGAACTTAGTCTACTACAACAACTAAATGCAACGCTATGCAACAAAATAAACATGATCACCTAGTACAACAAGATTATTTCTAACAAGGGTTTGGGAAGAATACCGCGCGCCGCGCCTTGAGCCGCCGTGACGTGCGCCCACCACCTCCTCCTGAATCGTCGTCCGCTGGCGGGAGGGACCAAGGCAGGGGTGGAGAAGGAGACGAGAGGGCACGAGACAGGGGGGGCGCCGCCTCCACGTGGCTCCATGCGCCGTCGACGCCACCACTACTGCCTGCATCGGCAGGGAGGACGACGGGGCGGCAATGGGAGAGGCGGTGGCATTTGCGGGTAATTTCGCGGAAAACCGGTGGGCATTTATATATCAAGGTTGGAGTAGAGCCCCTCGCCTCGCCTCGCTTAGTCGCTCCGTGTCCGTGGTCGCACTTCATTTTTCTGGGATCGATCAGGAGCTTCGCTCCACATTTCCCGATTTTTTTATACGGATTTTATCTTGGTTTTCGGTTAGCACGTTTTTTTAAACCGCTTTATTTTGTATGAAAACTTTAGTTTTAAGATATCAAATAAATTTATTTTTAAAGATTGAAATAATTAACACTTAATTAATCATATACTAATAATTTTCTCATTTATAAGTCCGCACTTAATCTTCGTTATGACGAATCTCAAACACAGCTATGCCCACATATGCCTAAAAATCTCTCTAATATTTTGTTTTTAAAATTCCTAATTTGATTCTAAGGTGTAAATAGATTTTTTTTAATTTCCAAGAGATATCTTGAATTAGCTCCCAACAATAAAAAAAAGGGGACCTATCCCTAACTACCAACATATACATAAACAGAAATCCCTTCGCCCGTCCCCTCCTCACAAATGATCTCTCCCCACATATCGCCCTCTCTAGTTGTGCAGAAATTGGGAGTGAGATTGTCTCCCGATTTGTGGAGAGCCTGAAAGAAGGAGAAGGGGATTCTAAATTTTAGATACATCTCTACGAACACTATTGGAGCAATTTTTTCACAAATGATATCCCAAATTTAGAATTGGGTTTTACTTAGAGGTATTGGTGGTCATTCTCTGATTGATATTTAAGCCATTCATAGTGCAGGTTTCTCATTAGAGAAGCCCTATATGCCACATAAGTAAAAGACTCATTTAGGTCGTACAACCCACAGGAAAGGCCACATCTAGGTGTTTTTTTTAATTTCAGACCCTAGTTATTTCTACGTCAGTCCCTATGATAGTAATCAATTAGAACTTCTATATTTTACATCTTGTAACAATAAAAAGGAATACACATATACCCTTAGCATACTGCAACATGTCAACCACTCTCCTATACCTTTTCTCCTCCCCACCCCCCTTTCTCTCACCCTAATCCCTTTTCTCCTTGCACACGCTACCACTTCTCCTCCTTGCTTCGTCGCCGCTTCTCTTCTTCACCGGCGTCTCTCCTCTCCACTGCCATCATTCCCCTCTCCCCTTCTCGTCGGCGCATCTCCTCCCCAGAACCCAGCGCCAGTGGCCTACCAGACGAAGGCGGCAAGGCAACCAGAGGCGACGGTGGAAAGGACCTCCCTCTTCCTCTCTGCAGACCAAGCTCTAGTGGCGACGGATCGGCTCTGGTGGCGTAGACCGAGCTCCGGTGGCGTCGATAGCGGCAGAACAAGCTCACGCTCCTCCTCTTCGTTCGCGGCTGCGACGTCGACTGCACGGCCCAAGTGGTCACGCTCCATGAGGACGACCGCCTTGTCCTCCTCTCGCCGGCCACCACCACTGCCACCAGCAAAGAAGAGGAACCATGGTGTCAGAATTTTTGTTGCATCATATCTTCTCCACGAAGATGACGATAGCGAGCAAAGCTCAATGCCAGCGGCGACGTCTGGAACACCCTCGTTCCAAGCGGTTTGCGACGGCCGATTTGCTCACAACAACGGCATCACCGTCGGATCTTCTTGGACAGGAGACTTGGCAACTTATCTGATCTTAGCGGCCTTCAGCGTCGTCGACCCTAACAGCCCTTGGCGACGACAACCACGACGCACAGCGTCGCCGCTTCCCCTTCTCCTCACACAGCACTGCCGCTTTGTCTCCACACCGAGTAGGCCCTGTTGCATAAGCTTTGCAGGGCGAGGCTCTCATAGCCAAAATAAGACTTGAGAACCAAACTGAAGCCATGGGACCACCTACTGTTTCCTCCACGACAGCTAGTGTCCTACGTGGCTGGGCGAGTCTACATGCCATGTAGGAGCACTATTAATGGCCCAAACCTAACCTATGTTACTGTACCAAATGTTCGTTTGTTTTTACCCTACGACAGCAAAGGCGCAATGGCTGAGAACCGGAGCTCGAACCGGCTGCCGTTCTATCTATTTTTCGTCCACGCATCAGCCATCGGGAGCAGGGCAGCTTTGTGCACGATATTCACCATTTTTTCCCTTCCTAGGGACAGAAAACCGATCATTCTTTCATCTTAATGGTATGTAGGATTTAGTTTTTATATCCGGTTTTATTGATCGGTTAATTTTGAGAGGGACAGCAGAGTGGGAAAGGTGGGTCCGTTCGGTTTTATATGGAAGTTTTTCACATTACATGATGTAGAATGGGGGTGGAAGAAAGTAGAGAAGAGATACAAGCAATATGCCTGTATGTTGCAACGGGTAAACTAAACTTAAAATAATCAAACTAAACAAAAAAATATTTGTTTGTAACCAAAGTTATTTTCACTCTGCCTCGGCACTTTTGCTTGTTGAGAAAAAGTCTCGAATGAGATAGAAATATAATAGATCATAATGACTAATTAAGAAAATAATTTCAAAGAAAGTGAGATAAAAGGCAGAGCTAGCTCGATTTCAATCTAGGGGGTCTAGATTCAAGAAAGTGGGATCTAAAATGTACGAGGATGGAACGAATTAGGATAGAATCCTGAAAATTTTAAATTAATCTTTGCTCTTCTTGTATTCTTTTTAGAAAACTACAAATATTTCAATCAAACTATTATAAAACTATATATTTATATATATTTAAGATGTTGTATTACAAAATTATAAATGTAGCCTCATGGTGTCTCGGATGTCACGTAGATTGTTCTCTTATAATGCAAAAAAGTAACTTTGAGGAATAAGCAGCCTAATTTTCATATATTAGTCTTATACATTTTCTCCTATTTACTAGCAGAGGGTAACATGTGGTGGTGGTGGCCCCCGGAATAGGCTCGTGTGGCGGTTCTATGAGCCTATCGGCGGCTGGATCCACTTGAAGACGCGGTCGAAGTCCATCCAAACCAAAGGCCAATGCCATGATCTGCTCTAGGTGCAGCACCACATATAAGAGCATCAGCATCTGTAGTGTATATCGCAGGGAGAGGTTCTAAAGCTGTGTTTGTCTCTCTCATTTTTCAACTCATCTCTCTCATTTTTCACACGCATATTTTTCAAACTGCTAAACGATACTTTTTTTTAAAAGTTTTCTATAAAAAAAGTTATTTTAAAAAATCATATTAATTTATTTTTCAATTTTTTTAAGCTAATACTTAATTAATCACGCGTTAATAAGTCATATCCTTTTTCGTGTGAGAAGTGGAATTCCTAACTCTTATCTTCCAAAGCCTGGGTCCATGTGAGGATGCACTCTATTGAAAATTGCTCATCATGTTTAGAATGGATCGTGATGTAATGGTAACATTCATCTCATTAAAATAACCTCTATAATTTTCCTCTACGCAAGTGTTATCTTTGGTGGTGACTCAAGGGACCCGCGTATGTTCTCTCTTCTATAGTATAGAATCTGGTTCTTTGCATAGCACCGGTCTTTATAGAATCAGTTGAAAACAGGGCATGTCGTTTGTAGCATCGGTCCTAGCTTACTCTCTCCTCCTATATAACTCTAAATACAACACTAACATATGGATGCTCTGAGCAGTGACGTCTTTTCACCACCATCGTCTCTCAAGGCAAACATAGCTTCTGCAGGGCACGATGACACTTGCAAGTCCACTCCTTCCTTTCACTGTGGCATCGGAGACAATGTGGATGCTACCGGCACAATGGTTGAGGCCACGCGCTGTGAATGCCCTGAAGAGCCTGGGCACGAAGCAATCATTGACATGGACTTGCATCTTCGTCTATGGTGCTGTGCCAAGTTTTTATTTTTAAAATAGTTTTATGGTAGGGTCTAATGGAAGAATGGTCATTGACCTAAGTACTAACTTGATGACACCACACACTTAGGGATATATAGATAAATATATATGTTAAATGTTGTAAAAATAGGCATGAATTTATGTTTAAATATCATGAAAACGATATAAGGAATGATGATTTAGCATGCTATATTATAATTTGTAAATGATGTAGTGTAGTTGCCTTTAA
Source organism: Oryza officinalis (assembly GCA_008326285.1). Lineage (NCBI taxonomy): Eukaryota > Viridiplantae > Streptophyta > Magnoliopsida > Poales > Poaceae > Oryza > Oryza officinalis. Next base: position 5,430,390 of record BDMV01000005.1, read on the forward strand.
GTTTGTAGTATATACTAATAATTGTCATTCTTGTATGTTAAGGTTTTGGTTTTCAGTGGATTGATGTCGTATACTTACATGTTAACTAATAATAATTTCTATGATTATATGTTGAGCGGTTGTAACTTTATAGAAAATATAGATGTTGCATGAACTGTCACATTCTTACACAAAATATAAACATTGAAAGACTTTGGACCAAAGAGAAAAATAATTAATACTTTTAGTAGGAAACAATATAATTTCGTAGGATTTCTATGGAAACCTTTTTAAAATTAAATGGGTCAAGCCTAAATTAATCTTTACTATTATAAAAATTAAAGATATTTTTGTTGATCGTTTGCTATGTCGTCCATATCCAATTCGACATGAGTTTAGAATAACTATTATACACCCTCTCTCAACCCAACCCAACCGGCTCACCCCATCCCGCCGCCCAGTCTCGCGCGCCTCCCCTGTGCGCCGCGTGCGCCCATCCTCCCGATCGCGTCTTTTTTTCCTCTTTTTTTGTTTTTTTCTCCTTTTCTTTTCTCCAGATCATCCTGATCATCTCCATCCCCTTTCGATATCCCCTCTTTTCTTCTCCTTTTCTCTTTTTTCCTCCTTTTCTTCTTCCCAATTTCTCTCCTCATAAATATTTTCTTTTTGAAACTATCATTGTTTAAGGTATGTATGCGGCAAGTTTGTTATTTTACAAATTCTTTTTATCTATAGTAAAAAAACTTTCACTAATTGAATAATCAAAATTTCAATCTTTGGTCGACGAGAGTGGCAATATATAGCAAACTACCTATATGTCAACTTATGTAATAGCTACCCAATCAATTCGCGAGGCTATGAAAAGGTGTACATGAGAGATTCTGTGTGATGACATATGAAATAAGTGCAATCGAGTTCAATGCTATATGATTTTTAACTTTGTTTTGCCACTGTTTTGTTTGTTTTATTTCAGTTTGTCATTTAAATTGGTAGAATTCTTTTCATATTTCAGTTTGTCATTTAAATTTGTAGAATTTTTTTCAATCGTAAAAATTATCTTCACCTGTTGCAACGCACATGCATTTTTGGTAGTCCTAATAAATTCCAAGGACCCACAATTAATATTAAAGATTAATACCACATAAAAAAATAACTGAAAAAAAATCTCAACTTAAATAGGTTGTAAATTGAGTGCACCTGTTGATCGGTTCAACTGATGAATGGAATGCCGCCAGGTCAGGCCGTGGCCGAGGCGTGGCGAGCGACAAGACGGAAATGGGCTGGCTGGCTGATTTATGGAGCGAAATCAACGACTCTAATGGCAGACGTTACCTTGTAATGTCCGAAGGCCATCAAGCGCCGGTTAACTCGAAGTTAACTTTGACGACCCGTTTCTCTGGCTAGTCTCTGTCTTCATCTTCTTCCTCCAGCCGAGACAGAGCCTATCTCTGTTCTCTTCCTGTTCTGGTTCTCTCGGGTAGACTCTTGTTTTTCTGCCTTTGAGTAGCTTCGGTAATCCCTGGTCTAAGTATCTGCATGCACGGGTATTCAAGACGAGCAAGTCTTTGAAACTCCGTCCGTCAAAGTACATGCACAGATAGACAGACAATCAAGTTTTTAGGAATATGTGTTTCACGCGACTGCTCTCTGCTTCCTCTGCATCAATGTCGTGGTTGCTTCCTCAACATCAACACATTCCTGCTTCCTCTTCGGATCATGTCAACCAACACAAGGAACAACAGCAACGGGAGCAAGAATGGGAACATCAACAGCGGGACTGGGAACGTCAACACCAACTCCACCACTGGATCCAAAGTGTTATCTAGGTATGTATTTTGTTCTTCAGTGTTAAACATATTAAGTTATTACCGTTGTTAGCAATGTTTATGTTTAACGCTATCTTTGAATCACTTGTTTATGCACATCTCATTTTTAGTATAATGTTTTTTTGGATTAAAATATACTTAATGATTAGATTTCCAACGAACCCAATGTTGCAGATCAAATCAAGCCTGAATAAACATAGAGAAACTTAGGATTCCTAGAGAAAGTACTGGATGTTCTGTGTAAAATATCGATTAACAACTTTTTACCCCAAACATTCACATAGCCTATAAATTAAATTCGAAGTTCGAAGGTCTTAAATCTACATAAAACCATCTCCGAGGCCTTCAGTGCTTGATGCCTAAGAGGCAAGCTACAGTAACATTGCAAACTACATATCAAGGTCAAGGAAATCACGGAGTTATGTGGGCAATCCAGAACAAGACTCTCAAGGTCCTCGATGTACCTCGAAATTACTCGCAATTGCCATATTTCCCGATTGCTAGAACTTTGGAGGTTCAGAATTCTGAACCTGACGCAGACAAACTTGCCTGGTGCCATTCCACGATCAATTGGCAGTGCTATCATTGATGTTCACCAATTGCAAGGCTTTGAGGTCATATGCTTTCTCTTGGGAACCTGAGACAACTGAAGATACTGGTTCTCTCACAGAAATTTCAAGCCATCAGAAAATCCATACGAAGTTCTAATGGTGTCGCTTGTTTGCAGGGAAAATTCCAGAGTCTTTCTTCAGATTACCTGTATTGGAGCATTTTTGTCTCAGATCAAACCGGCTGTCAGGTCCACTTAGAGCTCTTCCCACTCAACTTGGTATTTATTGACTTAACGAATACTACCTTCGTTTCATTTTTTAAATAGACAACGTTGTTAACTTTTAAAATAACATTTGGCCATTCGTCTTACTTACAAAAGTAAATTTTGTGTAATTATGTTAAAATATAAGTCATACTTAAAGTTTCTTTAATTATAAAACAAGTCACAATAAAATATATGATATTTATATAATTTTTTTAAATAAAATGAATGGTTAAATGTATTGTTAAAAGTTAACGAGATCGTCTATTGAAAAACAGAGGGAGCAGTAATAAGTTTCATGGATCCATACCAAGCTCCTTTCACTACCTTAGAAGTTAGAAGTCACAAATGCTTGGCCATTCTGCAAACAATTTTACTCGCAGAGTGGAACTTAGTGCATTTGTGTATCAGCAAAATAAGGTTCAGCTCACATAATAATCTGACAAATAGTTCATGGAGAGTGGTTTTCTTCTTGTTTCCTCAACTTCAAATGATATACTTAAAAATTAACAGCTCCTATTGTTCCTGAGTTATTTAAATATTATCAACCAAATTAATGGTCTATATAACTGAGTGCATATGGCCATACTTCAGTGGCATCAACATCTCTTCTACTATTACCCACAATATGATGCATCAGCAGTTGATCTCAGTTATATTATGCTTCAAGGACTCATGCCCATTGAATTCGAATTTTTTTTAGAAATAATATTCTTTTAATGAAAAATCGCAAAAATAGTGGGCTTTTGCAGAAAATCGCAAATATATGGGTCTGTCGAACCACGGCGGTTCGACGGGGCCCAATCGAACGGCAGAGCGAGGACAGGCCGGACCGATCGAACGGCCGCGCTTCGATTGGGCCCAGTCGAACAGCGGTAGTTCGACAAGGCCCAGTCGAACGCCGGCTGTTCGACAGGCCGGGCCGCCGGCCCAGTCGAACGCCAGCCGTTCGACAGGCCTGGCCGGTCGGCCTCAATTTTTTTTAATTTGTTAAGTATTGTTTTTTAGTTATTAATTAATATTAATTTGTTAAGAGTTGTTTTTAACTTGTTAATAATTAATTAATGACATATTTTTTTATAATTGATTAATTATAATTTGTAAGTTGTTTTCATAATTAAGTTTTTAAGTAGTTTTTCTAAATATAATTTTGTTATAATTGATTAATACCCATTTTTAATTGAATGTTTGGAGAAACACATTGGATTTATAATTATTAATTTTAGATATATCCATTTTTAATTTATTAATTTATAGAACTTTTTTTTAATTTGGTAAGAATTATTTTTAAGTTGTTAGTAATTAATTAATGATAGAATTGTTTATAATTGATTAATTATAATTTTTAAGTTGGTTTTATAATTATAATTTATTATAATTGATTAATACACATTTGTAATTGAATATTTGGAGAAACATATTGGAGTTATAATTTAATAATTTTAGATATATCAATTTGTAATTTATTAATTTACAGACCTTATTTTGCTTATCGGTCATTTTGGAAAATTTGGAAAATCACTTTCGGATAGGGCCAAAAATTTGCAGAAGCGAAAATTGGTTCTGTCTATTTTCGGAAATTCCGAAAATCGTTTTCGGACGACTCACAAAATTTTAAATTCACAGAACATGTTTTTAAAAACCGAGAAGAAACATTTTTTTAGAATTGATGTTGAGCACATCCATGACCGTACCGAAACAAGGAGAAGTTGTAGTACAATTTAAACATGATACATCTGGTTCCATTGCGGTTACATAGATAAGATTAGATTCGAACTAGAAGGAAGGTAGTGCAAGAGTTGAACACGACGACGATATAGTAATGGGACAACGAAACATGACATCACATATTTGACTAACGTAAGTTGTCCGATAGTAGCTAACCCCTATGTGAGGATCCCTCTCCCCTCTCAAACTGCTTTTTAGTAAACCTGTATTGCTCTGGCAAATCAAGCTGCACCATACAGGAAGTTGGATCACTTATAACCTTTTCGGTGTCTATCCATTCTTTGTATTGACATCTTCTTGGCGGTTCCTGTGAGAAACGAATAGACGTGAAGCGAACAAAGTTACTGAATGTTGTGACAAAATAAGGATTCATGATAATGAAAATATTTTCACCATGAAATCGTTGTCTAGAATATTTGGGCAAACAAAGAACCTCTGACCCAAAGTTCTTGGCTTGGTGGAATGGAGAACCAGACAATGATCACCGCATCTGCATTTTGGACGGGCTTCCCATGGAGGGAGTGCCATCGTTAGCACCCGCCAGTCGCACTGTTGTTCACGACGTTGTTGTTCGTAAGCTGCTTTGAACGCCAAATATTTCTCAGTACTTTCTGATGCGAAATACCAGCGTCCTTCTTGTAAACAAGTGGTTAGGTCGAGAACGAGATTTTCTGTATCGACCCATTCGATGTATCCACAAGCTGTAGCGCGGGCCTGACGAATAGATTTTAATGAAGAATAACCAATCGTTCATGCAAACTGAATAAGTATATGCAGAGAATGAAATACCTCACAGTCATAGTTAGGGCACCTAAAGAAACGCCTTCCTCGAATGTCTTGATTCCTCGAACCCATTAGTTGGCATCAGTCACCGCAAAGGCAGAGAGGCCGCTCGCACCAAGGTGGGAATAGCCATACAAGTGGATCGCTACGCCAGTTGGGATCCTCAAGGCCCCGGCGTCTAGACATTGACGAAAGCTGGTGCGATGAAGGGTTGTGGTAGCGCTTGTTGCCTACACAGATGAAGAAATTATGTGCTGCATCGCTCGTTATGGGGACTTATGTAGGCACCAAAATCGCAGTGATAACCTTTACATGTCTACATCATGGGGCACGATGGGTCCGCCTGATTACTGTCGAAAGTAAGAGTGGACGTATGCGGAATAAGGCCGTTCGCCCTTTTAGAGTGCTGGATGGAGGCGAAAGTTAGATTGGATGTATGACTTAATGAGAGCCAATTTTCTTCACTGTATGTGACAACGCGAGCACGCGTGAGTTGGAATTACTTTATCTTACAAAGCAGCGCCGAAAGTTGATCGTGACAAGTCGAACTGACAGTGTGTCCGTGCACTGTGGTATACTGTGCGATGTAATGGACCGGACACCCAAGCGCCGAAAGTTTATTGTCGTATGCATAAGTAGTTGTGACATGTAAGGGCGTGAGAAGCCATTCCGTAGTCGTATCGCACGCGAATAAAGGAGGTTGCATCGGTGCAACCGAAAGTACTCGTGCATGCGCCGAAAGGGATCGTGCTTTTGTAAAAAGTAACAGCAAAACGTACTCCCAAGGCGATCTCGCATTGTATTCTTGGTGTGTCCGATTTTTGACAACGAAATGACATAGGCGCCGAAAGTAGTTTGTAACTGTCACACCCCGAAGTTTAACCAAATCGTAAAAATCAAGTTTAATAATTTATCTGAGAAATTGTGTAATTAATCTGGAGAAAAATCCAATTAATTAATGTATTAAAGAAGTGGAAATGGCAGGGTGGAATTTTTCTTGAGTTTCCCATGTCAAAATACATTAACAGGATTTTTAGTGGAATTTTCAGAGCCCTAGAAATAATTTTAAACCAATTAAAATCAATTTCGGATTTAAATTAATCCCAGGAAAATCCCTTTCTCCTTTTTCCTTTTTCTTTTTCTTTTTTCTTTCTCCTTCCTTCTTGGGCCGTCAGCCCAGCCCAGCCGCGCGCCCCTTCCCCCTCCCGGTGGGCCGGCCCACGGGGGCCGCCTCTCCCTCCCGAGCATGCGCCGCTCCTCCTCTCTCACGGGCCGGCCGCAGGCCAAGGCCCGCTAGCGCCGCGCCCCCTCCACCGCGAAGTCCATTCGGCCTCCCTCTCGGTTTGGGCCATCGACAGGTGGGCCCCACCTGTCGGGGTCGTCCCCTACCTCCGGCCGCCCGGGCCCGCAACTACCGGCCGTCGTTTCCGCCCACCTCCCCGCGCCCCGCGCGTCCCGCGCACGTGCGCGCGCAACCACCACCGCCCGCGCCCCCACTCCGCCCACAACCGCCGCACCGAGAGGAGCGGGATTCGAATTCGAATCCCGGTCGTCCCCTCTCTCCTCTCCCCACTCCGACGAGAAATCCGCGCCCACTCGGCCCCGATCTCTCCTCCCTGCGCCCATATAAACGCTCCCCGCGTCCTCCTCTCCCTTTTTCCCCATTCCGCCGCCGCTCCCGTGCCTCCTAGCGCCCGCGCCACCACCGAACCCTAACGCCACCGCCTTCCACCACCTTCGGCCGCCGCTGTGCGCCTTCCTCCGCCTCGTCGAGCCGCGCCGATCCCGCCGCCGCGCTCGCCATCCGTCTCTGCTCCTCGGCCGTGCCTTGGCGTCGCTGGTTTCGCGCCGGAGCACCGCCGCCGCCGTTTCTTCCCCACCTCCGGTGAGCTCGGTGAGCACCTCCCCTTTTTCCCTCTCTCTTCCCTCTCCCTCTCCCGACTGCGCCGCTCCTTCCCGTGCACACGCCCGCGGGCGCCGCTTTCCGCCGCTCTTGCACCGCCGCCTCCGACCACCGGTCGCGCCGCCGGCCGCCACCTTCGGCCGCCGCGCGCCATGGCCGAGTCGGTCGAGCTCGGGGCCGTGCCGCCCGCCGCCCACGCACCCTGGGCCGTTAGATCGGCCACTTGGGGCCAATCTCGGCCGTTCCCCTCCGTCCCGCGTGGCCGCCCACGTGGCTGCCCCGTGGCTGGCGCGTCGGCGCCACGTGTGTGCCACGTGGTGCACCGCCGCCGCCGGGGTCCCGTGGACTTAATCCACGGTGGACCGGCCGCCACCCCTTGATGATGCCAGCCCTCGGATTAATTGCGCAATAATTCGATTAAGGTTTTTCTTTCTATAGTAAAAACACAGATAACTTCAAAAATTCATAACTAATTCATCTGAGCTCCGTTTAAGTCCATTCAAATTTTATTAAATTCATAAAAATGCAGAGAATCCATTAAAAATACTTTTGTGCTTTGTTTCAGTAGACTTATAGCATGTATTGTTGTTTGCTTTGTTTGTCGCGTAGATTCCGAAACCTCCGACGCGCCCGTTTATTTCGAGATCGTCGCAGAGGTAGCTTCAGCTCAAGAGCAAGGCAAGTCATGCTTCACATTGATCATATTGTACCTATATTTACAAATGTCTTATTTTTCCGTAAACACTGCATCATTTCGCAATGTCATTTCATGTGGGTTTTTACCTATTATACTCAGCCTATTATATTGATTATCGTGTACCTTTGATAGCTTGGGTAATTAATTCATTGTTCGCTGATTTTAGGAATGCTTAGCCATGCTTAGATAACTTAGCTCACTAAAGGAGATCACCTTAAATAATTAATTAATGTAGTCCTTATGGTGACACTTTGGTTTAGGAGCCACCATGGTAATAATAATTAATTAAAATATGCTAATGGTGGGCTGTGGGTGCATGGTTTTGGTGGAAGCTCCCATGGCAATTAAGGACCGGTTCGTGGGAAACCCTAGAAGAATTACCGTGCGTACCACTAGCCAACGTGGGCAATGGCTAGACTTGTAGTGTAGCTGTCTCTGGCTGACGTACCAGAATAGGGTGGGCGTGATGGAGTTGGGTCGGCGGGGGATTTACCCGTTGATCGGCTGCCGGATTCACCGTGGCACGAGAGGGGGTTGCCTACCTTGGACATAAAGGTGGGGGCGAAACCTGTGGTGTGGTACGGTTGGTTAGAGGGGGTTATGCGAAGGGTCCTATCACAGTCTCTATTCGGGTACTTTCCAGTATCACGACGCATGGTTGACATGATGTTGAGGCTGTGTCTTGTGGGTACAGATGTACACCTCTGATCAGAGTAGAACTATTCGAATAGCCATGCCCGCGGTTATGGGCGATCAACCAGATTCACCGTGATTAGTCCCACTTTCTTAATAACTGGAATTACTGGAACTGGTTTAGTTTATGTGGTTGGTTTGGGCCTGTCGCAACGTGGATGTAGCGTTGGACAGTGATGGTTTAATATTGTTCAATTAATTCAACGTTTTACTACTGCTTTCAACTATTGTTTTAAATGCTTACTTTATGCAAATAAATCCCTGCCTTCCTTTGGAAAACCCCTGCATCATGCCTCATTTTCCGGCATGACTTGTTGAGTACAGTGGGTAGTACTCAGCCTTGCTTAATTTTTCCCCACACCAGAAGAGGAGTATGCGTCTGATGGAGGTTTCTCAGAGGAGTAGGCTTCGTCCGCCGTCGAGGATGCTTGTGGAATGGTGCCAGCCCGCTGCAAGAGTCCCGTTCTAGTTTAGTTTGCCTTTTCGTTTTTCCACTGCATTTCTGTAAGACTTTTATTCTGTTTGTAAGACGTGGAACTGTATGTTAACTTTGTCGTTTGTGTACCCTGGTTGGTCCTAGACAGGTGTTTTAATACACAATCAGTCTCGGAAATTCTGTTCGTGAATTTCCGGGCGTGACAGTAACCACGCGCGAGCACAATGATGTCGATAGTGAATTTTTCTAAATCTTGTAGAAAAAAATATAAAAGAAGTCATACTTTAGCACAAGTAGAAAAGACATAGAAAGGCAGTTTATCAAATAAGTGTTTGTCATGAAGTAGTTCATACATATAATATGACATAAGTAGTAAATGCACAAAAAAATAATCCAGCACATAAATAACACTACAAGTCAAGAATGCCCCCCTCTCGCACGCTTGCTAGGCCCTCCCTTCTTACGTTGTCTGATTTGCTCTGTGGAATAGGTCAAATTATCAGGTGGGTGCCTATGTCGTGCCGGCTGCTGTGGAGTGGCATCCTCTGGCTGCACGGACTCCCCCTGCTGCATAGGCTGCGTGACCGGAGGAGCACCGTACCAGTAGTCTATGCCAGCTTGCGCATCGGGTGCATCCGTCGCAAAGAAATCGTCCACGAACTGTGTTCGAGGAGAGACAACAGGAACTGTAGAATGCCCCTGGGAAAACCCATAGTCGTAACCTGTTGCAAAATAGAGACGATGACACATTATAATAGTTAGTAACTATACATAAAAATTAAGCGAACGACGATGGTAACTACGTTGTAATCAATACTTACTTGTGTGCTATGTGTACCCTGACTCCGGTGCGCACGGAGTAACGTAGAGTCCCCAACCCTGTGTTGGCGCCAGGTTGTCCCCTGTCGGAAGGTAGGGAAAGTCTGGCTCTGCATAGGCTCCCTGGGTATCGTACACCTGTTGTGGCTGTTCACGTTGTGTAGGTTACGATATGGTATAAAACGGAGGTTGAGTACGATATGAACTGGATGTTAAGCAAGGCAAACATGCCGTACCTGAGGCCACGATGGTGGCATACTCGATGCCAGAACCCCAAAGTCAGACGATCTCCCTGGGCAGATAGGGGGAGGCGTCTCCTGAAGCGAAGGCCGAGCGTGCGATGGACCGGCGTCGTCGTAGTGGCGACGTGAAGTAGAGGAGCGGAACTGGTCCACACTAGAGTGTCGTGGTAGTGGTGGCGATCCTGCCCGCCTGGAAGGCTGCACCACATCAGCCACGCTCCGACAGGAGACACGACGAAGTAGCGCCGTAGCCCGCGAACGAAAACTGCGAAGGACGGACGCCACGTCGTCCTGCCTGACGTGCTGAGGCCTCGTCTCCAGTCTCTGTAGCATCGTGTTGGACTCAGCGTGAACCTGTTCAACAAACTCGGCCTATTGAACGAATAGGGAAGGGCGTTAGAACAATTGAACTTGTTCCACATTTAATGATAATCAACGAAAGCAACGACATACCATTGAGTTGTACGCAGCTCGAGGTTGTGGGGCAAACGTGTCTGTGATCGACGCCTGGTGAGGGAGAGACGTATCCCTTTGTGGCGAGAAACACCTCCAGCGCGTAACACTACGGTACCAACGAAGGTACTGTCTGTACGAAGCTTCATCGTCTGGAGGTGTTTGGAGAACCAAGTGCTCCGCCGCATGTTCCCACTCCGCAACCGTTGGCGCGATCGTCTGAACAATGGTCCCCTCGTGTGACAGACCGAGTCCCTTCCGGGTGTACCTGCATAGGACGTAATGAGCACGTAAGAAACGTATACAATGAGGTAAAACACACTACTTGCCTGTAACATTGTCGGACAAGTACTTACTTGTGAAGGCTAACAGCTAGAGAGCGTCCACCTCTTGGAGGGTAGTCTTGGTACATGCCGAGCTGTTTAAGTACCCTTTGCACGTGTTACGGCTCGATGTTCACGTCCAGCACGAGGTGACAAGTGGTCCTCCAAAGCTCTACGTCGCGCGTGTAGAGTTGCGCAAGATCGTGCGGTGCCCGCTCGACGACATCGTGATGCGTGTACGGGGTCCAGCGAACACGGTCGGGCGTAAGCTGATCGAAGTCCGCCACGAACTGTGTGTACACGCGACGTGTCGTTCCGCTCACCCACCTCGGTTGCAAAAGCAAAAAATATATGATTAGTGCCCGTAAATCGAGATAATGCGCAGAATAAGAGGGTGCTATGAAAAATGTCTTGCAATGTACAATTTACCTCGCGGTGTGTCCACAGCGATCCCATGGTGGGACGATCGTCGATGTCTTCAAGTCCAGACTTGTACATCTCATCGACGCCGTAGCTTGCGTACGACTCTAGCTGTGGCCTCCCAATGTCAAAGCGCTCATGCGCCCATAACATTAGAAGCAGAGGGCATCCTGTCAGAGAACTTGCCTTGCTATTCCTGGTGCAAGCATCGCAGAGACCGGCATACGTCGTCGCAAGAACAGCCGACCCCCAACTGTACTGCGGAATTTCCTCAACAGGTAGCTCGGCGATCTGCTCTGCGTAGTGGATGAAGTGCTTGTCCACGGAGTCAGCGTGAGTCCCCGTGAACATCACCCACCCAAACAACCACAGTAGATACGCGACTAAGTGTCGGCGCACTACCCAGTCCTCCTGGTCCTCTGGGAACACCTCCTGGTGGAACTGGTGCAACCAACTCCTCATGGGCCCATGCCCATCTGTGAGATCCTCCAGCGGAGCAGCCACCACTCCACCAAAACTGGCCAATAGATCATCCGCCCATCTAGCATGGACGTGTGTCGGGCCAACTTCTGCACCCGCTATCGGTAGACCCAACAAAAAAGACACATCCTCCAGAGTGGGTACCATCTCTCCAACTGTCAGGTGAAAGGTGTGTGTCTCCGGCCGCCATCTATCCACCAAAGCACTCAGCAAGGCCGCATCAATGTTGATACGGGGTGACCTTCCACGTGAAGGCTCAACCAAGCGTGCGAAGGTCAACAACTCAGTGGCTCTCAACCTATTACATGTCAAAAATAAATAATTAGCAATGCGAAAAAATTTAAATGATAGCACGAGGTGACAAATGATTTTTCACATACCTTGGAACCCAACGAGGATCGATACGCCAATACTGATCCGGTCCCCGCATTTACAGCACGTTGCAGAATGTCCCCTGACTAAGTCGTCTCGATCGGTGATGTTTATCGATCACCTCGTCGATCAGCGATACGTCATCCCTGGCAGCCATATCTACAAAATACATGATTATCAGTGTCGTGAGCATCAGAAATGAATTAAAAAATGACAAAATGAGCGTGAAAAATTATGCAAAGCAAAATTTTAATAGCATAAGTCAAATACTAATAAAATGAAGTGAACACACTGCGGTGCTGGTAAATATAAATATTACAAGCCAGAAACATGAAAAAATGAGCGTGAAAAAGTTGTGCAACACGATAGTATAGTCGTACAGGTTAAATACTAACAAGTTGAAGTGAACACACTCTAGGACTGGTAAATATAAATATTACAAGACGAATAACTAAGGATTATTTCTCGAAGTTGACCTCCGCCCTGGAACATGCCGAATATCGCCACCTTCTGCATCTTTGCCTACATTGTACATGTTGCAATCTTTACGGCTATGGTCTCCGCCGCATACAATGCAAGCCTTTGGACGCCGCGAACGGGTGTTCGTTTCAGCTTCATCCATGTGGTTCTTGATTCAACGGGTCTTGCGACGCCCCTTCGTGCCAACTAGCAAATTTTAGTTAGGCACCCAGTTGGCTTCCCCTGGGGGTGGGTGAGTGAAATGACATACCGCACACCAACCACGTAATTCACCACGCCAGGTTGCCTCCCATGCTTCCTTAGTAAAGTAAGGCGAGACGAATATGTTCGCATCGACACCACCTTTTGCGGAAGCGGCAAGAACATGAGAGCATGGCAGATGTCGAAGGAAAGGCTTGTTGCAGTTGCATTTGCAAGCACGATAGTCTGGCCACAACGTGCACTCCAATGTGATGTCCATACACCCAATACCGATACCACTCTTGTCACGCAGATGTACCTCAAACAGCAACTCCCTATTCCCAGCAGGCCAGACCCTTTGCATTCTGCCCTTCTTGCTTTTCTCCTCCATGTACTGTGTGATAGCGGGGCTATACCTTACATTAGGATTGGCAAGGTTAAGACTAGCCATGGCGTATCTTTTACAAAAATACTTCTGTGTACCCCTTGTGATGCCCTCCAGGATAGCAACAAGTGGTAAAGGACGTGTATTTTTCATCACCCATTTGTACACTTCAGCAAGATTTGTTGTCATCACACCATACCGTGAACCATTGGTATCGTACAACAAGGACCACTTTTCCCTTGGCTCATGCTCTATCCAGTCAGTGAAGCACTTCGTAGCCCTCCCCCACTTCCTACATCGAGTAACAGATGGTGATTCGTTTGGAATGGGTTCCAGACCTTCTGGCTCCTCTTGTCGGGCAAGAACGGGTTTTTTTCGAACCTCTTGCATGTGAGTAGTGGTCAGCCGATCCAGCTGTTCCCATATGGCGTCGAACTTTCTTTGCTGATTCTGCTTGCACAACTTTTTGAACAGGTCCATTAACCTCTTACTCCTGAATTGTCTGTAAAAATTTGCTCCGAGATGTCGCATACACCATCTGCTATGCAAATCTGGCTAGAAAACCTCCTCCGTTACATCTTCCTTTAGCTGTTGCACTGCTGATAGAATGCCAGCATGGCAGTCATGCAGAACACACACATTTGGTCTGTTTTGAACAACACACCTTTTAATTTGACGTAGGAACCATAGCCAGCTCGATGTGTTCTCGCTTTCAACAAAAGCGAAGGCAACGGGGACGACATGGCTATCAACATCGACTCCGATTGCGGTTAAAATTGTTCCCCTATACTTGCCTGTCATAAAAGTACCATCAACACACAACAACGGAATGCAATTTTGGAAGACCTCTATCATGCACCCAAATGACCAAAATGCACGATGAAGGACGTTTTTCCCATTGTCCTTAACCTCATCGAGAATAGCCATGTGTGCCTGGGTTTCTGGCCTACAACACCTCCAAGAGTGGGGGAAGGTTGTGGTATGAATCTTCGTAACTTCCAAATCTCATCTCCAGTGCTTTCTGCTTACCCCTCCAAGCCTTGTCGTACGATATCTCATTCCCGTACTCTTTCTCAACGTCATGCATTACTATGAACGGCGACAAAGAGGTTTTTTTAACAACCTTCGAGTACACCATTTGTGCCACAAATGCAACCATCATGTTCCTGTGTACCAAAGGGGGATTGTCCAACAAACAGGTATGCTCCTCAACCCTTGAAGCTACCCATAAGTTGTCATATTGTGGCTTGTAACCATGCACTCTCCAAGGGCATCCGGGCTTTGTGCACTTCACGTCATACGTCGTCTGATTTGAAACCTTCACCCTGAACTCCCGCTTCTGCAGAAAAGCCTACCTCTTTACCGCGTCTTGTAGGTGCCCTTTATCGTGAAACATCTGTCCAACTTGCACCTTCTCACAATCATATCGCTAGTGGGCATCTAAACCATCATTAACCCCCAGACGGCTCATGGATATGGTCGTCCAATCTTCAGGTACGTTGGTTTCCTCGTCCCACTATGCTGTATCTTGCCCTTCCACCACGAACGAAATATATTCCTCGTTCTCTAGTTCCATCTCTTCCACTACCGCATCGTTCTCCTCCGCTGCATCAACAGCCAAAGGTGAGTCCGGCTCATCGTCATCCAATTCGTTAGCCGGACAATTGCCACCGGGCACAACTACATCTGCAGTAGCCTCCTCCTCTACTGCTTCCTCTTCCCCACTCCTGCAAATTTTAGTCTCTTCCACGATATGAGTTTGTTCCACCTCCGTGTGGCTGGTCTCGCCGGTCCCAACAATATCTATCTTCTTTTGCACCAATATTGCCAAGCTATAACCTTTCTCTCTTACTTTAGCCACAAATTTTCTTCAACTCCCAGTAGATGCAAGCTCTACTACTCTCCACTGCCATCCGTATTCACTCCTTACTGGCCACACGGCTTTTATGATGAATTTCTCCATCGAAGGATCTATCCCAAACATATTATGCAGCCACCCTAGCACGTCGTTCAAAACCAACTGGTCTGGTGTATTTAGGGCAGTATCAACGAATGCATATACGGTCAAATCTACCCCGCTATCACAAAGTTGTATTGGAGCGTCGCCATAATACACACGAACGGGCATAGCACCTGACATCCTGAAATAGCATGCCAATTGCTATTAATACGTCACTACCCAGTAAAGTGTCGTATGCTCTATGCTTACATTATTGCTCTAACGTATTCAAACTATATTTCATTACTTAAATATAAGTTCCATTCGATTTTAACTAATAATAAACGTATAATACCTGTACTAACCACCAACAATGATTAATAAAAAAAATTGTCGTCGTCCTAAGGGATTACAAATTTATACCTTCGCTGTCGTTGCTCTTTCCTGCACAGTTGCGGACGTCTCCTACCCAACCACGTAGTTATTCCCTCTTCCCAAATGACAGCTCTGCATCGTAAATTTGACTAATTAAATATAATTTTCTTTCGATTTGTACTAACGCTCAACATTGATTTCTCCCCGATGATAACTATTTCACCATTACGAAATTGCTAATCACCTCAGCAAACATATACTAACTTTGAATTATTTGTAACATACAACTAAATAACTATATATACTAACATTACACAATGACTAATGGTTAACAGATTAAACAGATTATATGTGCTAACAACAATAACTAACGATTCACAAATAATAACATCGAAATAACAAACCTCCTATTTACAAATTAAAATTTCAAAACCTAAATTAGGGATTGCAATTTTATACCTTAATCTCTGCAGCTACTTGCCTTCTCTTTTGGTGGTGCTATCTCCACGACGACGTGGTGCAATGGCAGCCACGGCAATGGCGACGGCGGGCTGGCGCGATGGCGGCTGGAGCTTGCGGCAGCGAACAAGGCGAAACTAGCGAGGAGAAATGAGCGAGACGAAGTGGTCTTGATTTGAACCGGGCGCGTGGGATATAACGAAGCCTGTTAAACGCCCGTAGGCCGACAGGGGCGGTGGGGGGGCCTGTCGGCACGCGGCTAGTCGACAGGGGCGGTGGGGAGGCCTGTCGGCACGTGGCTGGTCTATTGGGGTGGCCGTTGCGCTCCCGTTGGTCGACAGGGCGGTGGCGTGGCAGGCGGCGGGCCCTGTCGAACGCCCGCAGTTCGACAGGCCTGCCTGTCGTTCGGCCGCAGTTCGACAGGGCCTGTCGGCATGCGGCTGTTCGACAGGCCCGCATATCGTTTCCCGGCCATTCGACAGGCTCACATTTTTGCAATTTCATCCACATGCCAACTATTTTTGCGATTTTCCATTAAAAAAATATTATTTCTAAAAAAAATTCCATTGAATTCCGCCTAAAAAGTCATGGTGTATCATTGACAATAATCGAGTGGAAGACGACGGATGAGCTGATTCCGGCTTATGAGTTGGATGAAGTGTGGGTGCATGTGTCGGGTGTGCCTAGCTGGCGACATTACTTGGCTTTTTGGGCACTTGGTTGTGTTATTAGAGCTACTCAGGAAGTAGATATGCTCACCTACAGACAGACGAGGGTGATTCGTGTGAAGGTTTATATGCATAGTAGCTTACAACTCCCTGTCACTACAGATGTGGTATTCGAAAAATTAGGCTACCCAATCACTTTTGCTTTGGAAGAGGAAGGTTTTCAGCCGGCACAGATTTTGGAGGTGGACTATATGGACCATGACAGAGATGCACAGGAGGATCATGAAGACTCGTCAAAGGATGGCTCTCATGATCAGGCACACAAGAGGGCCAAGAATTCTGCTTCTCCAACGGTTTCAAAGGAACAAAAATAAGAGATTACAACCATGCAACTAGTTCTAACACCGTTTGGAAACTGCCGACCTCCGCCACCACCTCGTCCAGTGATCGCTGATGGGATAGCTTACACCATTGTGCACAGCAAATCAGGTGCAACAGTGGTGAGTGAGGTAATAACAGCAGCGAAAAAGGTGGCTGAAAATTCTGTCTCAATCGGTGGACAGTCCTACCATATCCGAGCAACCTTCTTTGCTGCCACCAGAGTTGGAACATTGCTCCTTGTTGTCCTCTCAGCCGGCTGCAGCTGCTAGGACCAATGGTGAGGCCTCCCCGGCAGCCACCACTGCTGCTGTCTCTCTAGCTGTACCTCAGATGGCTACACCTGCCTTGACTGACGTCAATTGCAGCAAGGGCTGGCTGAGCAAGACATCTTCTACACCTCGTCGTCGTAGTGTGAGATTCAATGTTGAGAACATGGATGGCATCGCTGGGGGGATGACGACTCGCTGCTCAAGGCAATGAAGAGGAAAGCATTGTGCAATTTGGATGACAGCTTTGATGCACGGGAGGTTTCGGCAACGAATACTCAGCAGCACTCGACCTCTCATAAAACATCCCCTTGTCAAGGTACTGCTATAAGCTCATCCCCTTCTTTACCTTCTTTACCTCATGATTTTGTTGCTTCCAACCTTAGTTCTTTAGAGGTTTCTTTGGGTAACTCTCATGATGAAATTTCTTTCTCGCTTAAAGCTTTGAAACATATTGAGGTTGATAGAACTAAAGCAACAACTAAGACTAGTGAGTGCAACCAGTCTAAGCTTGTTTTTTCGGAGATGGATCCTTTTACGACTAGTGATGACGAGGGTGACGATGTTGATGGCGCCCTGCTAGCTCACTTAGTAAAGGACCTCTCGGAGATTGATATGGACCATGTGGACCAAAGTGACAAAATTTGTGACTTGTTGGTATCCACTAGAAAATCCAAAATCCTCTTCAAAAAGAAAAGAACGAAAGGCTCGTTCCCAAAATCCAAAAGCCTCTAAAACTGTTTCCTCATGAAAGATATTTTTTGGAATAGCAGAGGTCTTGCAGACTTGGCTAAATATCAGTATGTTGCAGAAATAGTTAGAGAGAAAAAACTAGACTTTGTTGTGTTACTTGAGACAAGAAAGCGTGAAATGTCAAAGATGAATTTAGATCGCCTCTCTGGGGGTGATGATTTCGTCTGGCATTGTCTCCCACCTAAAGGAAGATCAGGGGGGTATACTTCTCGGAATAAATGCGGCTATTTTTGATTTATCTTTAATTGTTGAAGGGGAATTTTTCGTTAAATTTCATCTCAACAATAGAGAGGATAATTTTAAATGGATCTTGATGGCTGTGTATGGTCCGGCCCAAGATGATTTTAAATCTAGCTTCTTGGCGGAGTTAGTTCGTGTATGCCAACAAAATCATCTCCCTACTCTTATAGGGGGATTTAACATTCTAAGAAGTAGTGTGGAAAAAAACAATGACCGTTACAACTCTCGTTGGCCTTTTCTCTTCAATGTTGTGATTGATAGCTTTGACTTACAAGAAATCGCTCTAATGGGTAGGCAATTTACATGGGCAAATTTGCTTCCTATTCCGACTTATGAGAAACTAGATAGGGTCCTCATGTCAACGGAATGGGAATCCAAGTACCCTCTGGTTTTGGTTCATGCTCTTGACAGAAGGGTGTCAGACCACACGCCTTTGCCCCTTGACACAGGGGAAGCGGCCTTCACGGGAAACATTAAACAGTTCAAATTGGAGTTCGGTTGGTTTCTGCGTGATGATTTCTATGATCGTGTCCTCGAGATATGGAACAGACCAGTCAAGGGTCGTAATTCGGTCCAAAGATGGAATAACAAGATGAGCGCTTTATGTCGCCATCTTAGAGGTTGGGCTGCTCATACCAGTGGCATCTTTAAACAAAAAAAGGCGAATTTACAACACACAATTGATTCTCCAGACATCGCAGTAGAGGTACGACTCCTGTCGGATCAAGAAAGAATTCTTCTTGAACAATCAAGGGATCCTTTGGCATGTCTACTCCATGAGGAGGAGATTAAATGGTACCAACGCTCAAAAGTCTCGGACGTACTCTTAGGAGATAAGAACACAAAATATTTTAACTTGATAGCCAACGGTAAATATAGGAAGAAGAGGATCTTTTTCCTAGACCAGGATGAAAGGAAAATTGAGAGGGTTGAGGCCTTGAAAAATTATATTACGAATTTTTATAGGAAGCTTTTTGGACCACCAGAGGAGAACTCATTTTCGCTTGATGAGTCCATAATTGGTGATATGGCTCAAGTTACACAAGGTGAAAATGATTTTCTTAGTGCTCCTTTTTTGGAAGAAGTGAAAGAAGCTATCTTTGCGATGGAGCATAATAAAGCTCCTAGACCAGATGGTTTCCTAGCTGAATTTTACCAAAAATTTTGGGACGTCATTAAGCATGACCTGATGAACCTTTTTAATGAATTCCATACTAGCAGCCTCCCAATTTTTGGACTAAATTTTGGGGTAATTACTCTAGTTCCGAAAGTTAAAGAAGTAAATCGAATCCAACAATACAGACTGATATGCTTGTTAAATGTCAGTTATAAAATTTTCACTAAGGTGGCTACAAACCGAATTACCTCGGTTGCTGACCATTTAGTGAACCCAACCTAAACTGCTTTCATGCGTAGACGAAACATTTTAGATGGAGTCGTCATCATACATGAAACAATTCATGAGCTACATAGGAAAAAGTTGAGTGGGGTGATATTCAAAATTGACTTCGAAAAAGCGTATGATAAGGTTAAATGGCCTTTTCTGCTACAAACTCTACGGATGAAGGGTATTTCGTCCAAGTGGATCTCTTGGATTGAGTCTTTCATTTTCGGGGGAAGTGTGGCAGTCAAAGTCAATGATGATGTCAGGCCTTTTTTTAGACTAAAAAGGGCCTTCGGCAAGGAGACCCTCTCTCCCCAATCCTATTCAACTTTATCGCTGATATGCTAGCCACCTTGATAAACAGGGCCAAAACACAAGGGCAAATTGATGGAGTCATATCACATTTGATTGATGGGGGATTGTCCATACTACAATATGCTGATGACACAATGCTTTTTATGAATCATGATCTTGGAAAAACTCAGAACATGAAGTCAGTGCTTCTAGCTTTCGAGCAGTTGTCGAGTCTTAAGATCAATTTTCATAAAAGTGAACTGTATTGTTTTGGTGAAGCACTTGATTATAGTGATCAATACAACTAGCTCTTTGGTTGCCAGGTCGGCAACTTCCCATTCCGTTATCTTGGCATTCCGATCTATTATAGGAAGTTGAGAAATGTGGAATGGAAAGAAGTGGTCGAGAGATTTGAGAAGAAATTGAGTAGCTGGAAAGGAAAACTTCTTTCTTTGAGAGGACGACTTACTTTGATTAACTCAGTACTTAGCAATCTCCCAACGTATATGATGTTGTTCCTTGCAATCCTTAGCAGGGTACTTAAAAAAATTGACTACCTTCGATCTAGGTTTTATTGGCAAGGGGATGGACATAAGAAGAAATACCGGCTTACTAAGTGGGACATCATTTGTTGTCCTAAAGAACAAGGGGGCTAGGAATTCATGACCTCCACGTAAAGAATAAAGCGCTGATTAGTAAGTGGCTATACAAACTACTTACCACCGACGGAATATGGCAACAGCTGCTATGCAATAAATATTTGGGATCACAACCTTTATCTTAGGCCTATTGGAAAGTGGGGGATTCACATTTTTGGGCTAGTCTTATGAAGGTCAAACAAGACTTTTTTCGGTTTGGATCCTTCAAGATTAGGGATAGTTCTCAAATTAGGTTTTAGAAAGACAAATGTTGGGTAATGCCTCATCGAGAGAACAGTATCCTTGTCTCTATAACATAGTTAGGCATAAACAGTCGACTATCACTCCATAACAATCCTCCATGCTTTTCATAGCGACGGGATTTAATTGGTGCAAAACTAGCTGCTTGGCATAACTTATTTCCTTGCATAGTTGATTTGGGTCTGGTACAGGAGCAAGATGAGTTTCGCTGGAACCTCACTCCGAATGGGATCTTCTCGGTCAAATCTCATTATCTAGCTCTAACACATACTGGGGTTCCGAATATTAATAGACGTATTTGGAAGGTGAAAGTACCCCTAGAAGTTAAAATCTTCCTTTGGTATTTACATCGAGGTATAATTCTCACCAAGGACAACCTTGCTAAGAGAAATTGAAAAGGTAACAAGACATGTTGTTTTGGTCATAAGGATGAAACCATCCAATATTTATTCTTTCAGTGTCTCTTATCTCGCTTGGTGTGGTCTGTAATTCATTTGGCTTCTAATTTAAAATCTCCTCGCAATATTAGTCATATGTTTGGGAGTTAGCTATCATGTGCCCCTAAAGACATGAGGAATCTACTTTTGACGGGTGCAACAACTCTGTGTTGGTCCATTTGGCTAAGTAGGAATGAAGTAATTTTTGATAACAAGATATTGTCTTTTTCTTTGTAGGTTATTTCTTTAGTTACCCGGTGGCTGCGTACCTGGGCTATCCTCCACAAACCGAGACTATGGGATACTATTGCGGTGATATCACGACAGTTGGACCAGGTGGCACATGAGTTTTTTTTACCCAGGAGCATGGATGACGGTTTAGTCTACGAATTGATAGTCACTAAGATACATGTTTTTGTCAAACTTTTGTGCTTGGGAGATGTTTCTAATTGTTTCTTTTTTTTGGGTTGTGTGCATTTTATGCTGAGTCCAGGGGTGACTCAGTTTGATGGTATCATCTTGATGTAATTAACTGAGTTAAAATAAAGTTTTCATTATCTTAAAAAAAGTCCCTTACTTTAAAGCTCACGAGTCACAATCCCTGGGTACCATAAATTAAACACAGGATCCTTGCACTTTCAACCCATTCGGAAGTCTGCAAGTAAAATCCATCAGTCAAGAATCAGGATGTGTTAGAATTTAAAAACCCAAAAGAACATGGATTTCTGTCCTGGGCAATCGATGCATTTCCATTTCTAGAGTCGTAGAATGCTTCATGTGCTTCGTCTCATGAAAAAGGATCAGAGTTGCCTGGTGATAATAGTTAGCCCAGGGGAATTATTCTGTTCATTTTAAGCATTAAATGATAAATAAATACTAAGAGACACGATTATAAGGACCCATTTGAATCAAAAATTTATGGAGAAATTTCGTAGGATTGAAACTCTATAGGAATTTTTTCCTATTCAGCCCTTTGATTCAAAGGATTGGAGTTTTTTAAATCCCTTTGATTCAAAAAAAGAAAACAGGCCAAAGAAAATAATGACCTACTATATTTTCCTGCAATCTACAAGAGAACTGGAACAGAAGTGTCTATACATTGCCCAAATAACTGGAACAGAAAAAGAAAAAAGAAACAAGCAGAAAATTTTCGGTTTCTAGCCGTCCGAGTTCTGACTGACCAAATTGAGAACCCAGCCACTCCCCTCAGACTTACGATTTTTTTAAAGCTATTTTGTTTTTTATTTTAAAAATAAACTCTTCAAAAACTAATTTTTAAATCTGAACCTTTTGGTCACGCCAAACAGACCGACGTGGCAAAACAACGCTAACATGCCGGTCTGGCTCAACGTTATTTGGCCATGCCAGTCCACCTAGCATGTCAATGTTGTTTCGCCACACCAGCCAAGATGGCGTGACAGTGTTCTTTTGCGACGCCAGGTAGGATGACGTGGCCAAAAGGTTCATATTTTGGAAAAAAGTTTTGAGAGGGTTTATTTTTAAAACTAAAAATTAAAAAGGTTGAAAAAATAAAAAAAAGTTCCAGATTTGCTCAGCTGAAAGAGAACCTGAACCTAATTGAGCATCCATACAGTGGTTTGGCAATTGTATTATTTGAGTTAACTAGATTTGTTGAATCTTACTTAGATCATTTTAGCCTGCACTTCTGTTTAGTGCACAAATACAAATAACATATGGATACTTTTATAAGTATTGTTATCTGTCAATCAAGTTATGCATGCAAAGTAGAGTCCATTACCTATTGTATGGAAATAATGGATTCTCCAGTTGAAACTATTGTAAAAACAAAGAACATGAAATCCCAAAGGAAATACAGTAGAGATGCCCATAGCATTAAGAAAGATATAGAAATGAGGACACACGCTGACGCGCTCTTAATTAAATTTTGCATGGTTTGCAAAGTTCTGGTGCTTTACATGAGTGATCATTCCTTCCTAATATGAACCCAAATGTGACAACAGGATAAGTAGCACAGACAAAAGTCCAACCTATTACAGTATTCAGTATACATGAACTGAAAGATAAATCACTGTATGTTTTGATTGTCCATGGTAATCAGGAGACGAAAATAGCTCACAGTAGCAAAAGGCATTCAAGAATTTTTAAGTTTCCCATTATGTGGAAATTTTAATCTACATGAGGGAAGTACTGACTCCCAAAACATCCATTTCTTCCTACAAAGGATCAATACACCATATTTCACTCTGGTTGAACCTATGACCTATGCCCAGAGAGCTAATATAGACATGGATGCAGATCCAAGCACTAATGCGACATAAGAGACCTTCTTCAATTTTATAGATGATGACATCATCTTATTGTGGAAGAAATCAAGGGAAATGAGATCAACAAGTGCCATGTAGACAAGAATTCCAGCAGAAAGTGAGCCAAGGAGCCCTTCTATTATTAGGGCATTTGGACTGCTATCATCATAGCCAGTCATATGGAATATTGCCATTCCAAGAAGTATTCCCAATGGTGTTGTCACCGAGAACATTACGCACATGTAACCCACCGTTGCAATCCCAAAACCAGCCTGAGATAAATAGAAAAGTATTAAATAACTCGTCAAATTAAGATCACAATAATCTTTATTTGGTGCTTTTGTGCATTACAAATTGTAAATTGTAGAGAGAACCACCAAAGTAGATCCTGGTATTTCAGGTAACTTAGTTGAGATTTGAGAATGGCAAGGTATGCTACTGGAAATTAGTAATTACTTTAAAAGATTAGTGAGAGATAAAGTTTAGACTGTTTGATAAAGGGGTATAATAAATTTCAGGTGATGACTTTATTTGCTGTGTTCTGTGTTGTCAACTTGAAAAATGATAGAAACTGTGTTAATGTCACTTTTAAAAACTGAAAGTTTGATGTCGCACTCACTATTTTTTTTCATGCACCCCCCGTCCCCCCATATATGTAGATACTGCATTTGGGTATACCTATAACCACTTATCTTTACCTTTTCTGATTAACATGTCAGACTGCTTTCTTAAGTTGCCCTCCAACAAGATGCCACTAAACAAAAAAGGTCTTTTAGAAGCCTAGTGCTATTTTCCCGCCAATTCTTTGTGCATAGTACAACAGCCTCATTTCCTTCTATAGTGGCATACTGGTATGTGGGCAAAGAGTAACTAAGCATAACACAAACGTGGAATTTAAAATGGAAGTGCACAAACAGAGTTGGACAGCTAAAAGTTATCTTCAAAGATAGTTTGGTGATCATGGATTTAGATGTGAAAAAGATTCTGATATCGATACTTTCACTGCTAAAGTAGATGTTATGGTCATATGGTGACTAGGCTCTAGTTTCTAGTGGAGTACAACAGGGATCCTTGTGGGTATTCACCAAGAATCATTCCAAATATATAGAAATACTTCAGGCCTTGTTTGGTTTAAAGGGGGTTAAAGGGGATTGGAGAGGATTGAGAGGGAATAATTCCACACCACAATAGGTGTGGAATTAATCCCCTCCAATCCCTCCCTCTTGGGGATTAACCAAACAGGGCCTCAGGGGGCAAAGGGGGGTTAATATATCATTTTCAATTATTCAGCACCTGGCATGGTGGTATATAGCACCTTTCAACTCTGAATTTTAAACAATAATAACACCAGAAGGCCTAATCTGAGACAAACAAATTATACAGAAACAATCACGTGTGCTGCTTATGTGCAAGCATTGGTAGCTAATCACATATTATAACACTTATGTTTATTTTAAACTAAACAAGTCAATATGACAGGCAACATTGGCATGAATGATTCATACTACTAAAACACTGAAACGCACACTGAAAGCCGCAAAACTGCTTGGACAAGTCCTAGCTAGTTTTCTGCACTCTTTAATTATTAATTCTAAGAAGCAATTCAAGCAAAAACCACTCCGGTAACAACAATTGATTCATGGAATTCGATCATGAACGGTGTAACTGAAGGCAGTCAGATACATGGCTTTCGCTTACCTGCGCAATGCAGCCGCCGAGGCCCATCCCTTCGAACACCTGATGGAAGGAGAGTGCGACGACGAGCGGCCGGATGGCGCAGACATCCTGAGACATCCCCATGGTGACCCCGATGATGACGGAGTGGAACACAATCCCAATCTCCAGCACCTTGGACACCATCTTCTGCTTCCTCCTCGCCTCCTCCTCCTCCCCTCCTCCTCCTTCTCCCTCCCCCACCTCCACCACGTCGTGCCCACCCCCACCATGGCAACCGACACGGGGGACGACGACGACCTCATCGCTCCGGACCAAGTTCTTGGCCCCGAAGAGCGCCACGTCGTCCCGGTCCGTGTCGTCTAAGTGAGCGCGCTTCTTGGGGCTCATCTCGCCGGAGAGCTCGAAGACGGGGGACTTCTTGGTGGTGGGGATTGGGACGTAGGGTTGGTGGGGCGGAGGCGCCTCCCCCTCCCCGTGCTGGTGACCGTGGGCTTCGAGGTGGGAGGAGGCGGAGAGGTCGACGAGAAGGGCAAGGAGCGCACCGACGAGGGAGAAGAGGCCCGCGAAGGGGAAGTCCCGCCAGGGGCGGCGCGTGGCGACGGCGCAGTCGGCGAGCGCGGCGTGCGCGTCGGGGAGGACGTGGACGAGCGACGTGGAGAGGATGACCCCGGCGGCGTAGCACTTGACGAGGAGGAGGCCACGCGCGTACCCTGCCTTCCCGCGGAACGCCCCCGTGAGCGCCACGGGGAGGCAGATGCCGACGGCGCTCGCCACGAGGATGGCGAGCAGGGAACCCGTCTTGAGCCTCGCCGCCGCCGCCCCGTCCCTGCACACCCTCGCCACCGCCTCCATCTCCCCCGCGGGGAAGCACCCCGTCCCCGACATGGCCGGCCACGACCAGACCACGCCGCGTCGCGTCAAAGCGCTCGCCGGAGTCTCCCGCGACGGCGACGGTGACGGCAAGGAGGGGGGTAGGCGACGCGACGCGGGTCGGCGAGTGGACGGGGTTAAAACGATTTCTCCTTGTCCAATTTCTTCAATGCGAGGTGGGCCCAAGGCGATGGGGTTTTGCGGAATTTTTTTTCTTTGACTGAATTTTTTTTTGTTTCTTCGCGAAGGGGGAGGAACGCTTTCTTCTGTGCGTGCCATGCTGTGTGAGTCACATGCTGACGCGTCACGCACTCACTGACACGTGGGCCCGGGGTTAGGTTGCGTGTACTTTGGATACACACTGACACGTTGGCCCGGGGATTATGGTGTGTGTACTTGGTCTTCATTACTGGTGCTGTGTGACTGTGCGGGCAGTATTGAATTGTTCATTTATTGCACTGTTTAGATTTATGAAGTAAAGGCTTTTCAGGTCAGGGTCTCTTTGAATAAAAACAAAAAGAAACGCTATAGAAATATAATTATAAAATAGAAGATTGCAAAACATAAAAAAACATAAAAATAATCATTTAATTGGATAAAAAAATACAAGAATCAAATAAGAGAGATAGACTAAATTTTTTTAAGAGGCTAGACCTCTTACTAAGTTTTTTTCAAAACCTATATGCAATGAATCATTTTGTAAAATTTGAAAAACTTCAATTCTTTGAATCAAAAAACTCAATCCTATGAAAACTTTTTCTATGGTCCTTTGATTGGGCTCTTATCAAGAACTTTATCTAATATATATATATATATATATATATATATATATATATATATATATATATATATATATATATATATATATATATATATATAGAGAGAGAGAGAGAGAGAGAGAGAGAGAGAGTTTGTTTTGGATGTGGATACGGTATTTTAAGATGTACTTTTCGACACTCGAATCAATTTTAATATATTTGTAACAAACAAATTATTAGTGCATTTTCGTAGAAGTACAGTTGAAGATAAATCTGCAATATGAATTTTACATGTCTAATCTGAATGTCTCCAAAGATTGACCGAGGTTACGTGAATAACTGCTAAGTATTTATGGCCGAGCAAAGTTCTTTGAAAAGGACAGACATTTTGATGATTTGAGTCTAAAAAAGTGTTAATGCTAGGTGATCGTGCATACCCCCAATTAAACGGCGTACTACATGTACTCCTACTAATTATTTCATCGTATCAAATAAGTGAGTTGATTGTTACAATAAACATGTCCATGCCCTCCATTTCCTAGTGTATTGCGTAAGCGGATACACTCAAAAGGTGGTCGTGACCCATGCATATAAACGTAACGCTTAGTAATAAGAGAGGATCCTCCGGTTCACCTAATGATTAGTAATAAGAAAATAATTAGTAGGTAAAATTTTATATACTTGTACAAAGCGATTTAAATACCAATTTTGAAAAATGAACTACAACAAAAAAAATTAAGATCGACTTTAAAATTAAATTTTTAAAATGCAAATTTTAACAGCGATGTATATAAGCTACAAGAGATAGGACTAATGATGGGATCTGTATCCCGTATGTATTCCAACTGTTGGCGTGCACACATGGCTCTCAGAACCTCATGCAACTATCTGGGTTTGTGGTATTCTGATCAAAACTATGTAAGCAGCTAGTTTGAACCTGTAATCTTGTATGATGCATGAACCAGATGTGTTCTTATCAGGCTAGTTGTGATCAAAACAGTGTGATGTGAACATGATGCTTCATTTCACAGACTAATCAGCGGACCATAATATGCAGATATATCACATAAAACATCAATGGTGCATGAATCAGATGTGATCTTATCAGGCTAGCTGCGATCAGAACAGTGATGTGAACAATTGAACATGATGGTGCATTTCACAGCCAAACTTGACACAGGCAACCATCAGTGAACCATAATATCCAGACATATCACACGAAAGTACAATGCAAATACGGAGATGAGCGAGCAGCGGATTAATAAGTTCAGAATTTTTAGCCAGGATGCATTCCATGAGATTTAGATGGTACCTGCTAAAACAGGGTCTTTCTCAACAGTAGGTGAATATTCAAGTATGTAAAGGAGGATCTAAACTTTGGACAGGTGACTGACTACCTAGAGCTCCATAATATGCTGACTTTCGCTGTACACGAAACTGGAATCACAGC
The DNA here is from genome assembly GCA_008326285.1 of Oryza officinalis. NCBI lineage: Eukaryota > Viridiplantae > Streptophyta > Magnoliopsida > Poales > Poaceae > Oryza > Oryza officinalis. The sequence goes on from BDMV01000005.1 coordinate 5,458,538, forward strand.
AGAAGGGCAATGTTTACCCTCAAAATGTCGGAAAACATGGTTAGGGTTCCTTGCATGGCGCAAAATTGTTAGAACTGATGAGATGAGACAAGCACTGTACTTATCAACAAGCTTAAACGACAGCAGCAGACGCGAAGCACCTCACCCCAATCGAGCTGAAACCAGGAACTGACCAGCCACATTTCACATTGTAAACTTCCACCTGTAACAAATGGCAGAGAAACTATCCTTAAAAGAGAGCTAGGAATTGTGAAGTTTAGAGAGAGATGGTTGGTATGAGTGTACTTACAGAATCCAGAAACTTTTCACTCGACTGTAGACCGCCAATGACAAACACATTGTCACCCAGGGTAACTGCAGAGGCGTATCCTCTTGGAAAGTTCATGGGATCACCCACCCTCCAGGAGTTGCGACGTGGGTCAAAGATCTCTACGCTAGACACCATACTATCCCCATTATACCCTCCAATGGCATACCTGAAAAGTCAGAGCCAAAACATGAGTTTCTTTGCAAGATTTAAGCAAGACAGCAATTATTTCTTCCTTGTTCAGTAACACGTAATGTACATGAGGAAATTACTCACAGGACTTCTCCAAGGACAGCTACAGCGTGGCATCCTCTCCTTAGATTCATACTAGGAAGCCGGGCCCAGAAACCCTCCCTTGGGTCATACCTTTCTGCTGATCTGTATGTGGCATATTTGATATCTTCTAAGAAACTAAATCATATAAAAAACATGGAGGAAAATTGACAAAATTTCTTACTGTAAGTAGTTGTAACCATCAAATCCACCAGTAGCATAGATGACACTGTTCATTTCTGCCGCACCAAGAGCAAATCGCTGCAACATATAGCAGAATGTATAAGATATTACTGTCAAGATAATTCATCTTACTCGACCACTCTTTTGATAACCACCAACATTAGGGGAAAAAAACTCAATGACCCTTTCCTGCTATCCTGTCATTATGTAGCAACAACTATGTTACAGCCTGCAATGGAGGTTGCAGTGTCGTACATAATTTTTCAGGAAAGCTATGCTGTTATGCTGAAACTAAATTATTTTTTGAGGCAAAATTAAGCTGAAACTAAATTACATGTTCTAAAATAAATGCATGTCCTAACTTATCGTTATAAGGTCATTAAGACGATCACAATGCAATCATGATGCTGACAAGGGTAGAGTATAAGTTTTACTACCGAAGCAGGTTGAAAAATACTCCAGACAAGACAATCATTAGAAGCAAGTAAAAGAGTCTGATAACATACAGAGTTCATCATACACGGGCTGCATATCCACTTCCCAAGAAAAGGATCAAACATCTCAACATCTGAATAAGTTACAATTCCATCTCCTCCACCAATAGCATATATTTTTCCATCAAGACTTACTGCAGCGAGACTTCCCTTTTCATTGTTCAAACAGGGGCACACCATCCACTCGTTACACATTGTATTATAGCATTCCACTACACAGAAAAAGCGTAAGTAGCTGCAATTCGAAGCTAATAGAAAAGAAGTTGACAGAGCACATTCAAAATACCATGATATACCTGTGTTACCAAATGAATCGCCAACCCCACCACCACAGATGAATATACAACCCTCCAATGTAGCAACAGATGCATATGAACGAGCATAACTCAATGGTGCGAGAGGCACCAGTATGTCTTTCTCAGGTGAAAAAGCATCAAGAGATGACAACCAGGACACACCATTATAACCACCTATCAGGAATATTGATGGCTTGTCTAGAGTGTCGCATGCGTCTCCGACAAGAGACAGTGAAGAGTCAAGTTTGAATTGTAACTCATCTATACGGTATTCCAGTTGCTTTACTTTTGTTCCCGAGTCTTTAACTACTTTCTTCAGAGAAAGTATTTCTTCATGTGACTTGTTCTGGAAAATTACAGAACAATGATCAGTAAAAAACCTATGAATCCAGCACTTTCATAATAAAATGGTGGCTAGACACAGTTTTGATCGTGAATACATCTGGGCATCTGGCAGTAACAAGAAAGGTGGATGGCCAACTACAGGTGTGCAGGTCAGTTCGTGTTTTGCAAGAAAGAAATATTGTATAGACAAGCTAAATGGCCCTTAAAAGAAAACTTAGTGTTCACACCAAAAAAATTTATGTGCTACTTGAACCAATATCAATTGTAGCCACAATTAGGAATTTTGGTAAAAAAACATATTCGACATCAGTGATTCCTTATAACTGTTGAGAACATACTGCCAAGCCCCACAGCACCTCATGTGATTGAAACAGTAAACTCATTTGTATGCTTCTATCCAACAATGAAATAAACCTCCAATCAACTTTTACATCACAAGTGCTCAGGAACAAATGACAGACCTGTCTCGTATCCAATGCATCAGTCTTCTTGATTAAGTCAAGGACGATTTTTATCAGCTGCAGACAAGTGAAAAAATGATGTGAGGATACTACACAACAACAACTGGGTTATCGAGTGTTATCAGATAATGAAGACTAGGGAACAGGCGAACAGAAAGGAATGGCACACACACCTCAGCATTTCCTTGATTTTGCTCAAAAGATGTATTATCTTCCACCGTAGCACCGAATGGGTGTTGAGAAAGGCTTGCATTGGACTGTGTTACATGTTGATCTGGACAAGAAATGGCTGCAGTGGCCTTTGTTTCTGGTACATGCTGATCTGGACAGGAAAGGCTTGCATTAACCTGTGTTTCTTCAGGAACATGCTGATCTGAGCAAGAAATGCCTGCAGTGACCTGTGTTTCCTCTGGTACATGCTGATCTGGACAGGAAAGTCCTGCATTGAACTCTGTTTCTTCAGGAACATGCTGATCTGGACAAGAAAGGCCTGCATTGGCCTGTGTTTCTTCATGTACATGTTGCTCTGGACAAGAAAGGCTTGCATCATCCTGTGTTTCTTCAGGTACATGCTGATCTGGACAAGAAAGTCTTGCACTGGCCTGTGTTTCTTCAGGTACATGTTCCTCTGGACAAGAAAAACTTGCATTGGCCTGTGGTTCTTCAGGTACATATTGCTCTGGACAAGAAAGGCTCGCATTGACCTGTGCTTCTTCAGGTGCATGTTGCTCAGGACAAGAAAGGCTTGCATCATCCTGTGGTTCTTCAGGTACATGCTGATCTGGACAAGGAAGGCTTGCATTGGCCTGTGCTTCTTCAGGTACATATTGCTCTGGACAAGAAAGGCTCGCATTGGCCTGTGGTTCTTCAGGTACATATTGCTCTGGACAAGAAAGGCTCGCATTGACCTGTGTTTCTTCAGGTGCAAGTTGCTCTGGACAAGAAAGGCTCGCGTTGGCCTGTGGTACTTCAGGTACATATTGCTCTGGACAAGAAAGGCTCGCATTGGCCTGTGTTTCTTCAGGTGCATATTGATCTGGATTAGAATACGCGGGATTCTGATCAGATAGTTCTGCCTGTTGTCGTAGAACAAACAACTCCTTAAGTTTTTGCAGGATGGACAGTCTTTCAGGCTGTATCACGACACCATCTGGTTCATCCTGAACCTCACTCTCTATTCCATCAACACCCACAGCACCTGAATGCATATCAAGTGAGCTCACAAGCATGTCTCCATCAGAACTTTGGATTTCTCCATTCACAGGATTGACAACCAAATGATTGCATTCCACAAACTCTGCTCCTTTGGCAACACTGTTGTATGAGGAATTTTGACTGATCTCATCCGGATTTGAACAAAGACCAAGTTGGTCGTGAAGAACATTGTCATCCAAATCCTCCCAATCAGAAACTAGCTTCCTAGATTCCTTCTTATCTGAACTTCTACCAATGCTGCCATTCTCCACATCAGAATCAGCCCAGTTATCTTTAACAGCACCACCTGATTGTGACAGAACACTAAATGGATTGATGTCCTTCGGACTGGCTGACCCTTTCTTTTGGTCAGGGATGACTGGTGCCTGCCTTTTAGTTGATGGTAAATGTTCAATAGTCCTTTTGCTCGAAACAGCGGGAACTTGCATGAAATTGGAAGGAGCAAGTGCTTTGAACACAGCAATCAAAGCTTTTGTTTGGGCATGGTCTAGCTCAAAGTAGAAGTGGTGGTGGTTATAATAGTTGTCACCAAGCACTGTTCTAAATTGGCTCTCCATCAATGGTGGATAACGAGTCTTCGTGCAGATACGAACCTTAAAACAAATATGGCCACATTTCATTAGTACAAATGAACTGGAACAGTGGAACTTAATCATAGATCAAACAAATTGTGCCAGTTATTTAGAAATTCATAATTTTGTGATACCTGTGCTGGAAAAGAAGTCCTTAAAGAACCATCATGACTCCACGCATATGGGTCAATACTCATCTGCCCAGGACTTGCAGCCTCGAAAATGCCATGAAGCTTTCTGTCACTATAATTGAATAGGAATAAAGGTAGCCCAGGTTTCACATTTCTCACATATGAATAGTGGACTGAAGGCAGACCTGTAAAACAAGCAAGATGCAGAAACTGATTAAGATGTGAAATCAAACAAAGTTTCAATGCTTAGCTAGTCTTTACTTCACAATCCTCACAATAACACCATGATTGTAAAGGATAGTAATGCACATACAAAACAAACACGACACTGTCAATCACAAAACGATACAAATGTCAGAAATAACAAATGTGTTCAAAGCAAGAGGTGAAAGGTGGACTTGACAAACCAAATAGCTGTTTTTCGAAGCATTCCTCAATTGTATTGTGCTTGCAACCAAATATCACTCCTCCTAGCTGGTTTTCCCGAAGATTACGGGCAAGATCCACAGGCTGGCTGTTTAGATGCTGCCCCTGCATTGTGAGGCCGTTGGCCTCTCTTTCCTCCAGCACCCTGTAGATTCAAAGGTATAAAATTAAAAACACTGGGGAAGCATTCAACTCATATCTATCACAGAATTGAAGTACAATGGCTCCAATCATCGTTAACATATGCCCTCTCTAACGTGCAAACAACTTGATATTTTGAAAAACAAAATTCCGATCTAAATGCAAAAAAAAAAAGGCAAAGAAGAGCACCCCCACTCCCCACGTAGCCAACCAAAAGCAACCAATCCAGAAAAATTACAGGTCGTAACAACCAAATGATCGAACCGAAACAAAAACCCGTGCCGAAACAACTTGAAATTTTGCAAACTCTGGTTCCGATTTAAATGGAAAACCACAAAAATTTCCCCCTCGAAACAAAGGGCAAACCATGTAGCCAATCAACAGCAACCAAATCGTATAAATAATCCCAGGGCGTAATAACAGAACGATCGAACCGAAATAAAAAAAACCGTGCCACAACAACTCGAAATTTTGAAAATTCGGTTCCGATTTAAAGTAAAACCCACAAAAGCCCCCCCCCCTCCCCCCAAAAAAAAAAATTCAAACGCGAGCCCAGCATGTAGCCAATCAAAAGCAAACCAACCAAACGATCGAACCAAAATAAAAAAAAAAGTGCCAAACAACTCGAAATTTTGAAAATCCGTTCCGATTTAAAGGAAAACCCACAAAAGCTCCCCCCCAAAAAAAAAATCAAACGCGAGCCCAGCATATGTAGCCGTAACGAAGAAACCCCGTGCGGAAACAGTGGCCCCAGCCATCGCAATCAACGCACAGATCACCACCTCCACCCAGCTAAAACCCTAACAGCACCCACCCACCAAAACGCAAAACCCTTCAACCCGAACAAAATCCCCCACACGCACCAGGGGCGGATCCAACTTGGGACATGGGGGTTCAGTTGAACCCCTAAACTTTTGCGGGAACAAACAAACTGTTACTCGTATTAAGGTTAAGGCTATGAAATTAAGAGAAGAGCTTCTTCCAGATCTAGAAGAGAAGCAAATTCCAGACAAAAGTAGTCCCGGTGGGAGAGAGAGATGAATCAGAAAGAGGATGTGGATGCTCACCAGGATCCCCTCCCCTGCTCTGCTCGCCAGCTGGAGATCGGCGCCCCTCCCCTGTTCAGCCGCGAGATGGCGCAAAGAGCGGAGGAGACGACACCAGATTTTTTTTTTTTACGCCAAGGGGAAGGGGAAGATACGCGAGGGCGGCGGCGGATATAATTTTGTCCAGTTAGCCTAAGTACTATACAATTTCTAATGACCGAAATACCCTGCAACGAAAACTTCCAAATTTTGGTAAAAAATTCCGAAATATCAGATCGTAAAACTTTCAAAGTTTGAGATGGGCTACTTCTGTGTTACTTTATAATATGATATTTCAGAATGTTTGGTTTAATTTTGAAAATTTTGGTCCTAGGGTTATTTTGATTATTAGGACAAAATTATACAGTACTAACGAAGGTTAACTGAATGGTGATGAAGTTAAGCAAAATACGATGCATATTGTCGAACTTGACAAAATCAGTGGCATATTATTGAACGGGGACAAAGTCAGCGACACACAATAGTGTTGACGGTGTAGACTGCGACTACGGTATTTGTAGAGTATGGGGATCGTTGGTACAAGGATCTACATGAAACGAGTTCAAGCACACAAAAGACAAGGATTATACTAGTTTAGGCCCCTCAAGAGATAATAGTCCTACTCCAGTTTATATGAGATTATGATGAAAACCACAAAGATTACAATAGAGAACAACAGAAACGTAAAGTGCCGACAAGATCCTTGTCAAGAACGACACAACGAGATATAGGCAGCGATTGTCTTCAAGTCCTTCGGATTGCTTCAGCTATGGTGGTGATTTGCGCTATGATTCAATGATCCCGTACCCCCTAAGGGGCTTTACATTTATACCGCAGACTGTCTTGGTCTCCAAGTATAACTCAGAGAGTACTTTTAGCCTACGAGATCATAGAGATTGTATCCTCCCTAAATAGAACTCTAACACCTTCTATTCGGGATACAACTTCTCTGCTTGTTAGCCGAATTTCATAATGTTAGGGTAACCTTCCCGTATACTAAGGGTATTCCATATCCATGTACTTCATGACCCCAAGGATAGGAGATATGTCTTATCCAAAACCCTAGCAGTAGCCCCCGACTTCAAATCAAATGAATTCACAATGTTCTCGAGCTAGAGTTCTCGAATAAATGATATCCTGCATACCTAACTGTTCTCAAATTATCGAGAAGGTACGAAGCCTTCGACAACACCATCAAAAAACAACGGTCCACCATGAATTTGAATTGAAGTCTAGAAAACTACCATAAATAAAATAAGAAAATTGCGGCGGCCATTTCTCTTTCTTCCTTAAAATACAAACCATCGGCCTCGACTTATAAATTCTTATCTTGAGATTCACTTTATCTCATTCCCACAAGTAATCCCTCATTCTCCTACGCCCTTACAACCTTCATCAATCCAAAGCCAAACTTCACTCTTCATCTCCATCTTCATCTTCAACCTCGACCAATCCAATGGATTTGGAAAAATCCAACATTGGTACTGAGAAGCTGAAGGCGCTACAAATCGAAGGATCACTCCCGGGGAAGAAAATCTTGCCCCGATCGAAAGGAGGTACAGACCTTAACCTAGCCCATGGCCAAATCGTTTGTATTGGGGATTTTGCACGATGTGGGTTCCTGCTTCCTCCTTCCGAATTTCTTCTTCTTCTCTTGAACTTCTATGGCATCCACCTTCTCCACTTGAACCCCAACTCCATTGCTTTCCTCAGCATTTTCACTCACCTTTGCGAGGCATACATTGGGGTATCGCCTTTCTTAGATCTGTTTAGGCATTTCTATGAACTTAGATGGATGGAATCCTGTAGAGTCTCTGGCTGCTGCAGCTTCCGCCTCCGAGATGGGATGAAGGCGAAATACATCCCCTTCAACTGCCCTTCCTCTTGAGGAGCGTGGAGGTCAAAGTGGTTCTACCTCCACGTCAAAGACCAACCCGCTAGCCTTGCTGTCCTAGATGAAAAGCCCATGCGCTCCCCTCTATGGAAATCGAAACCTTTTTTAACCCCAGCCCTCAAAAGCTTCGTAGACAAAATCTATGCGCTTCGAGAACAAGGGTTGTCGAGGTATGAAGTCGCTGAAGACTTCATACGTCGTCGTATTCAACCCCTACAAGCTCGCGGCCACCCCGTGTTCGAGTACACAGGGGAGCAAGACGAGACGCGAATATCGGTTCGGGGTATACATTCTCATAACCCTCCTGACCTTATTCCGACCATAGTTGATTCTCATGACACATCATTATCTGTTTCTTTTGCAGAGCTCGATGATCTCACCGTGGCCACCCGAATTGGCCACCTAATCGCAGATGCTCTAGTAGGCCCAGATCACACTGTCACCCCACTCTGCGACCTCTCGTCCTCGGACCGAGATGCCGCCATCAATGTAAGTGACATAGATCGCTGCTTTTCTTTTTGACTTTTGTTGCCTGAAAGAGTAGTAATCTAAATCTTGCAGGTTCTACCTCTGACGGACGTCATTGGCTCGCTCGTCGACCACCAGGTGTCGTCCTTTCTAATAGAGAAGGCAATCTTGGAGTAGACCGTTGCCGAGAACGCTCCTAGTGGCAACGGAACAAAACCCCCCAAAAAGGAAATGGGCGGCCTTAACCAAGCCATCCGGTACCGGAGGCCTAGCGTCGATGAGCAGCTCAACGGTAAATGTTGCTCCCTGTAGTCCATGACTATCCTGAGGAGGAATCTTCGATCCTAACTTACGTATCTTGCAGACCACTTCCAGCACCAAGTCCTCCTCTTTGGGGAACAAGATGCTCCTAAAGGGATCCAAGCCCGGGTAAGTGACCATTTCTTGTCAATTTTTGTACTTTAACATTCTCGCAACGTCTTCTAAGACAGGCACTTCTTTTTGTTGTAGCCCTTTGCTCACGACCTCAGCATGGAGCACTGGTCACGGGGGAATGATCTCTGCACCTCCTCCCGATGTTGTGGCCGCGTCCACTCCCCTTCTTCCTTTGCCCAGCACCTCCACCGCAATCATCCCACTCACCACAGTCGACAAGCTTGCGGAAGCGAGCTACCTGCTTCAATCAGGCATGCGAGACGAGACCTGGGGCCCCATGCCACCGATAGGTGGGGCCCACCTATCGGCGCCGCCGCCCCTTCCTCCGCTAACGTCAGCCCTGGGGATTATTGCGCAATAAATTGAATAAGGACTTTTCTGTTTATAGTAAAAACATAGTTAATCTTCTAAAATTCATAACTAATTCATCCGTACTTTGTTTGAGTCCATTCAAGTTGCAGAAAATTCCTAAAAATCCCAAGAATCCATTAAAAATGGTTTTGTTCTCTGTTTCAGTAGACTTATAGCCTGTTTGCTTGTGTGTTTTGTTTTTCGTTTAGATTCCGGTAATTCCGACACTCCTGTGTACTTCGAGGTTGTTGCAAAAGTCGATCCAGTGCAAGAGCAAGGCAAGTCATTCTTATTTACTTGAACATATTGTACCTAAATTGTGAATGTCTTATTTTTCTCTAAATATTGCATTGTTTTATAATGTCATTTATAGGCTTAATTACCTATTGTACTCAGCCTTATGTTCCAAATACCTTGTTCCTTTGGTAGCTCGGGCAATAATTTGAGTAGTTGCAAGGTTAGAACATGCTTAGCCCTGCTTAGATCAAGTAGCACACCAAAAGGGGTCTTTTCACCTAATTACTTATCATAGTCCCTTTAATGGTATTTTCATTTAAGTGACACCATGGTACTAGTGAAACTAAAACATGGCGAATGGTGGGCTGTGGGTGTGTGGTTTTGCTAGTCGCACCCATGGCAATTAAGGACCGGTTCGCGGGAAACCCTAGGAGAATTACCGTACTTTCCACAAACCAGCATAGGCAACGGCTGGGCTTGTAGTGTGGCTTTTCCTAGCTGACGCATCCAGGCAAGGGTGGGCGTGATGGAGTTGGGTCAGCGGTGGTTTACTCATTGATCGGCTTCCGGATTCACCTAGGCACAAGAGGGGACTGCCTGCCTTGGTTCAAAGGTGGGGGAGAAACCTGTGGTGTGGTGCGCTTGGTTAGGGAGGGTTATGCGAAGGGTCCTGTCATAGTCCCTTTTCAGTGTACCGTGGTGGTACGCTGGCACACGGTAATGTGTAGTGGGGCTGTGTCTTGTGAGTACAGTTGTACACCTTTAATCAGAGTAAAACTATTCGAATAGCCGTGCCCACGGTTATGGGCGATCAACCAGATTCACCGTGATTATTTACACTATTAATAACCTGACTTAATGGAACTGGTGTAGTTCAGGTGGTGGCTTGGGCCTGTTACAATGTGGTGTAGCGTTGGGCAGTGATGATTTAACTTTGCTTAGATAACTCAAACTGCTTTACCGCATTCAACTACTGTATTTAAATGTGTATTTCATGCAAACAAACCCCTCTAGCCTCCTTTGCTTTTACTTGCATCATTTCTCCCTTTCCGGTATGACTTGTTGAGTACAGTGGGTAGTACTTAGTCTTGCTCTATTTCTCCCCACACCAGAGTTGGAGTACGTTTCCGATGGAGGCTATTCAGAGGAGTAGGCTTGTGGTTACCGTCGAGGATGCCCGTGGAATGGTGCTGCCACGCTGCGATTGTCTAGTTGTCTAGAGTAGCTTGTTTATGTTTTTCCGCTGCATTTATGTAAGATATTTTTATGGTGTTTGTAAGACGTGGATCTGTATGTCAACTTTGTCGTTTGTGTACCCTGGCCGGTCCTGGACACGGATTGAATGCACATTCTGCTTGGAATTCGGGTTAGCGAATCTATGGTTGTGACAGTCTCTCCCTCGAGGACGAGGATCTCGAGAAGGACACTGTGGGTTAGATCCAGCCGCGGCCAGGAAGGCAGAGTTGATATTGGCTATCGTTGACTATAATCTTCTGACCTAGACATCTGCTTCTGGGATGGTAACTGGGTCGAATGGAGTTTGTTTCAGTAACGAGTTGACCACAGTGAAGTGTTCGGCGGGGGTTCGAACTGGCTCCTCAGGTGGGTGCAATGCATCGGGAGCAGGCGGCTTTTCCCCTGAATGAACCTCACCCTCTTCAGGTACGTCCTCGACAACTCCTTCGATCACGTTCACATCCCGCGGAGAATTGGATCTTGAAGATTCCAGACTGTGAAGGACGGAAGGCTTACGAGGATTAATGTCGATGATCCCGACCAGACGATCCGGGGTTTCCGTTACACTATCGTCCACCAACGCATCCCGAGATTGGTCTCGATGTTGGTGAATTGGACAGCAAGGAACACGAACCATAGGACTGGTGATTTTCAAGAAGATCTTGTAATCTGTAAGGGGTGACTTCTCGATTTATGGATCGAGCACCATGCCTTGTATGGAGATGTACGCTGGATATCTGGATCTTTGCAAGCATCGAGTTCAGCCTTCACTTGAAGTATCACCCGACATTCAACCAACGAGTGCTGAGATGTCTTGTGGATCGAACACCAGGTGTCATAGCTTGGAGGAGACTTCCTTGTCGGCACCTGGCCCTCAACAGATGCCTGGGGTTTGGCTGCTTTAGGAATTCTTTGGGGCGCTGAATTCATCATATTCCTTTTTTCTGATTGGACGGGAGGAATAGCCGATGGAAAATTGCTTTCAGCGGCCCTCGCGGCTCTGTTCTCAATCCCAACTGGTATTGGGAAAGGCAAGATTGGAACCGCAGCGAAGACAGGAAAGACGACGGATCCGACCTGAGTCCAAATGAACGCCGGCTGAGTAGGATCTCCCAGACCAGGACGAATATGGATACTGTTGTTGGAGAGTCTGGAACTTGAATTCATTTCGGTGAAACCTTGAGCACCAAACACCCCTACCTGGCGCGCCACTATCGACAGTGTAGATCGTGACTACGGTATTTGTAGAGTATGAGAATCATTGGTAGAAGGATCTACACGAAACAAGTTCAAGCACACAAAAGACAAGGTTATACTGGTTCAGACCCCTTGAGAGGTAATAGCTCTACTCCAATTTATATGGGATCGTGATGAAAACCACAGAGATTACAATAAAAAACAACAGAAACGTAAAGTACCGACAAGATCTCTATCGAGAACGACTTGACGTGATCTAGACAGCGATTGTCTTCAAGTCCTCCGGATTGCTTCTGCTATGGTGGTGGCTTGCGCTATGATTCAATGATCCCGTACCCCCTGGGGGCTTTGTATTTATACCGCAGACTGCCTTGGTCTCCAAGTAGAACTCGGAGAGAACTTTTAGCCTATGAGATCACAAAGGTTGTGTCCTTCCCGAATAGAACTCTAACACTTTCTATTCGGGATACAACTTCTTTGCTTGTTAGCCGAATTCCATAATGTTAAGGTAACCTTTCCGTATACTATGGGTATTCCGTATCCGTATACTTCATGACCCCAAGGATATGAGGTATGCCTTATCCATAACCCTGACAAATAGATTCTCTCTAAAAAAATAATCTAGTTAAACCATTTCTTCATTTCATTCAAAACAAAACATTTCTTACCTAAACATGTTAGGAGAACTTCGAGACACGATAAGAAAAAAAGGGAGGTTAGTCACTAGCCCACACACTCGAGGGAAAAAGTTGCTCACATCCATGGTATGGTATATATTCCCATTAATCGATAATATACTAATATTATTAAATTTGTTCTTCGCCGTAATACGGTGTGAAACTAAAACTGTAACCTTATATTCTTTCGTTGTTCCATCTTCTTCTTGTTTTCTCGTTCTTCTTTATTTTCGATAATAATATTGCTAGAGCACTATTCTTGCACATGAATACTAGCGATTAGCTCATGTGTGTATGCTCTGTAATATATATTATCTATGTTTTTACATGAGCAAATAATTATTATTATCTTTGTTAATGATATTATATTTATATAATGTACTTGTCTAGTTTTTTAAGAACTGAAAAGATATTTTTGCTAAACATAATCTAGAATGCTATAAAGATTAATAATATTGAACGATATATAGTCATATAAATATATATAATTTTTATGGATAAATTAGAGATCAACACTTGTTATTAATCCAATGATCATAATGCACTATATATATTGTTTAAATGAGTTGTGACTTTTGCTATTTACTAGTTACATGCCTATGCATTACAATGGATCTAGAGATAAACATATGATTTCGTTTATTTCTAGTGCGATTTTTTATGATGTGTTGGGTTTTTAAATTTTGTTTAGAGAGTTTTTTAGGGTATAGTTTTTCTAAGAGAGAGGAATCAGTTTTTTAAGGAAGTAGGAGAATTAATGAGATGATTTATATTTTTATAAATAGATTAGTTTATCGAACCCCCATTTATAAAATGCTACATCCACACTGACATGTACCAATAGCGCACACGGTCGTTGAACACGTTGATCCCAAAAAAATCTCGGCAAACCAAACTGCTATAAACAAGGAAAACATCTACCCCCACTATGCAACATCGAAACCCGCAACGAACCGTGATGTGGGGTTCGGGAGGCACAAGAGAAGATCCCAATTAAACTACTCACATCAAAGAGAGGTCAGAACATCCCCACGAGCAAATGCACCTAAATAGCCGCTAGGATTTTGCCTCCACCGCCGCAACCGAGTTGGGGGGAGAGGAGGAGGAGGAGAAAGGGAAAGCGAGATTGGGGTTTTTACTCGCCTTGACAATGATTTTGATTTGCTCCCGATCCCGGAGTGGTTGGAAAAAGTAGGGTTGCTTTCTTTCTTCCTTCGGTTTGCTTTTTCCCCTTTCCTCCTTGTGTTGCGCTGTGGGTGGTGGTTGCGTGTAGCAGCTGTGGCTATAGTGCAGTGCGCGTGATGAGGAGAGAGGGTGGTGTGTGGTGTGCGGTGTGCGAGCGGGTTATATAGGTGTGGGTGGCATGGGGAGGAGGAGCTGGGTCACTGACAGGTGGGGGTGATCGGCGGAGGTTCAGGGGGGCTAGGGGCGCTGACAGGTGGGGTAGAGTCACAGGGTGTAGTATTGTACAGGAACCAATGAAATTTTTTGTTACATGTTTTGTAGTATGTATCGGGCAAAAAGTGCGGTGATGTTTCTTTTTTTTAAAAAAAACCATGGTGTGGACGTGTGTGTGGTGTTGGTTTACGAATTTCACATCGTGATTCTTTTCTCTCGTTCAGACCAGGTGTATTTTTATTTGTTTGATGAAGAAGAAAATAGGGGTATTAGGAAGGGACTTAGGCTGTGTTCGTTTGCATGCTCTCCCAACACATATCACGCGCACGGAAAACGGAACAGTCCATTAGCGCGTGATTAATTAAGTATTAGCTAATTTTTTTTTCAAAAATGGATTAATTTGATTTTTTAAGCAACTTTTATATAGAAACTTTTTGCAAAAAAACACACCGTTTAGTAGTTTGAAAAGCGTGAGCGCGGAAAAAGAGAGATGTGAGTTGGGAAAGAAGGGGAAAGAACTCACCCTTAGCATAGTTCTTTTTTATCATAAGAAGTGTGTTTCATTCATAAGATGATCTAGCTAAATCGCTAGACACCAGATGAGTTACAAACTCTGGGAAGTTATCAAACCAGAGCAAATGATTATTAGGTTCTAGGGAAGCTCCAAAGTTAGCTAAAGCATGAGCAACACCATTACAATTTCTAGGACAGAATTGGACCCTAACAACATTATAACTAGATAGCAACAAAATTTTGACAGCTCAAAAAATGACAGCATTTATATCATTATTCTCCTCAAGATCATTTAGTCCAAAAACTAGATTGAGAGCATCAGATTCAATAGTTAGCCTTTCAATGCCTAATTCTGCTATTAAAGATATTGTACTCTCTGCAGCACATACTTTAGAATGTAAAGCATCTTGTAAATTTTCCAAATTTCCAGCTGCAGCCATCAACAAGTTCCCTAGTTCATCACGTAGCACACACCCCCATCTTCCATTTCTTGTATTTGGATCAAAAACACCATCAATATTTGCTTTCAGGAAACCGGTCTCAGGTTTACTCCAAGACCGACATTTGACTTTCTTATGCCCTAGATCATGTCTTTTATCTAGACAATTAAAATCCCCTAGGGTAAAATAAATTCCATTCATGACACCTTGTGGTTGTACTTGGCCTTGTCCTGCATTTACTCTATTTCTTTCATATCACCATTTCCAATGTAAAGCAATTATCTTTAGTTGTTTGTCATGAGAAAAATTCCAAATCTCCTCCAGCACCTCTTTGGGTGAACTGCACAACATTAGTTTTGATCTTTCCTGCTCAAGATCTAGTTAACGCCAGCATTTTCGAACAATCTTACATTTGAAAAATGAGTAGCCGCCATCTTCGTCATATCTCCTACAAGTTGGACATATAGTATTTATTTGTACCCCACGTCTCCTAATATTAACTTTCAAAGGAAGACTGTCATGAGCAAACCTCTATAGGAAGTGCTTTGTCTTATTTGGTATATTCATATCCCAAATTTGCCTCCAATTGAATCCAGGACCAGTTGTTGAACAACCTGGTTGTCTTAGCTTCCTTATGAGTTTTGTTCCTGCAAATAAAGTTTGTAAGCCGACCTAACAGAAAAGCGACCCTTTGGGTCGTAATGCCAAGAAATGGTGTCTTCCATACAGTGTAGTAAAAGTTGTCCGACTTAACCGTTTAGTCGTCCGTCCAAATGGAAACGTTGGGCATTCCATACCGTATTGTCAAGTCGAAGCAGTATGAAGGTTTGAGATGGATTATACAGCTACATGGCGTGATTAATGAGTCATTTTCCATCTAATCAATGACTAATACCATCTATTGAACTCATGCATGCGGAATTGCAACCACACTGTCCTTATTTCAGGAACTAGCACTTTGTACTTATCAAGTAATCTTGGTATCCTCTGAGTTCATCATATAATTTTGGTATTCTTTGAGTTAATGATTATGTCACCATCATATAGTTAGAGATTAGTACAAATATATTTGACTATGATGATATATTTGATATATATGTGTGCATTAACATTAAGTATATATATATTAGTGCGAATGTTCAAATTTTCGTTTAATTCCGATTAATCACCCGTATTCCGATTAGTCGCTTAGTGGCACCTCATCCATTCGACACTCATTTTCCGTCTTTTACAACACTGTTTCCATATAATCACGCAGCGGAATATGACGTACCATTTCAGCCTCCTCTTGATTGAAAGTTTGATATAGCAGATGTAAATCCCACCTATGTGTTACTGGATCAATTAATTGATTAACAGTACAAAGTAAATTCCCTCTCCTAGCAGATAGTACTTTCCTTGAGCTATCTCGAGGTATCCATGGATCAGACCATATTCTGATATTTTCACCATTTCCAACTCTCCGGATGATGCCCTTTTTCAGCAAATTAATCCCTTTGAGAATACTTCTCCACACATATGAAATTCTACCCCGTGGTTTTGCCTCCAAAACATTACCACTCAGGTAATATTTCGCTTTCAAAATTTGGGCACATAAAGAGTTTGGAGACTGGATAAGTCTCCAGCCTTGCTTAGCCAACATTGCTAGATTAAAGCCATTCAAATCTCTAAAGCCCAATCCCCCTTCCTTTTTAGGTCTAGTTTTTCCTTCGCAAGCCAGTGAATTTTGTGCTCATTATCTTGTTGTGACCACCAGAACCGTACAATCATAGTAGTTATTTCATAACAAAAAAATTTTGTAAGATGAAGACATTGCATAAGTTGCAATTGCTCGGGCAACAGCCTTGACTAGAATTTCTTTCCCTGGCTTGGACAACATTCTTTCTTTCCACCCCTGGATTCGCTTCCATATCTTTTCCTTCAAATAAGAAAATGTCTTCACTTTTGATCGCAATATACGTATGTTTTTGTTTGCCGAAGGAACGTACATGGTGTTTTTGTTTGCCAGAGAAGACAAAGCAAGCCTCACCGATGCATAAGCTAGGTTTACACATGATTCCACATTGTTTACATTACAATTTAAATATCGATAAATTACACGTGCAGACTCTCCGTGAGGTGACATGCACATCATGGAAAGGCATTCCGGTCACTGGAAAGCTAAAAGGCGAGAGGAAAGTTGAATGACGTGCTACTTATATGGTTTACTCTCTATATCGCACCACTACTTTAGATCATGTTTAAAGAAATCCATTTAGTACATGCCACAAAAAATCTTACAACATAGTTTACCGTAGATATCTTTTCGATTATGCTGGTATTGCATCGGCACACGTAAATAGTGGTACAAATGATCAGATGTAGAAGATCCTAGCTAAAAGTTCTTCCTCCAAAGCAAGCAATCGCTAATTATTGGTTACATCCTATTTATGTTGGTCTACAAATACAAAATACAAACTACATAGCCACATAAGATCGATAGCACTCCTCTGGTTTACGCCGTGATAAAGAAAAAAGTTTTATGGTGGACCAGACCCACCTACATTTAGCAGCTAAGCCTCTCAATCGTGTACTGAATAAAGATAGGAATAAATCCCAACGTCAGTCCATTATGAAGCCCATGTTTGTAGTAATTGTTTTATATAATAATCCTTTCTGTTTCCACTATTATGAGCCATCGATTTTATTGTTAGCCCCTTATTATTATTCAAAATATTGAAAAAGTGATATATAATTTTGCATAATAACCTTGGACTGATATGTAATTACGTCTCTCAGCTAGGGGTAAATTGTTTTCTTTAAATTGCTCACATACTCTTATTGGACGCAGGAGCCGACGAGGTGGCGTAATCCAATACAACAATGCACACGATACTTTGTTTATAACGATTGTTTTCTTCACACAATGGTTCTATATACTGCAACAATTTGTACACATTCTTTCCCGCATCGATGATAGGGTAGTCGTTAAGACGCAAATAGGTGGTACAGCATAGTAGAGCATGGAAGTCTAGTAGAGCGTAGTAGAATAGTATACGCATATGTGGGTATTGTGGATGGGCCCTCATTGTATGCCCTTAGCATAGAATCTAATGCGGAATGATGGGATAAAGAAGCACACATGATGTAAAGTATTCCAGCGAGGAGAGCTCAGGTCCTGTGGCTGTGTTATCGGGGCCCCGAGGTGTCAAGGTCTTGTCCTCAGACCACCACCGTCCTTGGGTTGCGGACGTAAACACATCGATTCTACGCATCTTTGGGTCTATATTATACGTTCGACGTGCCTGTTTATGTGCGCAATCCCATCATGTGCGTAAACCATCCATGTACGCCATGGACGCGGAGCGTAGAGTGGTTCATGAGTTGTGTTAAAGCCTTTAGAGGTAGCCTCATCCTTCGGCAGTCGTATGTTATTGTCCTTCGCTGCCATACATGACTTTGGCCCAACCCATTCAACGAGTCCCATCCGCGAATAGAACATAAGCATACACTATTCACGGTCTCATGCATGTCTCACGAACCACGACAATGTACGCGTTAACATTTGAACGGTAGGCTCAATTTGTTTACGTCCGCGATCCTCACGGCACTTGTACCCTCGAGACATGTTCCACGGACAACTTGAATCCCTCTACCTAGTTTACCTCGAAAGGTATATGCACACAGTGCCATTGTACGCGAGACGTGCGTGAAGCCGTGAACGGTCTACGTGCAAGGGATGTGCTCGAGCCCCTGGCAGGGACCCGAAGGCGACAGACACCGCTTCTGGACAGTCATTCTATCCGGGCATCCTACGTCCCCGGGGCATTGCACTGTGTTCTTTGGTTGAGGTTGGGAACTAACCTCTCATGCACGTAAAACGAAGTAACTCATTAGCACATGATACTCATTTCTTGTTGAACCTTTGTACGCACCTCGCAAATTAAACCACAAATTATCCCTATGTGTTTATGTGAGACATCCTGATTAGAGAACAATTTTCCCGCCCGTCTGATGTGCTGGCCAGCTCTGCAAAACATGTGGCTTCTCAGCTTTGCCCAGCCCATTCAGCCTAGCGGGCCCAAGCAAGGGCGTAGCGGATTGGTCCTGTTCACTCGGGTGACTCGACTTGCTTGATTACTTCTCATCTTGCCATCTCCTTCTTACATTTAATTGAGCTGTAATTTCCAGCTGTATCCTTTGGACGATGCTTTGCCATGGCTTAATTTCACCGCTCACTGTCCCATCAGTGTGACCACTGCCCTGCACAGACCGTCGAGAGGCGATCCTGGCCGAGCCCGGGGCAGAGAGTGTCGTTGATGAAGTTTCCAGGCTGAGCCTAGACAACAAGCGCCGCTATGCTCGCCTTCCAATACACTAATAACGTACCCAGGGGGCGACGTGGGCACGCGAGAGGCGAGATGCATGGCCACGTCTCTCATGTCGCCCGTGAGTTGTCCACAGGCCTAGTGAACGTAAACATGCTTTGCGGCTCACACACCACCAATTACGCCTACGTCGGGATTGCGGACGTAAACACATCGAGCGTATCACCTACGCCACTGTTTACGCGACGCATCGTGGGGATCGTGAGTTGCCTACATGGTTCATGCGTACCCGGGGATCGCGGAGTAAACACATCCATCCTACGCTCGAAAGGTTTACGCGCACACTACTGTTGTAAGTGAAAACGTGTGTGGTTCGCTAGGTGTCGAAATGGTTTACACATCTTTTGACCTTGTGAACGTAAACACGTCAGTTTGTGACGTGCGTAAAGTATGTTGTTTACGCATCTTTCGGTCTCTCAGGTGTAAAACATCAATTTGTACTGTGGTATGCGAGGTGCATACTATGTTCTTTTCAGTTGTGTTCTTTGGTTGAGGTTGGGAACTAACCTCTCACGCACACAAAATGGAGTAACTCATTAGCGCATGACTAGTTAAGTATTCTCTTTTTTTGAAAAAGGATTAATATGATTTCTTAAAACAACTTTTGTATAAAATTTTTTTGCCAAAAAACACCGTTTAGTAGTTTGAAAAGCATGCACGTGAAAAACGAGAGAGGTGAGTTGGGAAATTGAACAAAAGAACTTCACTTTTCCAACTTTCTACTCTCTCGTTTTTTTATAGAAAAGTTGCTTTAAAAAATCATTAATCCATTTTTCAGGTTTCTTTACCTACTGGAGTAATACCTAATTTTAGCTATCTGCCCAAACACTTGTACAGATTCATCGCTAAAAGTAGTCATATCTTGGGACGGAGTAGCAGTAGTATATATAGTCCATTTATGATGATGATGTACCCTGCCCCTACTGTATTGACATTCATTGTCCAGAGGTGCATTGACATTCATTGTCCAGAGGTGCAGTAGAGTGTTCTCTGTGTCGCGGATTAAAAGTCTAGTCAATGCCTGCGCCCTGTGGCAGAGTTGCAACTCCTTCGATTAGACAATGGAGTGCTACGACGCATCAGGATTGATTTGATCTGGCAGGTTGGGCACCTGCACCAGCAATAATACCGTTGTCTTTTTCTGATCTTATCGTTGTGGATGCATCTCTCCTGCTCCACACACGCAGTTATTTTTATATTCTCATGTACGCATGCCAAAAACTTCAGCGAGAATGAAATACTAGTACTTTGAAGAGTAAATACTAGTACACTTTGAAGAGTACTACTCCCATCTCTTATGTCAGCTTAATTGACTCGGAGTAGTAAATTACTCCTACTCCAATAGGAGTACTTTAGTTGCGGGAGGTGAATTGTGATTTGTCAAATCAGTCAAATCATGTGATCTTTTGAATCAAATTTACTCACCCCGGCCTACTCCAAATCACAATCGACTACAGTACATTTAAAAACCTAGACAACGTACTATATACCCTCGATGACTATTGCGTAAATGGTGATGTGCTCGAATTCGGCACAACTATATACGTCCTGACGTAACCCATGAACCTCTAGATATAAACAGTACTAGCGACGACAGGGTACGTAACCACAGGGTGGTTTACTCCATGGCTCACCTCTCAGAGGCCAGCGGGTCCATGTGCACATGCGAGACACATGCTGTAAAATAAAGTATGATGAATACACTACAAATTCATCTTCAAGATTAAGATTTAACTAAAATTCAAATTTGGCTTATAAGCAAAAGTATAAATGCCATGGTTGGGCCTATCATACAATGGTGAGTACACTGCCTATTACCCTTCATACCAAATTGCAAGTCCACATGATCCATACATACATGCCAACCAGGGAAGCTATCTTGCCACTTGTGCCTACTACTGCATATGTACAGCAAAAGTATGTCATTTGTGTTTACTTCTTCTAACCCAGATCATCCAAAAGCCAACCTTACTTCACACTTGTGTTGACTGTCGTTAAATACCAATTTCGATCGTCAATTAGCACAATGAATAAAGGAAAAACTAGCATTTTTTTACACGTATATCAATAATAAATATCGTAGTTGTATTAGGGTTAGAGAATTAACATGGATGCAGGGATTAAACACTAAAGTGAAGGAGAAATGAAGCTAGCATGCAAGGAAACACACTTTCGACGAATCACGTACATGCACACGGATTGAAGGGCCCACAAGTCAGCCAAAACCGACATAAAGTGAGGCCAAACCACCGGGAACCGTCATAGGGGCCCACCTGTCATCCCCTGATGAAAGGTGGTGGAGAGAGGCATCTCCGAGGGTTCGGCTGAACCATCATTGCCTCGCCTCATCTCCACCCTCCACGTGACGATTATAGTGGAAAAAACCGGAGCGGCGATTAAATCAGAAAAAACCAAAACCAGAGGTCTCTACGGTTCGGTTCGATAGAAAGACCGGACTTGCATATGACCCGCTTTGGACCAGCTGAACCGGGCAGTTTTCAATGAACCGGCAATTAAACTGGCATCGGTCACACCGGAGAAGTGTAGAACAGTTTCGAAATGGGCCTTGATACAGCCCAATTAGCCTGCCAAACACATGGGCCACCCTGTTTTGGTTGGCAAAAATTGAAGGAAATGTGCTCACGGGTGGGTTCGACATTTGGTCTCCAGAGTACAAGCACGAAAAGGAAACATACTTTGTACATATGTGAAAAAACCAAGGTTCGATCGCCCGGGTCATGGTTGGACCAGCGGACAGGTGAACCATGAGGTTGACCGGCTCACACGCCGGTTCAGTTTTTCATACTATGGTGGCGACTCCTGGTTGGCTCCCAATAACGGTTGTGGAAGTTACGGACCTTCCCAACCGTCATAAGCAGCCTATTTAAGGAATGAAGCTTCTCACTTCGTAACACACACCTCAAGGAGCAATTCTCTCTATCCATATTGTATTCTCTATAGTTTTAGTAGAAATAAGCTTAGAGGAGTTTCGGCTCTATAGTCTTCTCAGAGATTTCAGTATGTCTTTAGGATTTTATTCTTCTTGTAAGACTAAAGTTGAATTAATAGAGTTATCTTCTTTCTTTATTTATGCTCATAGTCTATATATTTCTTTATGGAGTATATGTTCTATGAATAGTATATACTTCATATATCTGTTTCATCCTAGGCTAGTCGATTCATGCTACGATAATGGTCCAATGACCTTTATAGGTTGCTCTAGCTCCAACTTGTTCACCCGTAGGGTGAGAGTCCCAGGGGAGTTAGTGATATTATTTACTAGCATAAGCATGGTGTTTAGGCTAGATAAATGTCGTTGGTTGTGGGGGTGCCTGTTGGCGCAGAATTTCGACCCGTCCAGCAACCAAACGGGTTCCGCGTTACCACGGCGGCCTGGGAGATCTGCTTAACTCCAGTGCAGGTCCAAATGGCTTGCCTAGTCGTGCGCAGAGCGTGCCAGTTGATTTGATTTGCAATCAACAAGAAACAAGTAAACCATGTCAGAAAACAACGGCCGATCGGCCAATAGGCCGATGACACATTGTCAAAGCCCAGCCGATAAGGCGAAGCTATATGGGCTTACTCATGATAAAATAAGATTAAAGCATGAATCCAAACTTATCGGCCTTTGTCAATACGTTAATATTAATCAACAGCACCGGCCGATAAGGAATAATAAAGACTACTACACCAACTAGTACTCTAGTGCAAATCTACATGAACCAATCAACCAATAAAAACATATCAATCACAGATAAAACCTAGAGAATTATCCATAACAGATGCATTTCTATTAATCAATCCGTTTAATGTAGATGACAGATACACACGAAAACATTATAATAAACACGTGTATCAAATAAAACTGGCTGAAACCCCAATTATATCCTTAATTACAACCGAAAGCAGGCTTTGTGTTATATCTCAAAACAGGACTAAGGTCGATAGCAACTCAAAGTGTGAACCGAAACTTAACACAAAGAAGATCAAGCCGCCGATTGCTTTTGGGGATGATAGATGCATTGAACAATCTAACCAAGCATAATAATTAAACCGTCGTCGGCAATAAACTCTAAAACGAATAGATCGCCGGCGAAGCATAATTAAGATGTCTGTCAAGATTACTCAAAACATGATAGACGACGATCACATCATCGAGGCTTAACGTGTCTAAAACGACACGCTAGCCCCGACGATGCCGATCGTCGGGAACGAGTTCTTACCTTTGCTCCAAGAAGGCAAGAACTCGTCAAGGTCAACCTCTTGCGAGGGTTGGCGATGCGCCGAAGTAGATTGAACTGGTTATTTGTATTGGATTGTGAGAGAGTTTCTATGTACAAACTACCGGGATATTTATACCCGAGATTACAACAGGGTCCTTGTAGGACACGATCTTATCTCTAACAAATAACAAGTCTTCACGGCAGACTCTTGCCACAGATTAGATCTAAACCTACTTGATTTACAAGATACAACTGCCTAAAACCGAGCTTTATCTCTATTTGGCAACTTCCTTAAAGCTTATCTTGAGCCCAGACCAAGCCCACGCTGACTCTGTCAACTTACAACCCGTATCGGCCAACAATCACATCGAATCTGTATCGGCCGATACGTCCTTTCTGGCAGCTCCTCCCGAGTCCGATACGGTTACCGAGTCCGATACAAAGCCTGGTCCGACTCCAGCTCAATCCTTCTTCTCTGCTTTGGTTTTCTCTTTTACCTCCAAGTCGATTACCAAAATCCGTCGTTAACACATGCCCCCCAATTCCGCTTCATTATATAATGTGGCGGAATTAGCTCTGAGGAACCCATCGACTTCTTCGCTAAGTCTCATCTGAAAACCGCGCAGATCCAGATTCGAATCCTTCCGCCGCCGATTCAACAAACCCATCGCGTTCTTCACCTCCGGCGACCCCTTGGTGTCTCGACGACATCGACCCCCTTCACAGCAACCCTTTCAGCGACAACGATGGCCTCCGCTCCATTCTACGCCTCCGAGATCCCTGCGGTAAGTCGATTCCTTCAAAATTCGCATTATCTCTTTCTCCGCCGATTTCTCCAAGTTAAGGTTTTTATTCTCTGCCCCCCGGGTCTTATATTTTCATCGTCATTCTCATGATTTAGGTCTTCAAAAACCAAATCTTGATCCCCACCGACGACAAATCCCATCGCTTTCTGCTAGGCCCCATGGGCGATTGCGACCCAACTTGGCTAATCAATGCCGAAACAGACAGAATCCCCTTCAGGCAAGCCAAGCCCAATGTTTCTTCATGGAAACATACCTTCAGGTCCTGGCCATCAAAGCTAAATGGATACAGAACATGGCACAAGAGGATTGCTGTTACCAAACAAATCCACTGGGACGAGATTGGGATCGGCCAATGCATCACTTTATCCCTAGCCGATACCAAGAAGAATGAACCACTCATGTCGGCTGCCAGCTACTTCTGGTCCAGTACCTTGAATGCCTTCATGTTCAAGCAAGGTCCGATGACCCCAACCCTTATAGATGTCAAGATACTAACAGGATTGGATATCGACTCCGAGATCAACCCCTTCAGCCTCCTGGTAAACAACAGTCACAAGTTGAAAACCAAGAAAATTGGAGGCTGGTCTGGGTACATTTCTGAGCACATGGAACAAGGATCAGTCTCGGAACGAGAACACGTAGCCTTCCTGACATTGTGGCTGGAAAGATTTGTCTTCTGTGGATCGACCTGCGGCCCCACTACAAACTGCCAACACTTGGCACAAGCCTTGGTCGACAAAAAGCAAATCCCTCTAGGCCGATACCTCTTGGGAGCTATATATCGGCTACTCCATATCGCCACTCAAGATTTGATGCTAAAACAGACTGTAGCTCATGGAGGACCATGGTGGTTTATTCAACTCCGGCTAACCATTCACACCAACACCATGGTTGATCGGCCACCTCTATCAGACTCTCGCTTTCCATCAAAATACGCCGATCACGAAGATCCCAGGAGCAGAAGATGCATGTCCTATGGGGAAGCGGCCTCTGTTTACCCAGGCGCAGACCAATCGGCCGATGACATGGCTACATGGTTCATTCGTTTCTTCATCGGCCCTCCATCAGCCAGGATGGACATGTTTGTCTACACATCGGACCAAGATTTTGAACTCCCCGACGATCTTCAGCTGAGCTTGATAAATGACGACATGGAGTCACGGGAGTTATTCATGATCGGCCTCACTCCGAGCCTGCTCCCAGTAGGCATATTTCAGGGAAGGAGCACCAGTCTGTCCTATGAGTTTTACAACCCAATGGCAGCTGCTAGACAGTGCGGGCTCGGGCAACTCCCCATCAGTCTGTACCTTCATAAACTCCTAGAGAGCAGAGGCACAATTCCATCGGCGCTGGTCGTGAGCAAAGCGCTGGAAATCGAGCTCCCAAACCTCGGCGACTGTGACCGGCTGCATCTGAACGCTTTCGTCCATATCAGTTTCCAGACATGGTGGCAAGAGTGGGCCGCTCACATTTTCCATCAATCGGCCAGATTTTATGTGACGGAGCTTATCCAGGGTATCAGCCCTCAAGTCCCAGACGAGCCGATTCCATCCGTGAGCAACAGTGGTCAGAAAATCCTTTATGCTCAAGCCATATCTCCATCAGGATCAACTATCTTGGAATCCATCATCGGCCTTACTGCCCCGAAGATATCATCATTACTTCAGGGGCCGATGATCAAAGAAAACCCCAAGAGGAAAGCGCCAACCAAGGGTAAATCCCAAAAATCCAGCAAGAAGGCTAAGATTGATGACCAAGCCAATCTTGAATAGCTGGACCCCTCCATGGAAGAATTCCTTGAAGAACAAGTGATAGAGGAGGAAGTCGATGCAGCGGCTGTCGATGCATATGAAGAAGAAGACCCATCAGCCGAAACCACCAAGAAGCCATCGGCCGAAGCTACTGAGATTCCACCGGCCGATGACCAAGGTGATGCCCCCCAACCAAAAAGGACCAGACATGCAGTTCGCAATGTCAATACAACCTCTTCTTCGCGTTTACATAATCCCCTTCCACTGCTACACTTTGATTTGATATCCTTTTCAGGCTGCGGTGTCATCTGTACTGAAGGAGAGAACTCGATCGGCCCCTTTACCAAGAACCAAAAAGGCAGCCTTAGAACGGCGCGAATGAGCCAAGGCACGATTGAGGACTCCTTCTCCTTCTCCACCATCCTCTCCGACTGTCTCGGTAAGAGTTGATTTTTGCATTATCTTTCTAATCACATAACCCTATTTACCAATTACCCACTTTTTCAGCCTAGGATTGTGTCACCTTCACCACATCGGCCAACCCCCTCGCCTATTGCGTCGACACAGCAAAGGGAGGCCGATGCGAGCACCACCGATACTCCAACTGTTGACGACGGATTTTGGTAATCGACTCGGAAAGGAAAGAGGAAACCGAAGCAGAGAAGAAGGATTGAGTTGGAGTCGGACCAGGCTTCGTATCGGACCCGGTAACCGTATCGGACTGGGGAGGTGTTGCTATAAAGAGCGTATCGGCCGATACGGATTTGGTTTGGTCATGGGCCGATGCGGGTTGTGAGTTGACAGTGTCAACGTGGGCTTGGTCTGGGCTCGAAGTAAGCTTCAAGGAAGTTGCCAAATAGAGATAAAGCTCGGTTTTAGGCAATTGTATCTTGTAAATTAAGTAGTATAGATCTAATCTGTGGCTTAAGTCTGCCGCAAGGACTTGTTTGTTAGTTGTAGATAAGATCGTGCCCTACAAGGGTTCTGTTGTAACCTCGGGTATAAATATCCCGATAGTTTGTACATGTAAGCTCTCTCTCGAATCAATCACACAAAAACCAGTTCAATCTACTTTCGGCGCATCGCCAACCCTCGCAAGAGGT
>BDMV01000005.1:5499560-5561280 GCA_008326285.1 Oryza officinalis
GAGAGAGAGTTTACATGTACAAACTATCGGGATATTTATACCCGAGGTTACAACAGAACCCTTGTAGGGCACGATCTTATCTACAACTAACAAACAAGTCTTTGCGGCAGACTCTAGCCACAGATTAGATCTAAACTACCTAATTTACAAGATACAATTGCCTAAAACCGAGCTTTATCTCTATTTGGCAACTTCCTTGAAGCTTACTTCGAGCCCAGACCAAGCCCACGTTGACACTGTCAACTCACAACCCGTATCGGCCCATGACCAAACCAAATCCGCATCGGCCGATATGCGCCCTTTATAGCAACACTCCCCAAGTCCGATACGGTTACTGGGTCCGATACGAAGCCTGGTCCGACTCCAACTCAATCGTTCCTCTCTGCTTCGGTTTCCTCTTTTCTTTCCAAGTCGATTACCAAAATCCGTCGTTAACACCGATATAGTGAGGAGCTAACTTGCCGGACATCCCAAACCTTTTCAGACCACAGAGTGGAGAAACTCGTAGGTACACGTGATCCCCCACTGCAAACTCGAGATCACGTCTCCGATTATCTGCATAGTTCTTCTGTCGGGTTTGCGCTGTCTTTAAACGGTCTCCAATCAACTTGACTTGCTTTTCAGCTTCCTTTAGAATGTCAGGTCCAAACACTTGTGCTTCGCCTACCTCGTTCCAACACAACGGGGTGCGACACTTTCGTCCAAACAGGGCTTCATTAGGGGACATCTGAATACTGGATTGATAACTGTTGTTGTAGGAGAACTCAGCATAGGGGAGACAACGATCCCATGTGCCTTCGAAGTCTAAGGCACATGCCCGAAGCATGTCCTCCAAGATCTGGTTAACTCGTTCTGTCTG
Organism: Oryza officinalis; assembly: GCA_008326285.1. Classification (NCBI taxonomy): domain Eukaryota; kingdom Viridiplantae; phylum Streptophyta; class Magnoliopsida; order Poales; family Poaceae; genus Oryza; species Oryza officinalis. Next base: position 5,500,420 of record BDMV01000005.1, read on the forward strand.
CCCATCTGTCTGCGGGTGGTAGGCAGTACTGAAGTTTAAATTGGTACCCATTGCCTCGTGCAACTGTTGCTAGAACCTTGAGGTAAACTGAGTGCCTCGATCCGACACTATCTTCCTTGGGCAACCGTATCGGCATACCACGTGGGTCATGTACAGGTCTGCCAGCTTTTTCCCATCGTAGGTGGTTTTCACTGGCACAAAGTGAGCTGCCTTGGTTAGGCGGTCCACGATTACCCAGATAGAGTCATACCCGCTAGGGGTCCTTGGTAAACCGATAATGAAATCCATACCGATCTCCTCCCATTTCCATTCGGGAATTCGGAGGGGTTGTAACAAACCGGTGGGTTTCTGATGTTCGGCCTTTACTCTTTGGCAGATGTCACATAAGGCTACATATTCGGCAACATCTCGTTTCATTCCAGCCCACCAGAAATATTTCTTGATGTCTTGGTACATTTTAGTACTTCCGGGATGGATGGAGTAAGCTGACTCATGAGCTTCTTTCAGAATGAGGTCCTTTAGTTCCCTTTTTGCAGGCACACAGATACGGGATCCGAACCAAACAGTATCCCGGTCGTCGATGGTAAAACCCTTGAATCTTTTCTTACGGATCTTATCCTTCATTTCTTTCATAACTTCGTCATCTGATTGTGCCTCTCGAATTTGAGCTTCTGTTAACGACGAAATTTGGTAAATCATGCATTGGATTCAGAGTTAAAGCCGAAGCCGATTGGAGGAGATAAGAGATTACAGAAAACAGAGTATGAATCGGCTGCAAGCCAAATCGGCTACGGTGTGCATCGGCTGAAACAGAATCGGACAAGGATACCCGATGTAGCCGATTCCAATGAGGAGATGGCAGGATCATTGTCGGGTTCGGTTGGTGTGCTTCATGAGGATTGCCACGTGCGGATTGAGTCCAAAGAAGGCAATTGTATCTATTAATTAGAATATTTGTTAGTTTCCTTTTATCTTTAGGAAAGTGTGTTTAGTGTCCCTTAAGGACTTTATGTTTTTCTTTTATCTTTAGGAAAGTTTCTTTCTTGTCCTACAAGGACTAGTATCTCCCCATGGGTATAAATATGTACACCCGGGGTTATTGTAATCTATCAACTCTCGATCAATACAATTCGGCGCATCGCCACCTTTTACTCTGTTACGGTTTATTTATCAACCGGCGGAATTTGGCACTTGACGCGGGGCTGCATCGGCTGTCGATCTCCGGCGAAGGGGTAAGTCCAATGTTCCGTCGGTTCAGGCAATTGTATCATCTACGTCGGCGTCGTTCAAGGCTGCATCAGTACATTCGACCTCTTGGATTGCTCTGGTTTGGATAATATATTTGCCTGGCTATTTATCATATGTCTTCTGTTAATCTAGTATTAGCATCTCGATTTAGCTTTATCGGCTGCTTCTCGTTTTAGGGTTTCTGCTGGTATCGACTAAATCGTCTTGCTAGATTAGATTAGCTTAGGCATCTACCACCCTGAAAATCAGTCAAGGCCTTGATCATCTAGATATTGTGTTTCTTTACATACTTAGTGCTGCATCAGTTGGGTTTGACCTACTAAGTCGTGCTTAGAACCATGAATCTCTAGCTTGCTTTTTGATTGCCGATAAGGGTTTCATCGGGGTTTCAGCCGATGAGTTATCTGGACGTTGCATCGGCTTATAAGGATTGCATATAAGTTGAATTTAGCCGATGACAACAAAGGTTTCACTGTTTAATCTAATCTTGTGGATTTTATGGCATTGGATCTATGTTAGATTCACTTCATCGGCTATGCTATGAATATATGTAATCTCTCTCTTGAGGTGTTTTTAGACATAAGTGATTTATACTGTCTCGGCGCCCTGTCCGATCTATCCCAATCACTTAGTTTAAATATATTTTGAGATTTAGATTATGTATCATTGATATCTACAGCCGATCGAGTATGTCTAACTTTCGTTTCACTTTATCAAGTCATTGCCGATCTAATGCATATTATCATCAGCCGATTGGCTCTTTGTCAAGTGTCAGAATCTACATTGAACACATAGCCGATAGCTTAAAACCCTATCGCTATCGGCTGCTATCAGGATCGGCTGGAATTACTACATCGGCTATGTTGGCCGATCGGTTCTTTGATCTGTCGTTTGTATATCTTGTCAGTTGCAGGATCAAACTGACTGGCACGCCCGCATCTCATCAAGATTTGGACCTGCACTGGAGCTAAGCAGATCTCCCAGGCCAGTGTGTGTTTTTTGCATCAACAGCTTCTAGGGTAGGTTGTACTGTAAGACTGGCAAGGTTTCCGGTAGGGACCATGGTCAACTTCAACTTCTCGATTTCTCGACACAAGTCATCCTGGGTCGGCCAAACTAGGGCGGTAGCACAGTAGGTCTTGCGACTTAACGCGTCGGCGACCACATTTGCTTTTCCAGGGTGGTAGTGTATATCGAGATCATAATCCTTGATTAATTCCAACCATCTTCTCTGTCTCATGTTCAGTTCACTCTGAGTAAAGATGTATTTGAGACTCTTGTGATCGGTGTAAATCTCACATCTGTTTCCAATTAGGTGGTGACGCCAAATCTTTAGGGCATGAATCACAGCTGCCAATTCCAGGTCATGAGTAGGGTAGTTGACCTCATAGGGCCTAAGTTGTCTTGAAGCGTAGGCCACCACCTTTCGGTCTTGCATTAAGACACATCCCAGACCTTGTCTCGATGCATCACAGAAGATCTCGAAATCCTTTCGGATGTCAGGCAGGGTGAGGACGGGAGCGGTCGTTAATCTTTTCTTAAGTTCTTGAAAACTGCGATCGCATGCTTCCGACCATTCAAACTTCTTTTCCTTCTTTAGCAGTTCCGTCATTGGTCGGGCCAGTTTGGAAAATCCTTTGATGAACCTCCGGTAGTAACCCGCTAAACCGAGGAAACTACAGATCTCAGACACCGTCTTGGGTGCGTTCCAGGCGAGGACGGTCTCAACCTTACTGGGGTCTACTTCAACACCTTTGGTGGAAATGACATGGCCAAGGAAGGCTACTTTATCCAACCAGAACTCACACTTCGAGTATTTGGCGAAGAGCTGGTGTTCTCGCAACTTTTCCATTACTTTTCGTAGATGGGTTGCATGATCTTGTTCATTCCTTGAGTAAATCAGAATGTCGTCGATGAAGACCACAACGAACTTATCTAGGTAGTCCATGAAAACTTTATTCATCAGGTTCATGAAGAAAGCCGGAGCGTTGGTGAGTCCGAAGGACATCACGGTGAACTCATACAGGCCATACCACGTTGAGAAAGCGGTCTTGGGGATATCTTCTGATCTGATTTTGAGTTGGTGATACCCAAATCGTAGGTCGATCTTGGAGAATACTCTGGCTCCTTCTAATTGGTCGAACAAATCATCAATCCGTGGTAGGGGATACTTATTCTTTATGGTTGCTTCATTCAAAGCTCTATAGTCTATCACCATTCTCTCAGAGCCATCTTTCTTCTTTACTAAGAGCACAGGGGCTCCCCAAGGGGACGAGCTAGGTCGTACGTAACCCTTGTTCTGAAGTTCTTCGATCTGTTTCTTAATTTCTGCTAGTTCGTTGGCGGCCATTCTGTAGGGTCTCTTGGCAATGGGAGCAGTGCCTGGGGCAAGCTCTATGGAGAACTCGATTTCTCGATCCGGTGGCATTCCTGGTAGTTCTTTTGGGAACACATCGGGATACTCGTTGACTATAGGTACCATTTCCAAAGGAGTGGCATGCAAACTGTTTAGGGTTGATCGGTTTCCGGGAAGGAGAGGAGTGAAACGCACTTGTTTTCCTTCGGGTCCTTGCAGAGTGATGGTTTTCTCAGCACAATCTATTTGTCCTTTGTGCTTAGCCAACCAATCCATCCCTAGGATGACATCCAGACCTTGGGAGTCTAGGACTATGGGTTTGGCTGCGAAGCTAACCCCTTCTATCACTAGATCAACCTTGGGGCATAGTTTATCTGCCCTTATATCCCTTCAAGGGGAATGTATTACCATAGGTACTTGTAAATTTTGGGTTTTCCAACCATTTCTTTTCACAAAAGCTTGCGATATGAACGAATGAGAAGCTCCTGAATCAAATAGAATGAGTGCGGGTATGGTGTTGACAGAGAACATACCCATCACCACGTCGGGGGCCTCTTGGGCGGTTTCAGCCTGAATGTGGTTCACTCGACCTCGTCCAAGGTTGTTGGAGGCACGAGAACCTTGTCCACTTGTCTGAGTGACTGAACGAGACTGCGCAGGTGCTGGGGTTCTGGGGAAAGTAGCATCGGAGCGTCCGGGGTTAGAGTTTCCTTGATTTCGAGGACACTGCCTGGCGTAATGTCCCATTTGTTTGCATGTGAAGCACTGCACATTTGCCATTCCTGTGGGCGAATTGAAGGAGGTGACACTGTTCCTTGTGGTGTTGCCACTAGGGGCATGCTGCTGGGGCGACGGAGTAGGGCGAGGCACCGGCGGACGGGGAGTAAAGCCAGGTTGGCGACTGACTTGATGGGCAGGTTGGTGGTACTGCATGGGATGTCCAACACGAGGGCGTGGCGCACCTCGGAATGGGGGCGCTTGGTGGGTAGACTTGCGCTTCTTGTATTTCTCAGTTGCCTCTTTTCTGGCATCCTCCAGAAGCAAGGCCTTATTGACCATGTGCTGGAAGGTGGGGAAGTCATGGGCAAGCAACTGGATTCTCAACCCTACTGCGATTCCCTTCAAGAACTTCCTGATCTTTTTCTTGTCGGAGTCCACTTCCTCGGGAGCATACCGATCCAATTTGTTGAAGCGACTCAGGTACTCATTGACGCTTCCTGTACCTTGTTTCAGACGATTGAACTCTTCTTTCTTCATGTCGATGGTACTTTCGGGCACATGAGCTGCATGGAAAGCATCGGCGAACTCTGCCCACTCAATGTTGATAGCGTCTGGATGGGCATTACAGTAATTCTCCCACCAGTCGGCTGCAGAGCCTCTCAACTGATGTGCAGCAAAAAGGGTCTTCTCCACTGGGGTGCACTGCACAAGGTTGAGCTTTCTCTCAACATCCTTTAGCCAATCGTCGGCCTCAACGGGCTCGATGGTGTGAGAGAATTCCGGTGGACGGGATCTTAGAAAGTCCGTTAGCTTGGATCTGTGATTGTTGTTATGGAAGGGCACTAGGTGCGGAGCCTGCGGCTGCAAATTTTGCTGGATGCCTGCAATGGCCTGGGCTAAGCCCTGCAAGATCTGAGTCTGAACTGCCATCATGTGCTGGTAATCTGCCTGAAGCTGGGGAGGCGGGGGTAAGTCCTGTGCACGGTTTGCTGCAGGATCTGCCTGAGCTGGAGCATTAACCGGTTCATTCCCTGACTCATTTTCTGATTCTGGTTCTTCCCTGTGGGTTTCATAACCCAAACGAGCTGGAGCACGAGCTACACGACGGGGACGGGCAGCCATCTAATCTCCCAGAAAGGGCGGGGTAAGAAGACAAAACAGAACTTAAAAAGGAAAGGAGGAAAGTAAACGAGCATGTAATTCCCAAGGAATCGGTCCTTAGAGCGAGAACGGGCAGACCGTACCTCTAGTACGTCTCCCGTACCGCGAGTTTTAGAAACTCACCTTATTTTCAAGGCACCGACCCAAGTGTCGGGTTTTCCAAGCATTTTGTAAACTCAAGTTTTACCCAGGTGATCATTTTAAATTTTGGAGGGGAGTCTCGATATTCGTACGCGAGGTACGGATACCGAGGCTTCACCTGAGGGGTGACAAGGGTGTTAGGGTATTCAATAGTCATGGAAGGTAAATGCAGCAATTGGGTAGGGCCTGCCGGTTGTATTGCAGACCGAGGCCAAGTGTTAAGTGTAACCTAATTAATGCATAGTTTGCGCAATCAAAATACTTAAATTAAACTATAGGTTCAATTGATCAAAGGTGACTTGCCTTGCTCGAGATCTTGAGCTTCTTCCTCGAAATCCGCGCACTGCGGGTCTTCGGGCTCAGAGACTACACACGAAACGAGATGACTCAACAAAGCGATAAAAGAAGCCCTATTAAAGACCACTAATCGTGCCATTGGATAGATCTCGATTTTTGAGGAATTGTGAAAGTGGAACGGAGTCAATCGGACGAACGGTTGAGAAGATATGAATTTCCGAAGTTTACGGATTTTCTGGAATAAAGAAAAAGGAATTATTAATTCCCTGGAAAAAGAAAAGAAGGAGGGATGCAATTTAGACTTCATTTTGGGCGGCTAAGGGCAGTCCAATGGAATAGAATGGGCGCGGCCGAATCAATGGGCCGACGGCCCGAAGGGATCGGCCCATGGCCGATTGGCGCGCGAGAGGGGATTGGCCGATGGGCCTTGCGGCCGATGGGCCGGGGGCCGATGGCTGGAGGCCGATGGCCGAGCGGCCGAGTGGCTTGGTCCGGCCTCCCGAGTGACTCGGGGCCGACTGGGCTCCCGGGTGACTCGGGGCCGACTGGCCGAACCGAGTGGCCGAGGGGGCCGATGGCCGACAGGGCCGATCGGGGCCGAGTGAGAGGCCGATCGAACCGAGTCCGATCGGGGCGCAGGACGGCAAGGGCGGCGGCGGCAGCGAGGAGGAGGAGAGTGGAGTTCGGGAGGGAGAGGGGCGCGCGCTCGTCCCCTTGGCTGCACGCACGCACAGGGCACGGGAGCCACCGGCGGGAACGGAAACGGAGGACGCCGGCGGAAGAGAGAAAATGAGAGAGAGCGAGAAGAAAACGGAAGAAGGAGAGAGAACAGGGAGTGCTCTCGCTCGGCTCGGGTTGGTGGACTGGGCCGGGCGAGCGCGGCCCAGCGGAAGGGAGGAGGCCGAGCGAGCGGTGAGGGAGAACTGGGCCAGCAGCGGCCCAGGAGGGAAAGGGAGAAGGAAACAGGCCGAGAAGGGAAATCGGCCCGGGACAAAGGGAGCTAAAACAGACTTTTCCTGAGAGAGAAAGAGAGGGAGTTTTAGGGCTCGGATTTGAAATCCGATTTCACGGTTTTCTCCGGGATTGAACTGAGAGGGGAAACACGAGACCTTGGCACACGACAAGACTCAACCGAAGAGCAAACTTTCGCAAATAGAGTTTTTAGAGATTAGTTTTCCCGCTAACGCCGCGACAAAACGGGCGTTACAGGTATGGTCTTCGGTGCCAAAATCCCGCTGGCGAAGACGATACCCGGGGTAGAGGGGGCGGTCCGCTTGCGAAGATCTATCTTTGCAGGCGGACCATATAAGCGACGCCGGCGAAGATCTATCTTCGCAGGCGCCGCTTATATGGCCCGCCTGCAAAGATATATATGAGAGAGAATAAAATTTTTAATGTCTATTTATTTGGTGCAATCAAAAAAATAATTATATTAGTTTGTAATATGTCGATGAAAATATTTTGTTAGATTTTCCTAATATACTAATTTGGCATGTCTGTGTAAAAAAAATGAAATAAACTTTTTTTTATTAATTTACAATTAACTGTGGCGCCCCAAACTATGCTGGTCTAGAAAGTCAACCGGCATAGGCTGGAGGTCACAACCTTTTCTGTGGTTACAGCACCAGTCCCAGGATACACGAGCTAGTACTCACAGGATAACAGTGGAATCCAGAAATACAAAGCTTTTATTACAACATTGATGGAGGTCTCAAACTACTACCGTCGTGGACAAACCCTAGACTGGTAGAAAGACTGGAAGGACAAGGTAAACACAAGCGGAAACATAACAACAGTGGAGGGTGACATGAAGCAATAAGACAACCATAAATCCACAGGCTATGCTTGGGAACTAGGCTTGAAACCTAGAGAAGTCGTACTCGACCTGCTCTTGAAAGTAGGCCTCGGCGGAAGGGTCAAGGTATCCTTCTTCTAACTCTATAAATAATAATAGCAAGGGTGAGTACTCGTTGTACTCAGTAAGCCCGGGAAAATTATGACATGCAAGGCCAATAACAAGGGGTGGAACGGTTTTATTTGGAAAACCAGGTTTTATAAATCATTTAGTTGTAAACCTCTAGTGTAATAGTTTTTAGTTTCGAAGTAAGGCTCACGCCGCACTCCATTCCACAGGTTGCTTTGCAACAACCGGTCACTGTAGTAATTCAGCACAAACATCGTGCCATCTCAGCACTGCTCGGCCATCTCAGCCACTCTACCTCGGCCATCTCAGCCCAAACCACACCTTGGTGCCAATCAACACCCTGAGTCACACAGACTCGTTCCCAACCACGAAGGCTGGCCGTCCGCCACAAAGAAGGACTCTGGTAACGGTACCCATCCCAAGAATTAATTTATAAAACAAACACTACGCTATGAGAAACACTTCACATCCGCCCATGACCATGGGCACGGCTGTTTAAACAGTTTGACTAAACTCTGCAGAGGTTGCACGCTTTACCCACACGTCGTGGACTTCTCGCATTACCGAACACATGTGGATCAGACATGGCCAACAAAAGAGAGCTCGCTACAAGGCTTTTCCATAACCAACCCATAAATATCCCGTATCCCACAGTTGGGTGGAATCTCTCCACCAAGCATCAGGCCAAATTTCAAGCCCTCATCTACTCAGGCCCCACCGTATGGACTCCGACACATCCCCACTGCAGGAGATTGCCATACCGCCACCATACCAATGCTCCTCAACTGCTAACATGCTGGACACCTATGTTTTAGCTATCTACTCGGCCAGGGGCATCCCATTATACCCGTGTGGTCGTACTGTCATATGTTCAGATGAATTTCCCAAAGGAAACGGTCCTTATGGATAATACGTAGTCAAACCACCAAGGTACTGACTCCCGCATCATCATGTTTTTACAAAACACTTTTCTCCTTCTTCACCATACCGACATCTCGCCGGGTTTTCAAAATATAAATATCCCAATTTTTCCCTCACGACAGAACAATCGTGACCTATAGGTAATCTACTTTGGCATTTTAAATACCAACACAAAATATGTAGTGGAGTTACAAAGGAATGGGGTCATCAATTCCTATATAGTAAAAGTGCGACTACTGGGAAGGTCCGACGATCCATATTTGATTCGTGGCCAAAAACAGTGTAACCTAAAGCATGCAATTTGGCAAACAAAATATTTAATTTAAAAATATAGGCGCAATAAATGGTCAAGGGGGCTTGCCTTGTTCCGCGACAACGGACAGAGCGTCGAACTCCTGCGCGAATCCTCCGTCCGACTCGGGTTCTAAACACGAGAAAACAAACAATACATAAAACCACTGCTAAACCAAAACAAAACATGAAAAAGACTGCGTTAATAAATAGAGGGGAATTTTAGAAAGATTTTGGAATTTGAACGGAGTCAAACGGAGTTCGGGATGAAAAGATATGGATTTTTGAAATTTTGGGGATTTTTGGAGGGTTAAAAGAATAGAGAGGAATATTCCAGGGAATATTTCGAGTGGGGCCCGGCTGTAAGGTCAAAGGGTCAAAGGAGGGAGGGAGAGATGTGGGCCCGTGGGTCCCACTCCTTTTCTTTCTTTTTCTTTTCTTTTTTTTTCTTTCTTCTCCTTCTTATCTCTTTCTTTCTCTCCTTCTTTCTTTTCTCTGTTTCTTTTCTTCTCTGTCTCCCTGAGTAGCAGGAGGAGCGGCGGCCTGGCGCGGTGGGGCGCGACGGCCGGGCGGTGGCTGCGCGCGATGGGGGCGGCGTCGGCCAGCGGCGTGGGGCCGACGGCTGGGCGGCTGGGAGCGTAGGGCCGGGCGGCTCAGGAGGCGCAGGCCGGCGGCGGCTGCTGGGGCGCAGTGCCGGCGGCGGCTCGGGAGGCGCAGGCCGGCGGCGGCTGCTGGGGCGCAGGGCCGGCGGCGACTGCTGGGCAGCGCGGGGCCGGCGGTCGGGCGGCTGGGAGGCGGCAGCGCGGCGTCGGGCTGCGGCCAGAGGCGGCGTCTGGTCGGCTAGGAAGGAAGGAGGAAGAGGACAGGGCAGAAGAAACAGAAGAGGGGAAGGAAGTGGTCGGCCACCTCTACGCGACGGACTCCAGGACTTCGGCGCCTTGGTTCCGGGGTGGTAAATATGGAGTGGTGGATCGGCTGAGGAACTCCACGGTAAGTCTTCTTGAGTATTTATACTGCCGGAGTGATTCAGGAGGAGGAACTTGGCGATGAGAACGTCCATTGATGCCTCGGTGCATGTTTCTCTGTCTATAGGCTCCTCTGGCTGTTGTCGCTGCTTGGCTTGCTCAGCGAGCGGCGCGGAGCGGTGCCTAACTTCAGCGGAGAAGGCGGAGACGGTGCCAACCTTCACTGTGTACTGGCAGGACGGTGCCTAACCGTCAATTTTGCAGGAGGTTTAGGAAAACAGAGAAAGAAACATGTATGCACGAGTGTTGAATGAGCCCGAGTGATTTTTCCTGGCTTAATGGAAGTGCAGAGAGTCTCCGGGTGAAAAAGGACTGATAAACACCGGGCAGTAGAAGTCCAAAATATTTTGGAATATTTGGACGGAAAGAAAATGATTTGATACGACCAGGGAAATAAATAAAAACAAAATTAAAACTAACTTTGAAATTTTTGGGGATTTTGAACGAAAAGAAAGAGCGACGTTAAACTGCGGTTTTTTTTTAGAAAAACGCGGGCGTTACATTAACCTTCAGTTAGTTTTGAATAGCGAAGGGTTTTTCTCAATAAACCCTGCAAATTTGGTATTAATAGTGCAAATATTTTATGTTTATTTTTTTAGAGATATGAAAAGTTTCCTGACTGCAATTTGGTATTAATTATTTATATTGGACTTTGCAGTCAGGATGACTCCAATTTTTCAGATAAGCAAGTTTCCAATTTTCATTCAAGCAAAAGAACACCATTGTTTGAAAATTTTTTAAAAAATTTAAAGTAGTCATATTAATGTTTGAAAAGTAATAATATTAAGGTTTTTATATTTGTATGTACAATTACCATCTTTATTACCACTACTGTAGACATTTACAAATTACAAAAATAAATTAAAAAATAGTTTGAAATAAATATATTCACCTTTGTAACAATCGTCGCAGGCGGACGGACCGCTTGCGAAGCCTGTTATGCCGATTAGGGTTTACATTTTCGCAAGCGGACGGTTCGCCTGCAAAGATAGTAAAAACGATCTTCGCAAGCGGGCGGTCCGCTTGCGAAGACTATCTTCGCAGGCGGACCGCCCGCTTGCGAAGATATATTCCCTATATAAGGTCTCGCCCGCGGCGCCAAAACTTCTAAGTCCAGGCAGGAACCCTAGAATTTTTGGCGCCGTCAGGCTGCCAAATTTTTTCGCCACCACCGTCTTCCGCCGCCGCCCGCCTGCGACCAACGCCCTCCGACCGTCGTCCTCTGCCGCCGCCGACATTGGAGCTCGCCCCGGCCGTCGTCCTCCACTCGATCCACCGTAGCCGACCGTCGTCCTCCGCTCCACCGCCGTCGGCCGCATCGCCGCCGCCGTTCGCTCCACCGAGCACCTCCGCCGCTCCACCGCTCCGCCGCTGCAGCCGCCGACCGTCCACCGCGCGCGAGCTCCACTTAACGCCTCTAGAGCTCCACCGCCGCCGGCCCCTCCACCGCCGTCGACCGTCGTGCCGCCGGCCCCTCCACAGCCGTCGCCGCCACCTCTATCTCTCGCTCGCAGTTGCGGTCTCGCGCCCGAACGGCTTCATCGGCCGGTCGTCGTCCACGAGCTAAGACGTCCTCGGCCGAACGACGTCTTCGGCCGGTCGTCGTCCACGGCCGAACCTCGTCGTCGGCCGTTCGTCGTTCACGGACGTGTGCATGTGGGTGTTTGTTTTTTATATGTGTGTGCATGTGGCTGTGAGGGGTTTTATATGTGTGTGCATGTGGGTGTGAATGGGAATGAGGGGTGGGTGATATGTGAATAAGTGGTTATATGTTGATTGTGAATATAAATTTTGGAATGTGGGTGATATGTGAATGAAATTGAGAGGGTATGTTCAATTTTGCAGGATATGTGAATTTGACAAAAAAAAATTTAATAACATTTGGGAGGGTATGTTCAATTTTTTTTATAACATGTGGAGGATATGGTCACCTTATTAATTTTTTAGCAAATTAGTTAGTACTAATTTAGCAAATTAGTTGGTACTAATTTTAGTTTCTACTAATTTAGCAAATTAGTTTGTACTAATTAATAACATTTTACAATTATGTACTCAAGTTTTTATTATAACCTTATGCAATTATGTACTCAAGTTTTTATTATAACCTTCGCAGAGTGTTCATATACAGTTTATTTTTTATGTTAGAAGTTTGAAACGATGGCCGATAGTACTAAAGAGACCAAAGAGAAGGGTTTAGGGGAGGAAGAGCCGTCCCTTGCAATTGTGGTTGCTCCGGAACCAACAGTCCCACTGGAAGATAGTTCCGACAGCGACGATGAGTACTCGTCGCCAAGCGATCCATGCCCAAGCCCGAAGAGAAGGAGAAAGGGCGCGGGTGAAGAAGGCGACAAGGACTACATACCCCCTAAAGAAGGGGTAAGTAAACTCAATATGTAAACTGTTCACCGTGATAACTATTAGCCCGAGCTAATTCGAAACTTTGATATATACCTTCTCGTAGGAAACGGCGCCACGGCGATCACAACGGGAGCCGAAGAATAAAGATCCGTCGAAAGACGACGAGGCTCCAGCTAACACAACCGGCTCAAAGAAAAGTGAACGGTCAGCAAAAGCGAAGAAAAGAAGGGGCGAGAAAAGCGTGAATAGAAAGGATGAGGGGTTCCATGTTGTTACCCATGTTTCGCCAAAAGGAGAGCCGCTCGCCCCTAAGACGGCACGTGCGAATTCAGTTCATAGGGTGCTCTAGCGACAAGTGACGAATTCAAAAATCTTCGAGAGTGGAACAATGCTATGCCATAACGTAACTACATGGCATATTTGAAGTCACAATGTAAAAAAATATTGTAACATATATATTTTGGCAACACTTTTGAGTTATGCAATATATGTAAATTTCTCAGTACCAAATGCTTGATAATCTTCCAATATATGTACATAATAATCTACCTGCAAGAATTTCTATTAACGAGCAAATTATTATTAAAATTACGGGCAAATTATTATTAAATTTCAAAAATTTCTATCTATCTTCGCAGGCGGATATTTGTTTTTTTCAGGCAGCAGATTGATATTTTCGCAGGCGGACCGGACTAGCCAACGTCCTCCTACGAAAATCATCTTCGTAGGCGAACGGCCTCCCCGCCTGCGAAGCTAGGCGATCTTCACAGTTGTTTTCTTTGAGGCGGATGGCCTCCCCGCCTGCGAAGACCATTTTCGGCCACTTGCAATAATGCTTTTCGTAGTAGTGAGTGGATAGAAAATACTTCTTTTAAACATAGAGATATCCGTTTTTTACAATATAGTTCGAAGGAGAAACTGTTCGATTGTAAATGTTATGAGTTCTGTTTCATTGAATGTTTCATTTAGAAGAGCTCTAATAGGTCATAATTTGGTCAATTGACATAATTTAGTTGATTCAATTATGCATATTCATTTGACTGAAGAAAATGATATATTTAAATGGAATCTTCATCAAAATGGTCAATTCCTAGTTCGTTCCATGTATTTAGCTTTAATTAATAATAGTCATATTGAGAGGAATACGATTATCTGAAAACTTAGGATGCCTCTTAAGGTTAAGATTTTTATGTGGTATCTAGTTAAAGGAGTAATATTAGTTAAAGATAATTTGGCTAAAAGAAATTAAAATAGCAGTATGAGATGTTTTTTTATGAAAAAGAGACGATACATCACTTGTTTTTTGAATGTCATTTTGCTAAATTTCTCTAGAGATCAGTACAGTTTTCTTTTGGTCTTTATCCTCCACATAGTATATCTCATATATTTGGGAATTGGCTTCTGAGTATTGATGCAAAAACAAACAAACAAATTCTTGTAAGAACATCTGCTATAAGTTGGGCTCTCTGGCTTAGCAGAAATGATATAGTTTTTGACAAATCCTCATCTAAATCTTATATGCAAGTATGTTTCAGGGCAACATACTGACTTCGGTTCTAAACATAACTACAAATGTATAAGGAGGACAGCAAACTCATGCATACTGCATGTCGTAATCTAGAGACAACGGTTATGCAGATATTCTCTAATTACGGATGAAGATTTATAAATAGGCTTCAATAAGTGTTGGGTCTTCATTGAGTGCCGGTGGTCATCAGTTTGTGCTTCACTTTCTGTGTTTTTGGTATTCTTTGTGGACAATATGATTGGCGCTCTTTGTTGAGCAGATTTTTTAATAAGTGTTGTAGTTTTCTTGAAGCAAAGGCCAGAATTTAATTCTATTATCTAAAAAATATAAGTGGTAAAATCCAAAACTCACTAAAGTCGTATTGATCTAAGATCTACGTGTACTAATTCTTGTGAGCACTAGAACTTAATTAATTTCTAATGTATTTAATTTCATGAATTCAAGTTAGCTCGAGTGCTTGTATTTATGACTAGTTGGTTTTTTAGTGATAGGTGATAGGGGGTCGGCAGCAAGGCGCATCGTCGTGGGCGCTCAACAAAGTTAATTTCCTGAAACATCACTACTAGGAAAAGCATTATCACAAGCGACCAAAAACGGTCTTCGCAGGCGGGGTGGCCGTCCGCCTGTAAGAAAATGACTGTGAAGATCGTCGATCTTCGCAGGCGGGGCGGTCGTCCGCCTACGAAGATAATTTTTGCAGGCGGACGTTGACTAGTCCGGTCCGCCTGCGAAAATATGAAGCTGCCGCCTACAAAAAAATATCCGCCTGCGAAGATAGGTAGAAATTTTTGAAATTTAATAATAATTTGCCCGTAAATTTAATAATAATTTGCCCGTTAATAGAAATTCTTGCAGGTAGATTATTATGTACATATATTGGAAGATTATCAAGCATTTGGTACTGAGAAATTTACATATATTGCATAACTCAAAAGTGTTGCCAAAATATATATATTACAATATTTTTTTACATTGTGACTTCAAATATGCCATCTAGTTACATTATGGCATAGCAGTGTTCCACTCCCGAAGATTCTTGAATTCATCACTTGTCGCTAGAGCACCCTCTGGGTCGAAGAAATCTCCTTTCACATGACATCACTCATGGTGGATGAAGTGGCACGGATCACGCTGGACATTTGTGATGCCTGTATCGTCAAAGCTTGTTCAACGTTTTAATCTTGGTAACTGCATGCATTGAAGATAAACAATATATTAGTACCATAAATATGTGAAAATGTCTAGTACATAGTATAGAGACTTACATCCTCTGCGTTAGTCCTGTACCTCCCATTAACCCTAAGGAATTCACACGCGTAATACCCGCAAAGGACAGTTCCTCTA
Source organism: Oryza officinalis (assembly GCA_008326285.1). Lineage (NCBI taxonomy): Eukaryota > Viridiplantae > Streptophyta > Magnoliopsida > Poales > Poaceae > Oryza > Oryza officinalis. The sequence continues at coordinate 5,515,734 of BDMV01000005.1, forward strand.
GGTTGCTTGTGACACTTCAGGACATATTATAGAAAAAAATAGTTAAATTTTTCAATTAGTGAAATAATTGAAATACATTAAGTGAGTGGAGTATTACCGGCCAATAGATACGTACTAGCAGCTTCTCCCTTGTTCGGGTCTGTTCTCCACCCTTGAACTTGTAGTATTTGTACGCACTGTATGGAAGTCGTACCGTTTCACATTAAGGAGGATATTTATTTATAATACATTCATATAAAAATGCAAGAGTCATAATCACTTACTACTGTGGAGGGGCCGGCGGCGATGGAGCACGGGCGGCGTTAAGTTGGAGCTCGCGCGCGCGCGGTGGTGGAGGTTGCACGCGGTGGACGGTCGGCGGCGGCGGACGCGGTCGGTGGAGCTCGGCGGTGGAGCGACCGGCGGCAATGGAGCGGCCGACGGTGTAGCTGGATCGATTTTGGCGCGGTGGAGCGGCCGGCGCGAGCTCGAAGGTCGGCGGCGCGCGGAGGACGACGGTCGGCGGCGGGGGAGGACGACGGTCAGAGGGCGATGGTCGCAGGCGGGCGGGGCCGGATGACGGCAGAGGCGTGCGGCGGCGAAAAAATTTGGCAGCCTGACGGCGCCAGAATTTCTATGGTTCCCGCCTGAACTTAGAAATTTTGGCGCTGTGGGCGAGCCCTTTTATAGGGAAACGATCTTCGCAGGCGGGCCGTCCGCCAGTGAAGATCGTTTTTACTATCTTCGCAGGCGGACGGTCTACCTGAGAAGATGTAAACCCTACTCGACATAACAGTCTTCGCAAGCGGTCCGTCCGCCTGCGAAGATTGTTACAGAGGTAAATATATTTATTTCAAAATATTTTTTAAATTATTTTTGTAATTTGAAAATGTCTACAGTAGTTGTAATAAAAATGGTAATTGTACATATAAATATACAAACCTTAATATTATTACTTTTCAAATGTAAATCTTACTTAAATGTTTGAAACATTAATATGACTACTTTAAATTTTTTAAAAAAATTTCAAACAATGGTAAGTGCACATAAAAAATTGCTACTAAATTTTGAAACCTCTTTTAAAAAAACTTTTAAAATATAAAAAACTGTAAATTTTACCCTACAAATGGTAATTGCACATAAAAATTAGTACAAACTAATATGCAAAATGTTGAGTACAATTGTTCGTCAATTTGCAATATGAGCACACATATCCCCTTACATACCACCATTACATAACTAATAACTTCTTAGATGCTTACATGCCACTCAACAATCATTACCCTTTAACATTTTTGCCCACACTGTCTGTGCGCATGTAACGCTTCACGGTCTTCTGAGTAGATGTTTCGACATTCTTAATCTTTTGTACAAACTGATTATAAAGTGGCATACTATCGTATTGATTGTAATCTTCGACATCTTCAACCCCATCCACTCCCAATATCTTTTGTTTTCCTGGTAGCACTATATCTTTCTTCAAATTTGAAGGGTCTTTCACATAAAACACTTGTGCCATGCGATTGGCGAGTACCCAAGGGTCATCCTTGTGACCCACACTCGCAAGGTCAACAACAGTAAGACCAAACTTATCAACATTGACTCTGTTCGGGTATTTTACCCACTGGCACTTAAATATGGGGAATTGCATTGTGTGCCCATAGTCGATTTCCCATATTTCTTCAATAAACCCGAAGTATGATTGTTTTTCCCCCGCTTCATCAATTGCCTTCACACGGACACCGCTGTTTTGCGTACAGGTCTGACTATCTCGGGCTCTTGTACTAAACGAGTATCCATTAATGTCATATCCCTGCCAAGAATTTACTGTAGTTGATGGACCACAAGCCAACCGCTTCATAGTTATTTCATCGGTAGTTTGTCCCTCAGGAAAGTCTAGGTCTCGCAACCAATCTATGAAGAGACGTTTGTGTTCTTTCATTATCCACTCGGTGGTGCGACCCTTATTGTTAGCTCGTAGTAGTTCGATATGTTGATCGATGTAAGGCTCAACGATAGCAAACTGATGAAGCACACTGAAATAAGCTTCTTGAAATGATTTGTGATCATGGGTGACGAATCTCTTCTTTCCTATGGTTCCCATGCCACTCAATCTGCTCTCGTGTCGGGGCACAGGTACTCCAATTGCATATCCATCTTTGAGGTAATCGATACAGCACTCGACAACCTCTTCAGTACTATAACCCTCAACCATTGATCCCTCTGGATGTGCACGATTTCAGACGTAACCCTTCAAAACTGCCATGTAACGCTCGTATGACCACATTTGATGGAGGTACAATGGGCCAAGCGCAACCATCTGCGGCACTATGCGAACAATGAGGTGCTCCATCATATCAAAAAATGATGGAGGGAAACACATCTCAAGTTGGCACTATGTCTCATGTGCGAATGTACGGAGATTTCCTAACTCTTCGAGACTAATGACCTTCTGTGACACTGCGTTGAAAAAGTAGCACAACCTTGTGATAGCAACCTTTAAATGCTCCGGTTTTATGGCCCTTATTGCAATTGCAAGAAACACGGTGAGCAAGATATGACAGTCGTGTGAATTATAACCAGATACCGACAAATCTTTCATGGAAACTAGTCGACTGATGTTTGATGAGAAACCTATGGGCACTCTGACATCGCGGAGTGATTTGCAAAATGACTTCTTCTCCTCAGGTGTCAGTGTGAAACAGGCTGGTGGAAGATATACTTTGCCATTCTTCTCTCCTTCTTGAGGGTGTAACTCTTCCCTGATTCCCATCTCGACTAGGTCCATCTGTGATTGCATACCATCTTTAGTCTTCTTCGGCATGTCCAACAATGTTCCAACTATGTTGTCAAACACATTCTTCTCTAGATGCATGACGTCTATGGCATGCCGAGCCTCCAGATCTTTCCAGTATGGGAGGTACTTAAAGAATATGGAATGTTTCTTGAATGGGGGAGGGAGTTTATCATCTGGCTTCGTACTATCATCTTACTTCTTACTATCCTCTGGTTTCTTAGTCTTCCCAGGTTTCTTGCGCTTTTTCTCCTTTGATGGTTTCTTAGTCACTTTTCCAAATTCGCAAACAATTTTCTCTGTCATTGCACACACTTTTTCCCCCGATGTAGGTTTTGGTGCAGGATCAGTCTCTTCAGTGCCATCGAACTCCGCCTTCATCTTGCGGTACCTGTGATTTGTGCATAGGAACCGCCGGTGCCGCATGTACACAAGCTTGTTGGAACCCGGGAGATATCTATAGTACGTTCCATTCAAGCAGATCACACATCCTGTTTTACCTTTAATTTGACCTAAAACTGGCAACATTGCTGGATAATCGTTAATGGTCACGAAGATGATGGCCTTCACTGTGAAGTATTCTCTTAAGTACCCGTCCCACACTTTCAATCCCTCTTTCCATAAATCTGTCATATCTTCCAACAATGGTTCAAGAAATACGTCAATATCAATACCAGGCTGACGGGGTCCCTGTATGAGGATACGGAGTAGTACATATTTTCGCTTTTAACAAAGCCAGGTAGGAAGATTATACATAGTCAGAAGCACTGGCCAAGTACTATGTGAGCTGCTCATGTCTCCAAAAGGATTAACTCCATCAGTACTCAGGGCAAACCTAATGTTCCGTGGGTCTTTAGCAAACTCTCTATACTGAGCATCAAAGTTTATCCACTGACGAGCATCTGTCGGGTGTCGAATCATCCCATCCTTCTTGCGCCCTTCTTCATGCCAACGCATTAGTTCCGCATCTCGCGGATTTGAGTACATCTGTTTAATGCGGTCTTTGACAAGAAGGTACCACATCACAAGCTGCGGGATTTTTCTCTGAGTTCCCTCAGTTCTGTCAAACGGTTCTAGGCCAGTATTGCTATTCGATTTGTACCGGCTAGCACCGCATGTTGGACATTCATCTAAAGAAGCGTACTCTTTCCTGTACAGTATGCAGTGATTAACGCACGCATGAATCTTTTCCACACCAAGTGAAAGGGGGCATATGAGTTTCTTCGCTTGATATGTGCTAGATGGTAGTGAGTTAGGCCTCGGGAGCATTTTCTGCAGAAGTTCTAAAAGACTGTCAAAACTGGTATCAGACCATCCATGTCTCGCCTTTAACCTCATAAGTTCAAGAACTGACCATAGTGTTGTGAACTCACTGTCACAGCCCTTCGACTCATCGTACAGAACTTCCTTAGCTGCCTTCTGTAAAGCTTCAAAGTTATTTAAACCTCTAGCCGACCCCATCAGCACTTTGGGTTCTGCATGACGTAACATTTCCTCTAGATCGATTTTGTCCTCAACAGAACCATCGTCGTGCACCATGTCTTCAACTTGTGTCGGAACTACATTTTCAGGCCCGTCCACTTGTTCTTCGCCATGACGTGTCCATATTTCATACTTGTCCATAAATCCACGAGTTACTAAGTGCTCCTTCACTTTATAAGCATCTTCCCAGGCTATTTCATTCTTACAGTCAGCACATGGACAAATTATCTTCCTCATATTGTTATTCTCAGCGTGTGCCTTCGCAATACCAATAAATTTAGACACTTCATCTCTATATGGAGACAAAAACCTCGGCCAATGATACATCCATTCCCGACTTTCCATACCTCTAAAAAAATGAACATAAAATATTTGCACTATTAATACCAAATTTGCAGGGTTTTTTGAAAAAAACATATCGCTATTCAAAACTAACTGAAGGTTAATTGTAAATTAATAAAAAAAGTTTATTTTATTTTTTTACGCAGACATGCCAAATTAGTATATTAGGAAAAGCTAACAAAATCTTATCATCGACATATTACAAATTAATATAATTATTTTTTGATTGCACCAAATAAATAGACATTAAAAATTTTATTCTCTCTCATATATATATGACAAGATCTAGATCTAGATCTAGAACTAGGAGGTGGATGTGATAGCAAAATAAAAAAAATGAGAATTTATGTTACCACATTAAACCACTGCAACAAGAGACATCAAGTATTACACATACATCTAACATCAACATATCAAAAAAAAGTAAATTAAAAAACATGGAGCTTTTCCTTCACAATTTTGCATGCATAAATCCATCACAAATTGAGGTCTAAAAGTTTAAAAAATTGCATACCTAGTGTGGAAATGAGTATATCTAAGCACCGTAGAAAAATCCCCCGAAAATTTGAAGTTCAAAACCTCCCCCCTATATTTAAGTCGCTTTAGGAGAGAAACTTCGAGGAGAATGAACAGGGCTCGGGGAGGAAGAAGACTATATCGGGGCATCTTGGGAGGCGGGCCATATAAGCAGCGCCTATGAAGATCGATCTTCGCAGGCGCACGTCGCCTGCCGCCTGCGAAGATAGATCTTCGCAGGCGTCGCTTATATGGTCCGCCTGCAAAGATCAATCTTCGCAGGCGGACCGCCCCCTCCACCCCAGGTATCGTCTTCGCCGGTGGGATTTTGGCTGCGAAGACCATACCCGCCTGCGAAAATTTAACCCCTACGACGCCGAAAATGAGTTTTCTAGTAGTGCATGTTAGATTCCCTTGCGGATCTCTAGGGTTTTTGGTTTAGGGGTGTTCGAGTTCTTCACTTTGCAGTAAAAGAGTTTAGGAGTTAACCGAGAGAGCGGGAGAGAAATAGAGAGGGGAAAGGTGTACCGGTATGAACTTGAGGTAAAGGAAACCATGGCGACAGCGAGATGGCAACGGCGGCAGGATTTCCCCTCACTTCAGCCCTTTTCCTTTGATCGGTAGCCTAGGGTTTTCGGAATTGCGAGTGCACAGCGAACCTCTTTCTTGTGCATCGCATGCTCCTCCTTCTTTATTTGCGTTGCGTGAGAGGGGCCCACCGCCGAATGCGGCGGCTGGCGCCCCCGATCAGGACGCAAGACGGAGTGGGAATCGGATCTCCGATTCCCGCGGGGATCTCAACTAACATTCTCCCCTTAGATCTCCGCCTTTCTTACTTCTTATACTCAACATTTACTTCTAAATAGATTGGTGCATAGAGCACGCTTCATCATGATAGTTATTACTGAACCATAAGATGCAACGACTACAATACACCTCTCCATCTCGAAATAAACACTAGGCCCTTTTGTAATCCAAGGATCATAGGCTTTCCTGTAAACCCATGCCGGCTAAGTGTTCTCTGAACACACTGGGCGGTAAGCCTTTTGTAAACGGATCCACTAACATCTTCTTTGTACTTATATGCTCAAGACTAATAGTCTGATCCTGGATTTTCTCTTTCACAACATAAAACTTAATGTCAATGTTTTTGGCAGCACCACTTGACTTATTGTTGTGAGCATAAAATACTGCTGGCTCATTGTCGCAGTACATCTTGAGTGGCCTTTGAATGCTGTCGACCACTTTCAACCCGGGTACAAACTTCTTTAACCATTTTGCCTGCCCCGTGGCCTCATAACTAGCTACAAACTCGGCATACATCGTTGATGATGCTATGACGGTTTACTTGGAGCTTTTCCACGAAATGGCTCCTTTTGCGAGAGTGAATATGTAGCCTGATGTGGACTTTCTATCATCTACATCTCCCGCAAAGTCTGAGTCTGAATACCCTTCTATCTCAAGGGAATCAGTTCTTTTGTACGTTAGCATGAGGCCTTTTGTGCCTTACACATAACGAAAAGCTTTCTTTACCATTCTCCAGTGATCTATTCCTGGATTTTCCTGATATCTGCCAAGTATCCCGGTAACAAAAGCTAAGTCAGGACGCGTACATACTTGAGCATACTGTAAGCTTCCGACAACTGAAGCATATGGAACCGCTTTCATTTGATCGATCTCTTACTGGTTCCTGGGACATTGAAATTTCCCAAATCTGTCGCCCTTGACTATGGGAGTAGGTGTAGGCTTACTCGCATGCATACTGTATTTCTTTAGAATCTTTTCCAGATATGCCTTTTGCGATAATCCTAAAACCCCTCTTCTTCTATCTCGGTGAATCTCTATTCCTAAAACAAATGAGGCTTCACCAAGATCTTTCATATCAAAATTCGAGGACAAAAACTTTTTTGTCTCCAATAGTAGATCAACATCACTACTAGCGAGCAGAATGTTATCTACATATAGGATAAGGAAGATAAATCTCCCATTTCTGAACTTTGCGTAAACGCAATTGTCCTGTTCATTCTCATTAAACCCAAACCTTCTTATTACTTCATCAAATTTTAAGTATCACTGTCTGGAGGCTTATTTTAATCCATAAATGGATTTTCTCAGATGGCATCCCATTTGTTCTTTTTCTTCCACAACAAAACCCTTGGGTTGTGCCATGTAGACGTTCTCATATAAATCCCCGTTAAGGAATGCCGTCTTTACATCCATTTGATGTAGCTCTAGATCATAATGTGCCACAAGTGCCATTACGATCCTGAAGGAATCTTTACATGACACCGGAGAAAAGGTCTCATTATAATCAATTCCTTCTCTTTGAGTAAACCCTTTTGCCACGAGTCGTGCTTTATATCTTTTTACATTCCCTTTGGAGTCACGTTTTGTTTTGTAGACCCATTTGCAGCCTACTGACTTGGCTCCTTTAGGAATTTCTTCTAAGTCCCAAACTCTGTTGGTACTCATTGATCTCATTTCATCTTCCATGGCTTCAAGCCACTTCGATGAATGAGCACTTCTCATGGCTTCTTCAAACGAGGTGGGATCTTCCTCTGTTTGAACTTCCTCACTAGCATAGACTTGGTTGTTTGAACTTCTTCACTAGCATAGACTTGGTAGTCACTGGGAATAGCTCTCCTTCTCTCTCTTTGAGACTTCTGGGTTGTGGTACGTCTTCTACTTGGGGCTGATGTTGCTCTTCCTCTTGTGTGACAACTTGTTCTGTAGGATCCTAAATCTCAGGTTCCTCCTGCTCAGTCGTTGTTGCCACAGGAGAACTAACATCAGGTGTTATCACCGCAGCGTTTTGTGCTGACGGTGTAACAGCAACAGGTATCGAGAAAAAAGGTTCCTGAATCATCGGAGTAGGTACATGTACCCGCTTCTCTTCAAGAGTAATTTCTCGGGGTACCATGCTCCCCCTGACTATCTCATCCTTGAAAAACACTGCGTGTCTCGTTTCTATGAACTTAGTGTGTCTGTCAGGACAGTAGAAACGAAAACCTTTTGATTTCTCAGGGTAGCCAATGAAATGGCAACTGACTGTCTTGGGATCTAGCTTCCCAATATTTGGGTTAAATAACTTTGCCTCAGCTGGACAGCCCCACACCCGTACATAATTAAGCGTGGGTTTCCTTCGTATCCATAGCTCATATGGTGTTTTGGGCACCGACTTACTTGGTACTCGATTAAGAATATGTCCAGCGGTTTTTAATGCCTCCATCCATAGACTTATCGGTAACGTGGAGTAGCTTAACATACTTCGGACCATGTCCATTAAAATACGATTACGCCTTTCAGCTACTCCGTTCTGCTGAGGCTCGCTTGGTGTGAAATACTGGGCTACTATGCCATTTTCCTGTAGAAACCTTGCAAAAAGTCCAGGTATTTGGCCATAGGGGGTATGCTGATCGTAGTACTTTTCAACACGGTCGAATCTTAGTACTTTAATCTTTAGATCATGCTGATTTTCCTTATCTGTTTAACATACTTACTTTAATGCAATCGATGCAATATGCTTTAATTGTTCAATCCTCCCCTTCGAAATGTGGCCTAAACGACAGTACCACAATTTCGCAGATATTTCATCATTGCATTGTTTGCACTTATTTCTTACATTCGTAGACGAGGACGCAACATTCTCTTCATTGCATACAACATTCACATTCTCATGTCCTCCTCCTCCTCGTACGGAATCCCTTTCCTCATTAGGTGCTTCAGGAATTCAGGGCAATCCTTATGATAATGTCCTTTCTTCTTGCACTTTGAAGTGATCTCACTCTCCTTCAAGATGTGCTCCCTAACCCCTCCGCCAGTATGCTTCATTGTCACCATGCTCTTAATGAGGGTGCTAACATAAGCCTTTGAAGAACCAGTAAACTGATTCTTCATTTTCTGAAGATACTTAGTGGCGGTGGTACATGCTAGGATTGCTCCCCTTATTGCCTCCACAATGAAACTCTTAATTACCATCAAGCACTTGCGGTTTGATGACTCCCACTTCGCACGATCAACGTCGTACTTTAATCTTACTAGTGCATGATCAAGCATTCTTTGCTTGAAAGCATCTTCGCTCTCACCTTCCCTTCCACTGGTCCAACAGGCTCAGTGGGACGAGGCTTGGTGAGAGCTACATCTATGTCAGACAGCGCAAGTGTTATGTCAATCTTCTCTCGCCATAAGCCATAATGATTCCCATTAAACGGCTCAACGGACGAGATATATACTAGTGGGTTAGTTGTTCCTGAAAGCAAATAGAGAAAATGGAGAAACATCTAAAACTAAAATTCTTGCATGTCTTAATTCAACATTGGTCAAAATTAAAACATATAAGACACTTTCACATTAAGTCTATGTCACCGTTGGGCAGAAGTAGAACCAATGCATAGAAACAACTAATGAACACTATGATAGCAGCGGAAAACTGAAGCTCTTGCATGTTTTAATTTAACGTTGGTCAAAATTAAAACATACAATGTGTACTACTACATTAATTCTACATCACTGTTGGGTAGAAATAGAATCAATGCATGGAAAACTAATAAACATTATGCCCATCATTTACTATAGCAGCAGAAAAATATTACGTACATTTCCAGAAGTATTTTCACATAATTATCTACTCTCTAAACAATTTTCACGTTGGTTTCAATTGCTTAGAGATCAACGTATTGAAATAAACATAAAAAAAACTTCTGAAAATTAAATGGGGAACTGAATATGGACTTCTTAAAATTTTCTATAAATAAAGGACTTAAAAATAAACTTCTTTTAATTTGGCAAAAGGAACCCAAATTAAATTTCTTTTAATTTTGGCAGATGGACCAAAATCAAACTTATTTTCCTTCAGCCCAAGTAGAGATCTCAATTAGACTCTCTTCATTTTGGCCGAGGGGCCAAAATTGGACTTCTTTCATTTTGGCCGAAAGGGCCAAAAACAGACTTCTTTTGAATTCGGCCAAGGGACCAAACATAAACTTATTTAAGTTCGGCCCAAAAAGGCCTATTTCAATTAGGCTGAGGGACATGAATTAGACTTTTTCTCGTTGCAAACTTCGGCCCACGGCCTATGTTCTCTCGTGCGCTTGCGCGCCCCGCGCACCCAGGCCGCAACGTGGGCCTGGGCCGGGAAAGCGGCAGCGGCGCGTGCCCTACTCGGTCCGGCTTCAGCCCGTTTTCCGTAGGCCGTCCGATCGCTAGGGTTTCGATCGGACGGCCGACCGTCGAGATCAGGTGAACAAAACGGCCGCCCGACGCCCGCCGCCCGCGAAAACCCTAGCCCCTCTTCTCTCCTCCTCTCTTGCGCACGCATGGTGCGATGGCGGCGGCGCCGTCGCATGCCCTTTCGCCGGCGCGCGCACTCGCTCGAGAGTGAGTGCGCCGCCGTCGAGCGGCCTTGCGGCGGTGCTCTAACCCGCGCGGTGACAACCGGTGGTGGCAGAGAAGGAGTCTATCCGTGCGTGCATCGGGGAGACCGACGGCGGCGGTGGACTTCCCGCGCGCGCGTCGGCGAGGACCGCATTCGGCGGTGGGGAAACTTCCCGCGCTGCGTCGACGACGGCCGGCGGTGACTCGGTAAGTCCTTTTCTTCTCTTTTCCTTTTCTTTCTTTTCATTTTTCTCTTTTCTTCTTGGATCTGTTCTTCGGGGATCCGAGATCCCCTTGCATTTTTCTTCCTCTATCCCACTTAAAACCGCCCTAGATCCGGCTCTAATACCATTGTTAGATTCCCTTGCGGATCTCTAGGGTTTTTGGTTTAGGGGTGTTCGAGTTCTTCACTTTGCAGTAAAAGAGTTTAGGAGTTAACCGAGAGAGCGGGAGAGAAATAGAGAGGGGAAAGGTGTACCGGTATGAACTTGAGGTAGAGGAAACCATGGCGACGGCGAGATGGCAATGGCGGTAGGATTTCCCCTCACTTCAGCGCTTTTCCTTTGATCGGTAGCCTAGGGTTTTCGGAATTGCGAGTGCACAGCGAACCTCTTTCTTGTGCATCGCATGCTCCTCCTTCTTTATTTGCGCTGCGTGAGAGGGGCCCACCGCCGAATGCGGCGGCTGGCGCCCCCGATCAGGACGCGAGACGGAGTGGGAATTGGATCTCCGATTCCCGCGGGGATCTCAACTAACAGTGCGTTGTCATGATTTCATCCTTGATCATTCCGAACAAAGTTTTTTTATATATACAAGTTAAGTAGCGGTCTTGTTTAGGCAGATACGCTATCTTGAAGGGGGGAAATTATCAAAGAATCAGATTCGTTCGCTGCTTTTGCTGCTAGTTGAGACTATATATGTTTTCTTCGATAATGGGGCGAATAGTCAATAAAATCCTTGCAGTTCTGTTCTCAGGCCAATTTAGTTCTTGATGTTTGTCTAAATAAATCCTGTGGATTAATATAGTTGTTAGATGCACCAAAAACACCACATGGTGGAATACCATATCATTTTCATGCAAGACCAATATATGTTTAAAAATATCCATTTTATCCTTACATGCATGTACCTTCAAAAAAGTGAATCAAAAAATGAAAGAAAGGGATGAAAAAATAACGGGTCAGCCATTTCGTTGGTTTATCATTTTTGTTCTCTTGCTTCCCATTTTTTCCCTTTGTTTTTCTTTTCTTTTTCTATAGTATATGTGAGGTCAAATGGGCTTTAAAACATTGATCTTGTATATGAGCATCATATGGTATGTTCACGTGACGTTTTTTATTGAATTTTTTTTATCTTTTTAAGGACTTATTCGGATAACATGAAACAATAAGGAATAAATTAAAAAAGAGTGGCTTAATTTTTTTGTTAATCTTTCTTTTCTCCTACTCCCTACGTTTTTTAATATATAACGCCGTTGACTTTTTGATCAATATTTGACCATTCGTCTTATTCAAAATTTTTGTGTAAATATAAAAATATTTATGTCATGCTTAAAGAACATTTGATGATAAATCAAGTCACAATAAAATAAATGATAATCATATAACATTTTTGAATAAAACAAATAGTCAAACGTATCTCAAAAAGTCAACGGCGTTATACATTAAAAATCAGAGAGAGTATGTTTCATTAATTATAAATGGCCTCCTTCCCTTTCATTTGAAAAACACGGTGGCTGTGGCTTAAACTTCACCGATATTTATACAGGGAGAGGATTGCATCGAGAATGCGTATGTGGACAAATGGCTCGGCAGCATGAGCAAGCCGTCGATATCATCGACGATCCTGTCGCCGCCGACGGGTCTTTGGCAAATGCCACAGATGCCATCGAGCATGTAGCCGACGTCGAGCCTAGGGCAAATATCGATGCTGGTGGTGGTCATGTTCAGGTTTCTTCTCAATCTAAATTTAACTGTTTGATTCAGTCTCTAAAGCGTTCTAATTATAATTCTCTAAAAGAAGATTGCATGCATGGTCGCCGTACGTTGTGTAGAACATGAACATCAGGTTGGTGATAGACATAGGCAACAACAAGACCATCCAGATCCCTCTGAGAGGGAAGCTCATTCTGCAGCAGAACGGCGGCGGCGGCGACGGCGGCGGCGATGCTCAACCTACCACTGACGATGACGGTGTGCCTGACGCTAACAAGAAAGACCCAGGTGGCTGTGATGATGATGACGGGCAGGGTCTCCGTGGCCTCGGGAGGGAGGAGCACGGGTGGCTGATGACGGTTGCCGCGCTCTTCGTGCAAATGGCGTTCCAGGCGGCGCTGCAACCGCCGACCTGGATTCCCGCCGACTGGTTCCGGCCGCTTCACCTCCACGGCAAATCCGCTGCCGCTGCTGCCACCGCCGCCGCCGCAGCAGCAGCTACGTCAAGGGTCACCTCTGCAGCTGTATCTCCAAGCTCTCACGAGTCGCCGGCGACGGCGGCGGCGGCAGGCATCACCAAGGGCCAAGCTATAAGGGCGTGGGGTTACATCTGCTCCAACACTCTCACCTTCGCGACTGCCCTAACCCTCGTGGTCACGCTGCTGCTGGCGCAGGGATCCTTGCCTGCGCACACCATTAAATCTGTGACGATCATGTTGGTGATGCTCGCCTTCACCTGCGCCGCCACCATCGTCATGAGCTACTCCTTCGACGCGGACATCATGGTGCTGGTGATCGGGGTCATTGTCATGTATGCCATCTTCGCCGTTTATAACTTGTCGGTATTGAGGAATTGCTACGCTCGGCAGGAGAAATCGGAGGCCGGCGCTCAGCGGGCGAAATCGGAGGACGCCGTCGACTCCACTAAAGCAACATGAGAGAAGGAGCATGCTTAAGGAAATACTCCACCGGTCCCAAATTAAATAAACTAGTAGTACATAATATGATACATCCTAATTAATACTACGGGGATATGTCATATTTCAAGCTAGATTTTTTTTTATTTTAGAAGGAATGAAGTAAAATTGTTTTATTAACCTGTATTAGGGATCGGCATACGTTCGGCATACGTTTATTGTGCATATTAGTGTGTGACATGCTTGTCTTGTATAATATTTACTCCTATATAAATATCCTAATTAGCTATGATTATGTATGCGGTACATGCAGCCACGTCATCAAGAATGTATCATCCTCACTGGATCACTGTGCATACCGCGTATCAGCCACAGATATAGAGGTGGTGAAATCTGGGGACCGTTCTTGTGGAGATGGCACTAGTGCAGATCCTCTCATCTGTGACAGGCTGTAACATAACTGGATTTTGCGGGCCGTCACAAAGAATACATCTCAAACGGGCCTAAAAAGAGGCCGATTGAGATATGGTCGGAGAGACATGTTAAATGTGCATAAAACTGAAGCCCGTCACAGATGACACATATCTGTGACGGGCCTAAACTAGGGCCCGATTGAGATAACCTTAAATATCTCAATCGGGCCGTAGTTGGAGCCCGTCACAGATGACAATCATCTGTGACGGTCATCTGTGACGGCCCTCAAATTAAGGTCCGATTGAGATAACCTTAAATATCTCATCGGGCTGTAATTGCAGCCCGTCACAGATGACAATCATCTGTGACGGGCCCTATCTTGATGCCCGTTTGAGATATCTACAAAGCCCATCACAGATGGCACTCCTCTGTGACGGGCTTTTTTTAGGCCCAATAAAGATACCTTATATGCCCGATAGTTAGTGCACACTATAAATAGCCGCAACCGTCAGAGTATCTGTATCCCACTATTCACAAATCTGGTGGGAGGTTGGAGGGGGCGAAATTTTATTTTTTTCCCAAAGAAAACAGTAAATTCATAAAGGTAAGTGACAAATAATAATCATTAATTTAGAAAATTCATCAATTCTTATGAATTTAGCGGTATTTATCTTATAAGATATTTCTCTTATTCTTTTTTCATTTCTGTAGCGATGGATCGAAGTTGGATGTATGCGAAATCTGTGAAACGTCATAGTCAAGAGTATAGAAATGGGGTATTAAATTTTATAAACGTCGCGGAGGAGGATAGGAAAAGAAGAAACAGCGATTACATGTGTTGTCCATGTGCAGATTGCAAGAATGAGAATATGTTTGATAGCCGAATGGACGTACACGCTCATCTAAAACAACGAGGATTCATGGAGGGCTACACATGTTGGGTTAAGCATGGAGAGCAGGAATCAGGAAGTGGTGCAGCTGCAGACAGTACTGGTGCGCAAAATCAAGAAGATGAAGATGAGCATGACATGTTTGTACCTTCTCCACTAGGCGGTGAAATGGTTGATGTTGATCATGATCTGCTGCAAGACATGTTACGTGACGTTGAGGATCCAGCTTACAACGAGAGAGATTCCGTAAAGTTCAGCAGGTTGGTCAGTGACTCGCAGACGCCTCTGTACGCCGGATGCAAAGCAAAGCAGACCAAATTATCAGCTACCTTGGACCTAATGAAGCTGAAGGCAAGTAGTGGATGGACAGACAAGAGTTTCACAGAGCTTTTGGGAATTTTGAAGGCCATGCTGCCTGATGGGAACACATTGCCCGAGACGACATATGAAGCAAAGCAGGTTTTGTGTACCCTGGGGTTAGAGGTCCGTAGAATTCACGCTTGTCCAAACGACTGCATATTGTACCACAAGCAATATGCGGAGTTAGATGCTTGTCCTGTATGCAAGGCCTCTCGATACAAGCGTAAGACAAGTCCTGACGAAGGAAAAAAATCAAAGCGGGGTGGTCCCGCGAAGGTTGTGTGGTATCTACCTATCATTGATCGTTTCAAAAGAATATTTGCAAACCCCAAGGAGGCAAATTTAGTACGTTGGCATGCCATGGAGAGAAGGAACGACGGTATGCTAAGACACCCAGCGGATTCGATTCAATGGAGGAATATCGATCGAAAACACAAAGACTTTGCTGCCGACCCCAGAAACATGAGGCTATGTCTGTGTACAGATGGCATGAATCCTTTTGGAGACATGAGTAGTACTCACAGCACCTGGCCAGTTCTTATTTCAAACTTTAACCTACCGCCATGGTTGTGCTTTAAAAGAAAATATATTATGCTGTGCTTGCTAATCCAAGGACCGAAACAACCGGGCAATGATATCGATGTGTTCTTGGAGCCTGTTATGGACGATCTTGAGATGCTCTGGAAAGAAGGTGTGGAAACTTGGGATGCATATTGTCAGGAGAATTTCAAGCTACGAGTTTTACTGTTCTGCACCATTAATGACTATCCCACCCTCGGTAATCTTTCTGGCCAAACCGTGAAAGGAAAGAAGGCATGCTCCGACTGCATGGAACATATACGCAGCCTGTGGTTGAAGAAATCACGAAAGATGGTTTATATGGGTCATAGGAGGTGGCTCCCGCTACGTCACGCATTTCGAAGGAAGAAGAATATTTTCAACGGTAAGAGAGAACTTCAGCCTGCCCCCAAGAATTTGTCCGGAAATGAGGTCCACAACTTGGTCAAGGACATAACCAACGAGTTTGGGAAGAAAAGAAAACGTAGTCAGGCAAAGGACAAGGGTATGTGGAAGAAAAAGTCCATATTTTGGCGATTACCTTACTGGAAAGATCTTGAGGTCCGTCATTGCATTGATCTCATGCATATAGAAAAGAATGTGTGTGAGAGTTTGCTTAGCCTGCTGCTGAATATTCCCGGCAAAACAAAGGACGGGTTGAACGCGCGCCTTGATTTCAGTGAAATGAACATTCGTAGTGAACTCCAGCCCGTAACAGATGCAGAGACAGGTAGAGTGTACCTCCCTCCAGCTTGCCACACACTGTCGAAGGATGAGAAGATCGCAATGTTATCATGCCTGAAAGATATTAAAGTTCCATCGGGCTATTCAGCGAGGATTAGTAAGTACGTCAAATCGGAAGACCTAAAACTGGTTGGAATGAAGTCACACGATTGCCACGTGCTAATCACACAAATCTTATCAGTTGCTATCAGAGGCATTCTTCCACCGAAAGTCTGTCATACGATCCAACGTCTGTGCGCCTTTTTCAATGCCATCGGATAGAAAGTTATAGATCCCGAAGATCTAGATGGGTTGCAGACCGATATTGTCAATACCCTCTGCCACATGGAGATGTTTTTTTCACTGTCTTTCTTTGATATCATGGTTCATCTCCCTGTTCATCTTGTGAAGCAAACAAAACTATGTGGCCCGGCTTTTCTAAGAGAAATGTACCTGTTCGAGAGGTACATGGGAGTTCTGAAGGCATACGTTCGGAACAGAGCAAAACCGGAGGGGAGCATCATTGAAGGCTACACGACCGAGGAGGTCATGGAGTTCTGCGTGCATTACATGTCCGAGGCCGAGCCTATCGGAGTTCCAGCGTCTTGTCACGAAGGAAGGTTGTCAGGTGCTGGCACAATCGGGAGGAAAAGAATTAGGCCCGATCAAGCTTCCTATGGACAGGCTCATTTTGCTGTGCTCCAACATATGGCAGAAGTTAGCCTATACTTTGAGGAGCACTTAGCCAAAATCCGGCAGGAGAACACGGGTCGATCTGAGACGTGGATTAACAGAGAACATAACTCTCGGTTCAATGCATGGTTCAAGAATCGTGTCACCATGTCGACGGATATCCCAAATGAGACTGTACACTTGTTGGGAATGGGACCGTGTTGGGCCATAGACACACGGCAAGGATACGATATTAATGGATACGCATTTTACACCGTCCAGCAAGATGACAAAAGCACAGTGCAAAACAGCGGAGTCCGTATAGATGCCTTCCAGGATCAAGTGGGGTCGAACACATACTACGGCCGCATTGAACAGATCTGGGAGCTGAACTATGTGAAGTTCAAGGTTCCTTTGTTTCGATGCCGTTGGGTCAATATACGCACTGGTGTTAAAGTCGATAAGGAAGGCTTCACTTTAGTAGATCTATCCAAGGTTGGATACGCCGATGAACCATTCATACTTGCGAAACAGATCGACCAGATTTTCTACATAAAGGACCCCGCAAACAAGAAGATGCACATCGTGAGGGATGGCGAGCGCCGAATTGTTGGTGTTGACAACGTCGTCGACAAAGAAGAATACAACCAGAATCTTCATGTACGACCTCAAATCGACCTTGATGATGATCCACAAGAGCCTGTGGCATATACTCGATCAGATCATACGGAAGGCATAACCTTGTGACCCATCCCGTTGTACACATGAAGTATTTTGTATTAGTAAAAAAAGCTTAGGTAAATTGGGGCAACTTGTAATAATTTTTATTGCAAATTTAGTGAATTTAGTGAATTATTGTACTTCACTTAATTATTTGGGATAATAAGTTAATTATTGTGAGTAATGAAAAATTAGTGAATTTTCATTGTGAAGTATTTTTTTGCAGTTATTTATTTAAAGTTCAGGTCAATGATGAACAGGAGTCAAATCTCATCCGTGACGGGCTCTAGTGTAGGCCCGATAGAGATGACGTCATCTCTATCAGGCCTACACTAGAGCCCGTCACGGATGATTCATCCGTGTCGGGCTTTTGTTTACGCCCGATTGAGATGTCACAGAACACTGCATCTTGATCTAGATCTGGATCAAAAATTTTTCTAAGTCACAGAACCCTAGCAGAGGCCACCACGCACTGAGAGCACGAAAATTTTTCTAAGTCACAGAACCCTAGCAGAGGCCTCCTCGTCCGCAAGCGCCGCCGCCGCCTCCTCGTCCGCCACCGCCGCCGCTGGCCTCCTCGTCCGCAAGCGCCGCCGCCGGCCTCCTCGTCCGCCACCGCCGCCGCCGGCCTCCTCGTCCGCACGCGCCGCCGCCGGCCTCCTCGTCCGCCAACGCCGCCGCCGGTTAGCTCATTTAGTGATTTTAGAGATTTTGAATTAATTTAATGAAAGTACTTTACTTTTAGGTTATTTTAGTGATTTTAGGGGAAATGTAGGTTATTTTAGTTAAGTTTAGTGATTTTAGTGAAATGTAGGTTATTTTATCCGTATTCAGTGAAATTCGTATTTAGATATGAGCTCATTTAGTGATTTTAGAGATTTTGAATTAATTTAATGAAAGTACTTTACTTTTAGGTTATTTTAGTGATTTTAGGGGAAATGTAGATTATTTTAGTTAAGTTTAGTGATTTTAGTGAAATGTAGGTTATTTTATTCGTATTTAGTGAAATTCGTATTTAGATATGAGCTCATTTAGTGATTTTAGAGATTTTGAATTAATTTAATGAAAATACTTTACTTTTAGGTTATTTTAGTGATTTTAGGGGAAATGTAGGTTATTTTAGTTAAGTTTAGTGATTTTAGTGAAATATAGGTTATTTTATCCGTATTTAGTGAAATTCGTATTTAGATATGAACTCATTTAGTGATTTTAGAGATTTTGAATTAATTTAATGAAAATACTTTACTTTTAGGTTATTTTAGTGATTTTAGGGGAAATGTAGGTTATTTTAGTTAAGTTTAGTGATTTTAGTGAAATGTAGGTTATTTTATCCGTATTTAGATATGAGCTCATTTAGTGATTTTAGAGATTTTGAATTAATTTAATGAAAATACTTTACTTTTAGGTTATTTTAGTGATTTTAGGTTATTTTAGTGATTTTAGTGAAATGTAGGTTATTTTATCCGTATTTAGTGAAATTCGTATTTAGATATGATGGCACTTAGTTATTTTAGTGATTTTGAATTAATTTAATGAAAATACTTTACTTTTAGGCTCTATTTTTAGGGTGAGTTAGATTATTTTAGTGATTTTAGGGTGAGTTAGGTTATACTTTACTTTTATTTAAGTTATCAAATCATCACAGAATCCAGGGTGCCTAGGGTCTGAAGCTCGAGGTCGAGCCAGGAATCAAGTAAAGTAGAGTAGTTCAGTGCCAAGGATCTATAATATCAAAGTTAGTACGTACAAACAAATTTGTTTACAAAATTAATTAACTTTGTTATTTTCTAAGTTATTTAGACGATGTCTCAGCAAGGTGAACCAATGTCGACGACAACTAGTGGGTCCTCAAGGGCACGGAGTCGTAGGACAGGGAACAAAATCCCTAAGGAACGGTACACCATAGCAGAGGTGAACCAGGTTGGACTGCCGACGCGTCCTCGGACTGTCCTGGCCAAGTTTAGGTCGACGTGCGGTGTCCTAGCGAGGAAAAACTTCACAATCCTTGTTGATGACATCAAGCATGTGCCCGAAGTGGAGAAGAACGCAGCTTGGCTCAAATTCAAGGAACGCTTCGAGTATCCTGCAGCCGACGAGGACCGTCTCAAGCGGGCTACTTTCAAGACTATGGGCAATGCTTGGAAGAACTTCAAGAGCAGGCTGGTCACGGAGTTTGTCCTAAATCCGACGACCCCTGATCCAACAGAGCAATGGCCCTTCATCACGGCTGAAGCTTGGGAGCAATTCTATGAGAAGAAGTCGACCCCAGAATCCCGGGCCAGAAGCGAAGCTTTTCGAGCACTGCAGGCCAGGAACGTGCACCCGCACCGGCTAGGCACCGCAGGATATGTTGGGAAGCTAGAGGAATGGCAAGAGGAGGATGAAGCGGCAGCAGCAACGAACACACCGCCGGTGTTTGCCGATATCCCACACCCACGTGCAAGGAATTGGGCCCGGGCGAGGTACCAGAAGAATGAAGATGGGACAGTTTCGCTTCCAAATCCCCAAGATCAACAAGTGTACGATAATATAGTAAGTGCCTAATCTCAATATTTGTTCGCACTGTTTCAGCCTGAACTTTTCATTGAATCCGATCTCAATTGAACTGCAGAAGGAGTTGGTTGCCTCCCAAGAAGCCTCGCAAGAGGTCAGCTCTCAAAGACACGAGGACGACATCCTCAGTAAAGCGTTGGGCAACAAGGAACACTGTGGACGGACAAGGGGACTTGGCGCAAACGTACCATGGAAAGTTGGATTTCCAGACTACGTGTGGCAGTACAAGAAGCGGACAGTCACGAAGGCAGAGAAAGATGCCCGCCTTGCCGCCCAGATCCGGGAGCAGGTCAGAGCCGAATTGAGCTCTGAATTCGACGAAAAGCTTGAATCGATGAGGGCCCGTATCAGGCAAGAGATTCGAGAAGAGCAACATCTCCTGGTGGCTGCCGCTGCTGCTACGTAACAAGATTTAGCTAGTCCCACGCAGAGGCGCAGCAGTTGTGCATCAACTGAGGTGGGGGAAGATCCGCCATCGGTCCCCGCCGCCGTCGACCAAATAACGGTAAGATAATATAGTACGCATAGAGTTCTTAACGAAACCATATGGTAAGTACTATTCTAACAATATTTATGAATCTATCGCAGGAACCAACTAGCTGCACCCTGACAGTAAGGGTGGTGCCGACCTTCTCGGTTCTTGCAGCTGAGGGCCTTGCTTTCAAGCCGACCCCGGAGACAAGAGAGCATGGGGCGCAACTTAGGGCTGATTATGCGAAAGTGCAAGTTGACTCGATAAAGCCCGAATTCGATCATTTCCCCCTCCCTCTGCCACCGAACGACGAGGTCCTAACCCTTGGAAATGCACGTGGAACATTCATCCAATGGCCCAAGGACCTCATTGATATAAGGGTGATCCCGAGGACAAGCACTGCACCAAGCGGTCGTCTGATAGTACAAACTGCCCCTGCTCCTTCAGCCCCTGCAGCTCCCGGTCGTCATGAAATTGACGATGTCCAGTTACAGTACGACACGGACTTTGGGGGCGAGCCTATGGAGGCCGACAGCATGGCGATCACTAAACCCCCACCCATGAAGAAGAGCAGGAAGGCGCATTCTTCCCCCAGAGAAGAGCTATCGAAAACCTGCTGCAGGGGTGCGAGGAAAAGGAAAGCTGCACCTCTCACGTCTTGCTCCAACAAAGTTAGATCTGAGCAAGGGGCCCGTCACACATAGGAAGCCTGTACCTCCATCGTCCTTCCAACTAAGCATGCCATTGGTTGAAGACGACGTGCTAGCAACGATGGGCACCGCTTGCAAGGAGCTACACATGTACTACATGGAGAAATCTAACGTGAGGAGGAAGAATAGAGAAAATGATATAATAGGCGAACACGCCAGAGCGCCATTCCTTGGGCCATCAAATTTTATCGTGATAGACTTCAAGGATCTGTTCGACCTCTACAGCCTCCGCTCGGTGGACACAACCTTCCTCAAGTGCTACTCCTTGTAAGTACTCTTGCTCACGAAAATTATACATCTCAATCCGTGTAACATGCTTATAAGAGCGTTTGGCTTGCGTGTAGGTATAGTTGGAAGTGGTGTCTCAAGAATGCACCGGAAGTTG
Organism: Oryza officinalis; assembly: GCA_008326285.1. NCBI lineage: Eukaryota > Viridiplantae > Streptophyta > Magnoliopsida > Poales > Poaceae > Oryza > Oryza officinalis. The sequence continues at coordinate 5,537,528 of BDMV01000005.1, forward strand.
CCTTCCTTGATCCTCAAGTAGTCAATGTCACAAATCTTCAAGGGGACCGTAGTGGAATGGTAAACTATTTGTTTGACACCTTCTGGGCCTGACAAGACAAGGAGTACATCATGTGCGCCTACAATCAATAGTAAGTGTGTTCCCTAAATACATTGCATTACACGTCTAGTTTTAGTATTAACTTTAACTAATTTAATGCCGCAGTGGACATTGGATCCTACTGGTAATAACGCCTAAGTGGAGTACATGCCACTACTTAAACTCCAAAATTGACAAGCAACTGTACGATTGGACCCCGATTCAACTCGCAATAGATGAAGCGTGGGGCCAATATGTGCAAAAAGGAGGCCTTCGAAAGACAGGGCAGGACACTCTTATCCACAAGAAGAACTTCCCAGTCAAACAACAAATAGGCGACCAGTGCGGATTCCATGTCTGCCACAACATGCGCCTTCTGTGCAAAGAAAAGGTGAAGACTTTGGCTGAATTGGAGGTTTGTGGTCTTATTCCTGACATGTTGTAACTAAATTGAAGTGTGTGTGTGTGTGTGTGTGTGTGTGTGTGTGTGTATATATATATATATGTATGTATATGTATATGTATGTAAAGATCGTTCGACTAATTTCGAATTATGTACATGTAGGACAAATTTTCAAAGGATCCGGGTAGCAGCTTTGAGGATATTCGTGAGGAGATTGCCGACTTCGTCCTCCGCGAAATTATTCACCCTAAAGGAATGTTTAGGGTTCAGGTGTAAGTGATGAACATTTTTTAACGTCCTGTTTGAATTGTCAAACACATGTTATTATGTAATATTGATGTTTATTATATTTGTTATCTCTATGCATGTGACCAGTATGCATGTGTGAATATGGATGTTATTTCTGTAAAATATATGTGAATGGCACATGTGAATGGGGATGCTCGGATGTGTGAATATATGTGAATGCTGGGATGGGGATGCTGTGATGTATTTCTGTTATTTTGCAGCGGGCATGGCTAGCACAGGCCTGAGGCTAGCCAAAAAATAGTATTTATTTTTTTGTGGTCATACTCATCGGTGATGGGCTATAAGTTAAAGCCCGATTGATTTATAGTCAACCGTGACGGGCTGTAACTTAAGACCCGATTGAGAATACAGTAATCTGTGACGGGCTATAGTTGGGGCCCGATTGAGAACAATAGTCATCTGTGACGGGCTTCTGTTTAGGCCCGTTCGAGAGAGACAGTCATCCGTGACGAACGCTAGTTGTAGCCCGATTGAGATAGTCATCCGTGACGGGCTATAGTTTGACTGGTCGCTCGGTCAAAGCTATCGGTGACGGGCATTAGTTGAGACCCGATTGAGATAGCTTCATCCGTGACGGACTTATGTCCGTTTGAGATGATTTCTCACATCACTGACCTTTGCGCTGTGTCGGGCGTCATACCCGACACAGATGTGGGTTGCAGCCCAACACAGATAAGGGGTACCGTTGTAGTGTGGGAGCAGGTTAGATTTTCAACCCACGGATCCATTGGAGCAGGGCCCTCACCAAATGTTGGGCGGAGATGGGTAACTGCGGGTCGGGGAAGGATCCTGTTTCCTCCGCTTGCTTCCTCGGAAACAGTGGCGAGGGTAGGCTCGTACGGTTCTTGCCCAACCCGATCCCGACCAGGCACGTTGTCAGCCCTACACGGGTACAATAGGAAGCTTGCTATACATAGGACCTAGATCAGCACAATAATATGGCTGGCCCAATAAAACCAAAACACAACTCTTCATTTGTTCCTGGTGTTGATTGCTCTGTGTGTTATGAAGTAATGGCACCAACTTAATGCTCAAATTAAGAAACCATTAAATAGTAAGTAAACTCTCGGTCAACTGCTCTCCTTCCCCTTCTAACATTCTCTAACTGTAATAATCCTAACAATTCTAACACAAAATCCACCTTGATGGCTCCTGCTCCTACACTGCAGTCTTACTGTGCCTCTTTCATCTCAAATGAGCTTTGAAACTATTGCTCTCCAACCATGGTTTTTTTTTTCTGTTGTCCCTAAACCTATCACTACTCAGATCGACGTCTTTGTGGTGGTCGATGGATCTTCCCTGAAGCGACGACAACTCTGTTGCTGCTGCTCGCCCAAGTCGACCTGCCTCTATTGATTTGGGTGTGGAATAAAAAGAATGAAGGTCGGAGCAATGAGTGCTGGAAAGACCTCATAGGAATGTGCTAGATAGCTATGTTACCGGGTGGATAACGAGCCAGCGCTTAGCTCATTATCGCTCGGCTCTTATTTGAGCTCACTATTTTAACGAGCCAGTTCAGTTCAGCTTGTTAATCTTAATACTGATATAAGACTAGCTCGATTTACTTCACGAGCTGGTTCGTTAACGAGCTCCACCTCATTTATATCACTTTCATAATTTTAAATTTTCATTTCGATCATATATTATCAAGCTAATATGGATATTTTGGATGTAATAATTAACCCGCTAATATGGATATTTTGGATGTAATTAACAAGCTGAGCACTAGTTAAAAATCACTAAGTAGTATATTAATCTTCTGTACTCACTCACTCCATTCCAAAAATAAATATTTATGGCTAAGTGTTTTTGAACCAAGTAATTTCTTGACTCGTATCTAGAAATGTTTATATTTTAAAATGAAGAAGTACTAATGAGCCGCAGAGTTTGTAATACCGTGCGATTATTATGTACGGTAATCTTCTCAGTAAACCTCACAGTTTTTCATAGTAATCGTGTGATACCGTCGAATAATAGTAACCCTCAACAAAACACGGTGAGGGCCGAAAATCCTGCTCGTGAGCTAGATCGTTAAGCTCACAAGGTAAAACCCCAGTCCAGTTTATTATGACTATGAGTTTGAGACAATTCAAGCCAAGCTCGATACAAGCATGATTCAAGCCATAAGCTTCGAAATTTTTTCCCACTCATAGCTCTGTTCTAGAGATTACAGATCGAGAGTGAACATCCGGCGGTTTATCCTCACAATTGAGTATTATCGGCCAATTAATATATAGCCACTGATTTAGAATGGATGGAGTAGACAGAGAGAATGTCATGTGATGACATTCCTACGGCACGTAAGAGCATACGATTCCAGATGGTGGCATATACTCCCTCCATCCTTTTTTATATGACGTCCGTGTACAATGCAAAAGTTGTTTAAATATATGACGCCCGTGTATGATTCTAAATTAGTTTTCCAACTTTGCCCCCCATCTCGTGACCCCGCACCCTCCATCGTCACAATTGAGGATGGAGACACTACTACAGAAATACCTATTGGTGTCGGTTCGAAACGTCTAATAGGTGTCGGTTTCGGGCCCGACACCTATTGATCGGCACCAATAACCAAAGACATTGGTGCCGGTTCTTCAACCGGCACCTATGTGTCTAGAAAGGTGCCGGTTCCTATTAACAACCGGCACCTATATGTCCTTATAGGTGTCGGTTGTTAATAGGAACCGGCACCTATAAGCCTAGCAGAGCGTCTTAGATATGCAATATAGGTGTCGGTTCTTGACAAGAACCGGCACCTATAGTCTTGAGGCAAAAAAAAAGCTCGGCAAAAGCTTCATCTTGCGCTTGTGAAGATTGCACAACTGCTGAGCATTGCCGAACCCGAGCTGATAGGCGCCGTATTGGAGCAACTGCAGAAAATGTTGTTCTAATGCCTTTAAACTAAATTAGCTCTATAGTTATTGATAATAATAGTTATAAAAGTTTGACTTCAACCTTATCCAAAACATCAAAAAATAATAAACGGAGGAAGTAGTGGCATCGTAAATTAAAAAAAGGAGAGAGTAATTGTTACTACAGACCAAGTCTCAAGCGGTAAAATAAAATGGTTTATTACAAGGCAGCATTTGCATTTGGGGCAGGTAGCGAGCTTCTCTGTAGTAGTGTCCAGACAAATTTTGGGAAAAAAATAGAATGGCTAGTTTGCAAAATATGGATTTTCTACTCAATCTGTTGTTTCTTTATCCATTCACAGGGAAAAGTTATCTAATGAATCAGCTCTTTGGAACTGACTTCGCTGTAATGGATGGAAAACTTGGAAGGTAAAAGTGTATAAACTGAACCATTGTTGTTTTTTGTTTTTCATTATTATTTCTATTAAATAGAGAATGTAGTCATGATTAAGTTAATTAAGAAAAGAGAGAGCATATATGTTCGGCACACAGCCATACGAGGTGGCAGCGTGGAAGGATATAAGGGTAGTCGTTCAACGGCGCAAGCCAAAGAGAGCAAGAGGGGATGAAAGGACTGTGATGAGAGGGAGATGGCAGATCCGGACGGCATGCAGGGGTAGGATTTAGGGTTTTATAACTGTGTATAAGAGGTTAGGCACTTGGCAAACAAAGATGCAGTTTCTAACAAGCAAACTTGTTTGAGCTGGTTTAGCATTATATGTCGTACATTTAAACAAACAAACTTGTTTTGAAGTTAGTCTTGTTTTGATGACATTGTAGACTCCCAAGCAATGCATATAGTTCACAGGAATCAATTAAGTTCATATATTCACATAAATCAAATCAATTCATATATTCAAAAAAAATAGTATGATGTAAGATCTTTATATAAATTTTAAAAAAATCTATTATGCCGACACCTCCTAATCCCCCATACGAGACAAGAAGCGAACATGTTCACTATTAGGCTATTACTATGGTTTTCAAATTTTCTGGGATTACAGTAGCTCCTGGATTTTTTTATATTTTGATTTTTTCAACCTTGTGTTTTAAATAAACCCATTAAAAGCTTTGTCGTGGTTTATTTTCTCGGTGCCGAGAGTGACATCGACCACCTAACCTCTCTCCCCGTGGTAGCTAAGTCAATAATTTTAAAAAAGATTGGCGATAATAACATTGACGACGAGTACCTATTTTGTAAAAAAATATCTCAAAAAGATTCACATAAGTCCTACTCCTCTATACTCCTATATATGTGTTTTTTGAAGTATTAACCACCAAAAGCAATCATTAATTTATAATTAATTAGTCTCGCAAGGCCTAACATATAAAACCCAAAGGTCGAGTAGAGAACATAGGAGATATTGCTGGGACTCAGCGTGCCAGTCAACTTCAGCCTGAGACGTGCCCGTCAAACCACACGAAGGCGGCGACCAGATGTGTTACACATCTCAGGAGACTTGACAAAAATTCGCTTGAGCTCTACAACATCTCAAATGCTCTAAATTAATTAGTCTCGCAAGGCCTAACATATAAAACCCAAAGCTCGAGTAGAGAACATAGGAGATATTGCTGGGACTCAGCGTGCCAGTCAACTTCAGCCTGAGACGTGCCCGTCAAACCACACGAAGGCGGCGACCAGATGTGTTACACATCTCAGGAGACTTGACAAAAAATCGCTTGAGCTCTACAACATCTCAAATGCTCTAAACTCGTACTCCTATGAAAATTTTAGTTACACATGCTCACCTGTGGATTCCAGGGACAACAACGACGATACCGGCCTCATCCATGCTACACCTAGTCCAGGAGATCACCTGTTACTTTGAGAGATAAAAATATTAGCTAGAGAAACTTAACACATGACACATGAGTAGATAAGTGTTCAAGAAAACAAATAGATAAACATTAACCAAATAGATACACTTAATTCATGTTCGAGACATCAATCGAAATAACCAATCTACAAGATACCTAGAAAGCTACATTCTGCTCACTAATTCTAAGTCTGCTTATCCTTTGTCGTTGAACGACTGTCTACAGTGTCACTAGGGCCACCAGCCTCAATGAAACCCAGTAGCCCATCTGGAGCTCTTGAAATGTGATATGCGCCATTCGACGAGATGACATGTTGGAAGATGAATCCACAGAGTTGTTCAGCGAGGGCAAAGCAAACATGTGGCAGCAATTTACTCGTCGGAAGCTTTAATTTCTGCAAATGGAAGGATAGAAGATGTGAAAACGTACTATGTGTTTGGAAATGTGTATTTACGTCTAAACAAAATTGGCGAACCTCAGAATCCGTAATGTTCCAGTTGTTGTCGTCCATGAAAAGCCACATAAATTTCATCACGTAGAACCCACATGTGCTCGTGCCCTGATCCTGGCGTGAGCACCAGGGGTGGCAGCAAACCCGGAATGTATTTGCACATGGAGCGTGTCGAACACACTTCTTCTTATACTTCAGAAGTGCCTTATTTAGGATGTCAATGACAGATTGAAAAACTTCTCGCGGTTTTCTCAAACCATCCATGACGACAATCTTGGAATCGTTTAATGGATCGCAAGAAGGATCCAGTGAGGTGGCCTACATACAAAGGGAGAGAGCAATTAATATCTTTATGTACTAATGCGAGGTACAACGATAAATGCCACATTACCTAAAGTGGTAGGGCAAAAGGATTGTATTCATCTCCTGAAGCTTGACAAAGGAGTTGTACAGGTAGTCCAGCACCATTTTCTGGGACTGCGGGCCTTCATGAATCCTAGTGGAATTGACAACCGCTGGATCGAGGAATCCTACTTTGTTATGGGTTGCTCTACATTCAAGCGTCCCCATTCTGCATAAAAAATCAAGTTAGACATCAACGAGGATATCGGCTTAAAAAAACTAGCGAGGGGTGAAGTATGCTTACAATGCCCATAACTGAAGTAGCGATACGTCTAGCTCTCTCAGATTGTATAGTTGAAATAGTTCTTCAAATGGGACCCAAATTATACCATCCTCGTGATGAAAGTCCTCGTCCCTGTAAAAAACGGCGAACGTCTCCTTACCTTCCTTTGCCATCTGTAAGTACCACTCTTCCATCCTTCTCATCTGAGTACAATTGGCAACGACATTGCGATATTCATCGGTAGTCAAGGGATCACCGAACTTGAACTTAGCTGCCAACGGGGCCATCGCAATATTGTCCACATCAGACAAACTCTTCAGCCCTGCACCTTGTAAAAATTCTTGCTCAATCTTCTTGGCCTTATCTTTCGCGAACTCTTCCTTCGAAAATGCTTGTAATTTTTTTTTCCTGACCGTGCGTTGGAAGTCTGAAATAGGTTTCTTCGGGGCTGGTGGCCTTGCCATGCGAAGGAAGTGGTCCTGTACTGCAACTGGCACTTTCGGATTTGTCGGCTCCTTTGTTTTGTCCATTTTACGTCTAGGTTCGGATGATATGCTCTCACCCATCTCATTTTTTTCATTCAAGCAAGGCTCCGACATATTAGGAAATAAGGCCTTCTTGGTCTTCTTCATAGATGGTGGTTCAGACATTTCTGAAGTTTTAATCAGGCGCCGCCTCTTTTTTGGCTGGTCTAAAGAAGATAAGCTCTGATGTGCTGCCTTTGGAGGAGATTGTTGTGCCGGTTGAGGAGACGGGCTCTTACGTGGCAACGGTGGTGGAGTTGGCATCCTTCGGGGGGAGACAGCAAGTCCTTCAGAGCTAGACCCACCATCGCTTGGCTCGTCATCACCATCTCCTGAAGGAAAGACAATGAAACGTTTGCGCCACAGTATAATGTTGTGGACAGCTTCTCCAAGGGTGTTCACCCCCTCCTCTGGAGCAAACTCAAGCTGAAAAGCCCTGTATCTACGCGACACGTCCTCCACTTCAACCCTTGAATAGCCAGTGGTATCGGTTTACCGTGTATGCTTCCCCCCTCCACTACAGGATGTGCCATACCACGTGCCACCTCTATAGTGAGGTTTTGAACTGGCACATGCAGCCTACATGCAGTACGTACAGTGATGGCGTCCACAGGGTGACGAGCCATGTCCGGTTCTTGAGGAACCTCAGTTGAAGCGCAACTGCTTTTCCTTCCAGCTGGACTGGTTACACGGCCAGCATCAGCATCACCCCCATCCTGCCTTTCGAGGCCCGCCGCCATTAGCAGTGCCTCCATCCTCACCATTCGTTCCTTCAGTTGCCTTATCTCTTCTGACTGGTCCATGGAATTTCTATAACTTCGAGACCGGTACCTATGTCTGTCTTCAGGAAAACCTTCCCTCCATGGCACTAGGCCTACTCCTCTTGTGCGTCCCGGATGCTCAGCGTTCTGCAAAGCAAGTGTCAGCTCATCTTTCTCCCGGTTCGGAACAAAAGTACCCTCGGAAGACTTCTGATGGGCATCATGGAGCCTTCGTGACAGTTCTTGCGATTGGGGACCCTTGTGTACCAACTCGCCTGTATCCGAGAGTGTTGCCCCTCGGGCATATTGGTAATTCTTGCCTCGTTGGCACCAGTCCTTTGTCTCGAACTCGATTCCCTTTTCCAACAGCTCATCTTCCCTCGCTTGCCATTTGTCTACGTTCTGAGCATATCCGCTACGGCCGAGACGATGAGGGTACAGGTTTTTGGCCGCATTGGCCTGGTTCCTTTCGCTAACCTCCTTTGCCTGATCTGACGTTCTGTACGCCACAAAGTCATCCCAGAAAAGGCGACACCTTTGATAATTGGGATCTTCAAAATTGGGTGTCAGCCCCCGCTTCACAAACTTTTTGGTAAGGTCTGCCTTGAACTTCCTGAAGCTGATGCTCATCCTCTCAAGGGCCCTCCGCTTTGCGACTTGTTCTGAACCTGTGGGGAACTGGAATGTCCGCTTCAACTTGTCCCACGCAAGGTCCTTGTCTCTGTCTGGTACCTTCCAGTCCAATTGATCTGGATCACTGGTCTTCCAGTATCGGTACTTTATAGGGATGTCATCCTTCACGATGGCGCCTATAGCATTGGAATATGGGGTGAGTACTGATGCGGGAGCTACAGGGTTCCCATCTGGATCTAGCGCTGTGATAGTGTAAAGGCCCGAGGGCATCCTGGTTGGACCTCTACTCCTTCTTGACGATGAAGTGGCAGTGTCCCCAGAGTTCACAGTGGCGGAAGGATTAACCTCCTTCAAAGAACGATATAAATTAGTCAGCTCTCGTATGGGCGAACGGTATAAATTAACCTAATTTAAAAATTTGTTTGTTTCAGCTGGGCGAATTTACCTCCATGTTATCGTGATTATCACCGGGCTGGTTTATGTTTAGAAAGACACTTGGGCTAACATTACCACCATCGCTTTGTCCAGAATTTGCAGGCCTATTATTATCTTGTTCCCGTGACATTTTCTAAATAAAAACTAAAGGAGGTTAAGGAGGTTAAGGCAGGCCTATTGTCAAGATACATGTAGAATGAGTAAAAGCAAAAAGGAAGCTGAAGGGGGGATTGCAGATACACAAGGTAATTTTGCATCTCTATAAACAAATAGACAAATATCTCTATAAAAAAACTGTTAATTTTGCATGCAGCATGGAGAGAAAAATGTGAACACATAGTACAAATAGGACCATGAAATCCTAAGCACATAGCACAACTTATTTAAGCTAGAAAGTAAGTACCCCTACTAAGCACAACTTAACAGTGAAAAGAAAGAAACACTTTGATTGCAAAACGTGTGATCGATGCAATCTGCAGCTAGCTGATCACCTAACTGGCAGTCAACCCTACCTACTACAAAGTACAAACAGGTGCTTGCATTTGGATCCAGATTAATTAGAAAACTCAGCTCAAGAAGAGATCTGGGCATCCCTGGAAGATTCCCCCCCCACCCCATTCTTATAAGCCAAAAAATTCAAATTGATTTTAGGTTTTCTTTATCGTAGTTTACTTTTTAGCATTTGAAATTGCTAAGAAATATCTAAAAAGTTTTATTCACAAATTTTTTTTTAAGTTGTTGATAAGCCTTTTATGATTTACTCTTAAACAGTTTAAAGCCAAAGCTGAATAATGCAAAGAAAACCATATAATTAAATTAGTCTTAAAATTAAGTTTATAATTTAAAATTAGATACAGCTTATAAACCGTATGACTATACTCACATGGCCCTATTTCTAATTCACCATATAGGTCAGCAGGAAAAAGATTTTTTCATCACCAATTTCAAAGTGCTGCACTTGTATTAAACATGCCTGGAAATCAGTTAGTCGATATGAATGCACAAAAATAATTGATGTACTCTCGTTATAAAAATAACACCCCTGATTCAAGCTACTCTTATTTCTGAACATTTGCAGAATTGCAGATATATACATTTCTCAAAATCCATTCTTGCTGTATATACATAAAAAAAATATATCAAATGTAGTGCTTATTAGAAACATGACCTGTTTATAGTGACATAATGCTCAAATATACTTGTGAAAATAAAACTTGTTATCTAGTCCAGACTTTAAAAATCTAGTTATCTATGGATTCTATAAAATAAGAGAAAAGATACTTGCCACTCTCTATGAATATCTTATGATCTGAAAATGTAATTCTATAAAAAATGTACATGGTTTCATCTGGGATATTCCATAGAGGCCTTGGTAAAGAACTGAAAATTGATCTTAAAATCATTCCTGTATATTGTCAAACCAATTAATTGAACTGTAATACTGACAAGATGGTTTTAGTGGTAGTTAGGAACAATTGGCAACCCCTTTCATCACAAATAGCTATAACAGGTTACCCTTAAAAATCAAGGGTACAGTATAAATAAACTCATCAGCCAACACTCTAATTTCTAAAGAACACAAGTATTAAAGTAAGCATGGTAAGTTCAGTTCAACTAGAACATGTATCAATCAACAACTTCATGCGAAGGATCTAGAATAGATTAAGTACCAGGATGGGGGTTGGTCTTCTCAACTCAAACTGTTGCAGGGACAATCTACAAAGTAATCTTGGGGCGGCGTCGCCGGCGGCCACTGGACTTGGGGGATCCGGGAGGAGGGGACAGCTCCAGGCGCTGGACGGTGGTCGAGGACGTCGTCGGCGGAGGTGCTGGAGGGCACGGCCCCAGGAGCTGGAGGTCGACGACGGCGGTGGCGCGGGCGGCACTGGACGGGCGGGCGGGCGGTGGCGCTGGCGGCGCTGCAGGGGATGGCGATGGCGGCGGCGCTGGACCCAGGAAGCTATGGCACTGGCGGCGCTGGAGGGGATGGCGATGGCGGCGGCGCTGGACCCTGGCGCTGGCGGCGCTGGTGGGGGGATGGCGATCGCGGCGGCGCTGGACCCAGGAAGCTAAGGGGATGGCGATGGCGGCGCTGGATTAGACGATATATATAGCGGACAAATAGGTGCCGGTTATATATTAAAAGCCGATACCTATATTTGGTAATAGGTGTCGGTTCGTATTAGGAACCGACACCTATTAGGGGTAATAGGTACCGGTTCTAACTAAGAACCGGTACCTATTACCCTAATAGGTGTCGGTTCCTAATACGAACCGACACCTATTATGCCTATAGGTACCGGTTCCTATTTAAAAACCGGCACCTATTACCCATAAACCCAGGTTTGGTTGGGAGAACTATAAAATTGCAGCAAACCATATGCATTGCAGCAAACTTTTTTCGGCTATTCTCCACTTTAGTTTAGCCCTTCGCTTATGGGGTTTTTACGGTAACAGAGGAGATTGGTTAAAGATTTTATCGTTTTATGCCTTAGTTCTTGATTTTCTTTTTATTTATATTGGGAATATCTAGTGAAAATCATTCAATAAGTGAAAAGACGGTAGGTTGTAAGTAGTATAAAATTGTAAAAAAAGACGACAGGTTTCGAGTTCCAAGATTGGTTTGTTCATGTCTATTACAATCAATTTCCAACTTGTAGGTCGATCACAATTACTCCTTCCTCATGATCACTTCGAACATATGGGGCTTCCTCCTCGTGTTCGTCTTCGTCTTCGTCTTCGTCTTCTTGACTTTCTTCACCTTCTTCTATATCCTTCGCGAAAGGTGGTAGCTCGTCGATTTGATCGTAGCCTTCCTCGTCAATGATATTCTCCACTCCAATAATGCTCCGCTTTCCATGGAGAGCCACGTGGCGATCAGTCACCGACGAAGGGTCTTTCACATAGAATACTTGTGTTACGGAGTTTGCGAGCACAAATGGTTCGTCTTGATAACCCACATTGTTTAGGTCCACAAGGAACATTCCGTACTTGTCAATCTTCAAACCACTTGGAATTTTGACCCATTGACACTGGAAAAGTGGTATCTTGAGCGGTCCATATTCAAGCTCCCAGATTGCCTCTATATAGCCATAGTACGTTTGTTTTACACCATTACTGTCGAAGGCGTCTATGCGGACACCACTGTTTTGATACGAGCTCTTGGCATCCTGTGTTCTCGTGTAAAATGTATAACCATTAATGTCATACCCTTGGAATGAATGAATTGTGCTCGCAGGTCCCCGAGACAAAACATACAGCTGGTCACTATCAGTATTCATAGCCATGATATGCTTCCGTAACCAATCGCCAAAATTCAACCTATGCTGCTTAGCTATCCATGCTTCTGATTTGCTTGGGTTCTCGCTGCGGAGTGTATCAAAATGCATGTCGACAAATGGAGCCACCAAGGCCGACTGCTGGAGCACTGCGAAATGTGCTTGCCGTAATATTTCTAGGCTAGGAGCGAAAATTGCCTTATGCCCTAGTGTCCCTTTCCCTAGTAGCCTGCCCTCGTGTCGAGACATCGGCACACCAATGGGATGCAAATCCATATAGTCGATACAGAACTCAACCACCTCCTCTGTTGCATAACCCTCTACGATACTGCCTTCTGGTCGAGCTCTATTACGCACATACTTCTTTATGATCCCCATGAACCTCTCGAAAGCCCACATGTTATGCAGATACACTGGGCCGAGAATCTTTATCTCTTTCACGAGATGTGCCACGAGGTGGACCATTATATCAAAAAATGATAGTGGAAAACACATCTCGAGCTGGCAAAGGGTAATGATTGCATCTGCTTGGAGCTTGTCTAGCGTGCTTGGATCGATCACCTTCTGATATATAGCGTTGAAAAACGAGCACAGCTTTACGATTGGGTTTCGAACCTTATCTGGCAAAATGCCTCTAATAGCAACAGGAAGAAGTTGTGTCATTAGCACGTGACAATCATGTGACTTCATGCCCACTAATTTCTTCTCTTTCATGTTGACAAGTCTTTTAATGTTCGCAGAGTAACCAGAAGGGACCCGGACACCCTGCAGGCACTCCAACAGACTTATTTTCTCTGCGGCACTAAGGGTGTAGCACGCAGGAGGGAGGTACTGGCGACCATTGGGACGTTCTTGAGGATGTAGCTCGGGCCTGATGTTCATGTCTGCGAGGTCTCTCCGGGCTTTTAACGTGTCCTTTGTCTTGCCGGGTATGTTTAGCAGGAGTCCCATCAAACTCTCGCACACATTCTTCTCAACGTGCATCACGTCAATTGCGTGACGGACATCCAAATCTTTCCAATACGGTAGTTCCCAAAAGATAGATTTCTTCTTCCAAAGAGGCTTCTCACCAGTCTTGCCCACCGCGTTTCTATTGCCATGTCCCTTACCAAATATACATTCTATATCTTTTACCTCTTCAAAAATTTCTCTGCCTGTACGGTGTATTGGAGCTGTCCCCTTCTCCACTGTGCCATCGAAATCTCTTCTATTGCTACGATACGGGTGGCCGGCTGGAAGAAACCTCCGATGACACATATACACAGTCTTTCCTGAGTACCTCAGCCACCTGCTTGCTGTGTCCCGCATGCACTGCACACATGCACAACCACCTTTCACTGTTTGGCCGGATGTGTTGCCAGCCGCAGGGTAATCTTGAATGGTAACGAACAACATTGCCCTTAAGGTGAAGTACTCTCTTTTGTATGCATCCCACATCTGCACACCCCGGTCCCATAGTAACTTAAGATCATCTACCAATGGCCTGAAGTAGACATCGATATCGTTGCCAGGTTGCTTGGGCCCTTGGATTAGAAGTGGCATCATTATATACTTGCGTTTCATGCACAACCATGAAGGAAGGTTGTAGATGACAAGTGTCACTGGCCACGTGCTATGCCGACTGCTCATATCGCCGAATGGATTCATCCCGTCTGTGCTTAGACCAAACCTTACATTCCTAATCTCGCATGCAAACCTTTTGTACTTTCTATCTATCTTTCTCCATTGAGATCCATCGGCAATGTGCCTTATCAACCCATCCTTCTTACGGTCTTCGTCGTGCCACCGCATCATCTTTGCATGCTTTTTGTTTGCATACAGGCGCTCAATCCGAGGGATTATAGGAAAATACCATGCAACCTTAACGGGCACTTTCCTCTTCTTTAGAACGGGCCCACCACTACCATCGTCAGCATCATCATCGTTATCTCCACCCTGATACCGCGGTGCTATGCAAACTGGACACGTATCCAAGTCTTCGTAGTTACCTCGATATAGAATACAGTCATTTCGACAAGCGTGAATTTTTTGCACTTCCAGCCCAAGTGGACAGACAACCTTCTTTGCTTGGTATGTTGTTTCTGGCAATACATGACCCGCTGGAAGGAGGTCTCCGATCAGCTGCAGAAGCTCTGTGAAGCTCTTGTCACTCCAGCCGTTGGTTGATTTCATCTGCAATAACGAGAGGACGACGTGTAACTTGGTGTGTTCCTCGTTGCATCCTGGATAAAGTGGTGTTTTTGAGTCCTCCACCATGGCTTTGAACTTCTCGTATTGCTTGTCATCGTTGTAGGCTGTCTCCCCATCGCGCAACATTTGATCCAAACCATCTGATTCGCGATTGTCATATTCACCTTCGTCACCAGGCGACTCCACATTGTCTTCGTGCATTGCTTCACCATGATTGTCCACACTGTCATTCTCATCTTCACCATGATTGTCCTGACATGTGTGATTACGCATAAAACCTCTTGTTAGAAGATGCTCGTGAACTTGTTTTGCAGGAAACTGTCTCTCGTTCCTGCAATCAGCACATGGACAATGCAAATGTTCCGTCATGCTCAACGATCGGGAACTCGTGGCCGCGATCACGAAGTTGGTTACTCCCCTGGCATACTCCAAGGTACCACGCTTCGCACCGTTCATCCCTCCTTCATCCATCGGTCCTACGAAAATTCTTAAATTAACTGCTAACATATATATATTGATTAAATCCGTAAATCAATCAAAAATCATCGTTACTAATCTTTCATATGTAAAATACTCGATGATTTAATACTGTCCACATTACACAAATAGACGCAAGTAACATATTCTCAATATTACTCCAAAATCAATAAGTCATTATATTTTCTCAAAATATTGGACCAATTCAACAAGAGACGTCTACATTATCTATCACAAATAAGAAAATCATATATACCATAAAGAATTAATCACACAAATGAAACAAACTTGCTTAGAGAAAATGTACTAACCTTTAAACATGAAAGAATAACAAATTCCTTAATGTATTTAAAATTTTTCGGCAAAACCTCTCCCCCCGTTTGCATGAGCCGCACGAAGACGCTCAAAATGAGCTCATCAGCGCTGAGAGGAGACATATATAGGTGCACAAGATATAGGTGCCGGTTTACAACAATAACCGGCACCTATAATCAGTTCCTTCCGTGGTAAGGAACCACATATGTGCCGGTTCTTTTTACGAACCGGCACATATCTTATAGGTGTCGGTTTGTAGCATCCGGCCGATACCAATTGAAACAAATAGGTGCCGGTTCATAACAAGAACCGGCACCTATTCCTTTCTCCGCCCGAACCGGCACCTATAATCTATAATTGAGACGATAAACGACTAATAGGTGCCGGTTTTTGTTCAACCGACACCTATTATGCCGACACTGATGAACGTTTTTGTAGTAATGAGAGAGTATAAAAGGGAAAGAAAAAGTGAAAAACTGCATATTCCTTTATCTAGTTGTGACATGATCGATGATGCCAAATACGATGTGTTTTTTTAAGTCCAACTGCCAATCGATCGAGGGAAGCATTCCAGCCTATGTTTTTTTTATCTACCATGAAGTGACGATAACTCTGTTGCTGCTGCTCGCCCTGGTCCGCCTATGTTGATTTGGGTGTGGAATAAAAAGAATAAAAGAGGAATGAGTTCTGTAGAGAGCTCACTTTTAGGGGTGGATAACGAGAAAGCTCAGCTTATTAAGGCTGCTTGGCACTTGTTTGAGCTCGTTATGTTAACATGTCAGCTCGTTAACCTTAAATAATGAGCTAAAAGTGTAGCTCACTTTAGCTCGTTAAGCTCATTAACGAGCTCTACTTTATTTATGTCACTTTTACAATTTTAAATACATCAATTTATCCTATATTAAGATAATAATAAATCCTAACTAATAAATAACTCATTAAATATTAATATTTTGCATGTAACTAAAATAATAAGAAGTAGGTTAAAAAGTATCGAGTTTAAATTTGAGTTGATCCGAGCCGATCTAAGCAATGAGCTTCGACCTTTTTTTTCCACCCCTTTGCTATGTTACAGAGATTACAAGACGAGTGAACAATTTGGATGTTTATATATCATCACAATTAGAGTATTGTGGCCCAATTAATCTATAGCCATTGATTTAGAACGTATGGAATAGATAGAGAGAATGTCATGCAATGACATTAATTCCTACCACACGTAAGAGCATACACCGCATGGTGGCATAAAAGGGGAAAAAGGAAGAAAAACTGCATGTTCCTTTATCTAGTTGAAGGGCGTGATGATGACAAATACGTGTGTTTCTTTTTTCAGTCCAACAGCCAATCGATCGAGGGAAGCATTAATTCTAGTGCGACAAAACTGATCACTACGGATATGTTTGGTTGCTCGAACGTTCTCAATCTGGCTCGTATGTCTTATTCAGGTTGGGCATGGCCTGATTGGTAAGATGCAACAGAGAGTGTTTGGTTGTATGCATTAGATAAGCCTGATTTCTTTGAGATATTTGGTTGGTTGGATGAGAAAACTCGTACACAAGAGATTGTGTTTGGTTGGCCGCATGTACTTTGAATCCAATTATTTTTTTTCTATTGTAAGAGTAATCATACCAAGTATATAGAAATAATGTCTAAGTTTATAATACTTTAAATTGTAAAAAATGTGATCAAATTTTAATCGGTTAGATCAAATGTAATATCAAAATGTGACGTTACTCTGATGCAACTATACTAATTGTCAAGAAAAAAATTAGAAATAAACAGTGCGAAACAGTAAATCACGGAGTACTTTTGCCTGTCGATTTAATCAGGGAGGAAAAAACAAAAAAAAGAAAAAAGAAAGAAAGGAAGGCCACGAAGCCTCATCGTCGTCGCTGCTTGAAGGAGACCGCCCCTCGCCGTACTTCCCTCTGGCTCCCCGCAATTCATCGCCGTCGTCTGAGTTGGAGACCACTGAATCCAACAGCTACAAGTTGAAGGCTACCAGATCAGGTGCTTTGGAGCCATGGCCGCTGGATCCGGCCAGTCGCACCTTGTGAAGGACAGGGACGGTGGCTAGCGAGGAACACAGTGCCGGCAAGAGCAAGGATAAGGAGGGGAAGACAATGGAGGCGGCAACGACGTCTTCCATCAATTGTCAAGATCTGGATATTCTTGTCAAGCCCTTCTTCCTCCTAGATCTGTCTGAGCTCGAGCACGAGGCAGCCAGGTGGTCGGATCTGACAATGTCGATCTAATGGGCGCCGGTTGGAGCCGTTGAAGAAGAGGGGAATCGATAGAGACGACGGCGACCGAGCGGCGACAAATCGTGTGGGTGAGCAAACAAATGAGACGAGGAGGGAGGGGGGACGACAGGATGCTTCGACCCCTCCGCATCGCCTACATCCACTCATCCCACACTTGCACCCGCATTGATTTTTGTTGAGGGGATGGGAGCCACCCCTCATGCAGGCAACCAAACACATCCGCATGTACTAATCGTGAGCTGTTCTGTACTTATTCTAATTCCACTACTACATATAAAGGACGTTGTCATAGACGGCCAAATTTTGTTTTCACCAATTGATCTACCCGCCTCTAACAAAATCATATGTGAAAATCAATGACTGATTTTCACATACGGTTTCACGACGCTGATTTTCGTGGATGACCCTCTTAATTACCGATTCATCTGTGAAAATTGGTTTTCGCACGTGGTACTCCAATAGACTTGTTCTGCTTGTAAACATCAGTTTCCCAAATGGTCACATGAAAATTAGTTTCCCCAAGCAGTCGTCACTAAGCTGAAACCCTCATATAGTCGCTATCGACAAGCCAGAGCCCTCGCCACTAAGGCTCACCTTCGCTAGATCTAGCAGTTATGAGGCCTGTCGCCGTTTGTCATGTTCCTCCATGTCTTCAAAATCCACCGCGCACGTTGGCCTGGTTGCCACCCCCCTTCCCTACTCCTGGTCGTCACTATCGAGAGAGGGAGCTGAGGGAAGAACCTTGGCCCCGGTTCGGGCGACCATAGGGGAGAGGGGGAGCTAGGTTCAGGTGACCTAGGCCAACACGTTCCTTTAATTGATAATGGAGGTGTATAGTTTTTTTTCCTGTTTTCTTCACAAACGAGGTTAACTCCTTTTATTCTTGACATAACACAAAATTCCCTGTCTTTCTTTTCTCGAGAACCTTAAAAGTAAGAAATTCAGAAGGGATCCACTGCACCTAGAAGCCCTAAAATTCAGAATGGATCCCTGGCGTGCAGCTAACAGGGCCGTCTCTATAAATTTGAGGCCTTGGTACAAAATGCAAAGTGAGACCTTAAAATTAAAAAAATTCATAATCAAAGTATACTTTACATAATTATACAACTCGGATATATGTTATTTCTTACTGTACTCAGCAATTGCATCATAGCACATCAATTGATAGGCACGTACAGACTGAGGGACAGCACAACCTCAAAAGTTAGGTCCCTAAAATTTGTATACTCCAATCCAATCCAATTCGTTCCGCTACGTTTCAAGACCTCAATGTAACCTTTTCGAGTTACCCTAAATCTCATGTACTGATTTGTCTGAAACATGCATGCATGTTTTTTTTCAGTTTCAACAACTGTAAAGGTAATTTTATCATCCTTTGTATCGAAAGGTACCATATTTTTAATATAAAATTTAATATTTCTGACTATTAGGTATATATATCTTGATGTATCAAAATTTTTAATATAAAATCTAAATATCTTGAGATGTTTTTTTAAGGACCGTAAAATTTCTCAAATGATGATGGTCCTGTCATCACTAGTTGCACATACTGCCTCTGTCAAAAAAAACTCAACCTAAAATAAGATAGAACAATCTATTTTAGGTTGAATATTTTTTTGGATGAAAAGAGTATGTGTTGAGCAACTCCATCGACGTCAAGCTCATGAAGGTCTTGAGCTTAGTCATTGGGGTTTGCCTTCTACACGCTCTTTTGTTGCTTCGAGTACGTGGTTTCGCTCCTCGTAGAGCGCTGTGCACCGACTGGTGACACGCCCTGTTCGGCGGATGGGATAAATCGCAGGTCATCTCCATTTTGAGGGGTAGGGTTTAGAAGGGTGCTAAGGACTACTCCAAATGTGTCTTTAACTAATTAGCGTGTCGATCTTAAATTATTGCGCATTAGTTTTGCATGTAATAAAAAAAACACTAGCTAGCTAGCGTTAGTTACTTTGTGTTACAAACTCATCACTATCAAGGTTTATCCCTTTGAGAACTGATGTACGTACGTGACAGGGATGGTACTAGCCTGGGGATCAAGCCCTTCAGCCTTGGATATGAATTTGATCAAGACGTGTTGTCTTACAAACAACAGGAAATTCACATATATGGATGGTAACTGTGAGATGATCTGCATGATACAAATGTAGTGAATATATACTTGGTTTGAAGTTTGAACATTTGATGTCGGCGATGGTTTTGATATAGTGCTTGAGAGGGCACTGACAGTATTCTACCAGCGGCCACCGGTCAGACCACGATCATGTACTATAGGGTTTCCGTGAATTGGAGTATTGGACCAATCATGCAACAACTTTCTAACCGAGAAACAGGGATCGAGGCCATAGGCCATTGCGTTGGATGGTGATTTAGGACTTTAGGTGTAGGCGATTATTCAAAGGTGGTCGTCCTCTCCACGGGAGTAATACTCTCTCTAAACCAATTTGATCGTCATATTGATAAATGATGTCAAGACCGAGGCAAGAAAACATCCTATGTTCTGAAATTAAATCTTGTGGATCAAGATGTTATGTTAAGCATGCATGTGAACGTACAAACTTGCAATAGCATGCATGCGGGGCATGCAACGATGACATTTAATTCTGGACAAATAACCTAACAGACATGTAACGATGCATTTATTTTTGTACACATCAAAAAAGACATGACATGTAATGATACCATTTACAAATGCAGAAATAAACGAATAATACCAGTTAGATGATAATCAATTTGGGAAGACCTAAAATATTTTAGGTTTAAAAAAGAAAAGAGGAGTTGGGTAGGATAGTGTCGTGGCTTCTCTCGTGAAGAGCGAGGAGTCGCCTAGACGTCATAGTCCGGTGGCACAAGGTAGGACTTTAGGTGTAGGCGATTATTCTCAGGCGGTCGTCCTCTCCACGATACACCCTCTGTTTTATATTATAAATCGTTTGACTTTTTTCTTAGTCAAACTTTTTTAGGTGTGATTGAGTTTGTAGAAAAATATGTAATATTTTTAATACGAAACAAACATTGTATCTATATTGGATGTTAAATCTAATGAAACTAATTTTATGTTGTAGATGTTATTATTTTTTTCTATAAACTTAATCAAACCGAGAAACTTTGACTAAGAAAAAATTCAAACGACTTATAATATGGAACAGAGGGAATAGTAATACTTCATCTATCCCAATTTGATCGTCATATTTACAAATGACGTCAAGACCGAGGAAAGAAAACATCTTTCGTTTTAAAATTAAATCTTATCGATCAAGATGCTATGTTAAACATGTATGTTGGCGTATAAACTTGCGATAGCATGCATACGGGGCATGCAACGATGACATATAATCCTGGACAGATAATCTAACAGGCATGTAACAATGCATTTATTTGATTGCTAGGCTCTGGTATTTGGCAATGATTTTGCAGTAAATATTTTATGATGCTGCATGTGATATATTATGTCTATAATTAAGTGTATGATATTACGATAACTTTCCTATTTAAAGCTATGAATACCTTTTCTCTAGTTTGTAATAAAATAAATAAATAAAAGATTAAGAAATTATTAACGTGTTAAAGTTTTAATAGTTTGCGTCAACTAATCACAACCGAAGGAGTAATTTATTGAGATTTCTCAATTGAAGAGGAGACTCGTTAAATTTTCTTCCAAAAATTTGTGAGATGTAAATACAGTACAATCGTAGTGTAATTATATTGTAACTTACTTGTAGCTACAATATAACTTATACGTAACTTTTAAAAATCCCACCATGACACGTGCACTATGATTTTTTTCTCCACTTACATAAATCTTAAAGCAAATCTAATGGTATAAAAGGTACATATATGTAAGTTACATTGTAATTGCTTGTAAGTTATAATTTAATTATACTATAATTATATTATATTTATATTTAACAAATTTTTGAGAGAAAAATATCGATAAATGTATAGCAAAACCGATTATAGATTGCTTGCATGTTTCATCGTTGCGGCGGCGTGGTGACACTGGGCGGCAGTAACGAGCAAGGTTCCGGCGGTGGCTCCGACGAGGAGCTCCTCAGGGACTGGCGCAGGTGGTGGCTAATGACGGTTGCCGCTCTCTTCGTACAAATGTCCTCCCAGGCGGTGCTGCAGCCGTCCGCCTGGATTTCCAACAACGACTGGTACGGGATGCTTCATCACTCCTCCCGCAGCGGCAGCTAATCCAGCGCCGCCATGGCTGCTCCTGCGCCAAATGGCGACAGCAACTTTGGCCAAGCTAGGAGAGTAATGTGGTACTTGATAGTCAACACGTTCACCTTCCCGACTGCCCTGTCGCTTATGGTCACCCTGCTGACGAATTGAAGAGATCCTCCAACCAGTATTATGTCGAAGAAGTGACCGTCATGAATGTGTTCCTAGCTTTCAGCACTACTTGCATGCACCTATGTCTTGGCCAATCCCGACCTCGACCTCGTCAAGAACTTGTGCTTCGTCATTGCAGGGTATGCCGCCTACACGTTCGGTTTGTACTTCAACTTGATTCCCTCCTTTACGACTATGCGCCGGCAGGTCGCATACCTGGTTCGGAGGATGACATTGAAGGCCGTCTCCATTTGCAGGGGTATTAAGGAGAGTTCTCATGTAATTTGCTCGAACCTATCACTACAACGGTAACCCTCATCTGTGTCGGGCTGCAACCGACATCTGTGTCGGGTATGACGTCCGACACAGCGCAAAGGTCAGTGATGTGAGGAATCATCTCAAACGGGCATAAGTCCATCACCGATGAAGCTATCTCAATCGGGCCTCAACTAATGCCCGTCACCGATAGCTTTGACCCAGACGACCGGTCAAACTATAGCCCGTCACGGATGACCTATCTCAATCGGGCTACAACTAGTGCCCGTCACGGATATCTGTCTATCTCAATCGGGCCCCAACTATAGCCCGTCACGGTTGATATAACTCAATCGGGCTTTAACTTATAGCCCGTCACCGATGAGTATGACCACAAAAAAAATAAATATTGTTTTTTTGGCTAGCCTCAGGCCTGTGCTAGCCATGCCCGCTGCAAAATAACAGAAGCAGAAATAATATACATCCCAGCATCCCCATTCACATATGCCATTCACAACATCCCCATTCACATATGCCGTTCACACATATACATCCCAGCATCCCCATTCACATATGCCATTCACATATATTTTACAGAAATAACAAATATAATAAACATAAATATTACATAATAACATGTGTTTGACAATTCAAACAGTACGTTAAAAAATGTTCATCACTTACACCTGAACCCTAAACATTCCTTTAGGGTGAATAATTTCGCGGAGGATGAAGTCGGCAATCTCCTCACGAATGTCCTCAAAGCTGCTACGCGGATCCTCTGAAAATTTGTCCTACATGTACATAATTCGAAATTAGTCGAACGATCTTTACATACATATACATATATATATATATACTTCAATTTAGTTACAACATATCAGGAATGAGACTACAAACCTCCAATTCAGCCAAAGTCTTCACCTTTTCTTTGCACAGAAGGCGCATGTTGTGGCAGACATGGAATCCGCACTGGTCGCCTATTTGTTGTTTGACTGGGAAGTCCTTCTTGTGGATAAGAGTGTCTTGTCCTGTCTTTCGAAGGCCTCCTTTTTGCACATATTGGCCCCACGCTTCATCTATTGCGAGTTGAATCGGGGTCCAATCGTACAGTTGCTTGTCAATTTTGGAGTTTAAGTAGTGGCATGTACTCCACTTAGGCGTTATTACCAATAGGATCCAATGTCCACTGCGGCATTAAATTAGTTAAGGTTAATACTAAAGCTAGACGTGTAATACAATGTATTTAGGGAACACACTTACTATTGATTGTAGGCGCACATGATGTACTCCTTGTCTTGTCGGGCCCAAAAGGTATCAAATAAGTAGTTTACCATTCCACTACGGTCCCCTTGAAGATTTGTGACATTGACTACCTGAGGATCAAGGAAGGCAACTTCCGGTGCATTCTTGAGACACCACTTCCAACTATACCTACACGCAAGCCAAACGCTCTTATAAGCATGTTACACGGATTGAGATGAATAATTTTCGTGAGCAAGAGTACTTACAAGGAGTAGCACTTGAGGAGGGTTGTGTCCACCGAGCGGAGCCTGTAGAGGTCGAACAGATCCTTGAAGTCTATCACGATATAATTTGATGGCCCAAGGAATGGCGCTCTGGCGTGTTCGCCTATTATATCATTTTCTCTATTCTTCCTCCTCACGTTAGATTTCTCCATGTAGTACAT
>BDMV01000005.1:5561380-5606366 GCA_008326285.1 Oryza officinalis
ATAACTGGATTTTGCGGTCCGTCACAAAGAAAACATCTCAAACGGGCCTAAAAAGAGGCCGATTGAGATATGGTCGGAGAGACATGTTAAATGTGCATAGAACTGAAGCCCGTCACGGATGACACATATCTGTGACGGGCCTAAACTAGAGCCCGATTGAGATAGCCTTAAATATCTCAATCGGGCCGTAGTTGGAGCCCGTCACAGATGACAATCATCTGTGACGGGCCCCGAATTAAGGCCCGATTGAGATAACCTTAAATATCTCATCGGGCTGTAATTGCAGCCCGTCACAGATGACAATATCTCAATCGGGCTCTAGTTTAGGCCCGTCACAGATATGTGTCATCCGTGACGGGCTTCAGTTCTATGCACATTTAACATGTCTCTCCGACCATATCTCAATCGGCCTCTTTTTAGGCTCGTTTGAGATGTTTTCTTTGTGACGGACCGCAAAATCCAGTTATATTACAACCCGTCACAGATGAGAGGATCTGCACTAGTGTATCAAGCTCTACCATATATACTAAAGATGATATTTGGAAGACTTCTTACCGTGCATCGATATCTTCTAATAATATGTAATAGTGTAATATTTATCTGAATCAAGTAAATAATATATATTGGAATAAGCATGAGAAAAGCAAACAATGAGCATTTTGCTAGTTAGATTAGTTCAAGTGAAAAATAATTAACTACATGATCTTGCATGTACTTCTACAACTTTCATAGGGTGTTTTTCTTCACAGGGATGGGTGATTTAGGACTTTAGGTAGGCGATTATTCTGAGGCGGTTGTCCTCTCTGCGATAGTAATAGCATTGTTTTAAATCTCCGGCTATTGCTGTTTGAGAATGGTCTAGTTGTTTGCTCTCATGTATAATTTATTAGTTTGCTATAGTTGTTTGAGAAGGTCAATCGTTAGATGTCTTAGTCCGCTATTTAAAACACTAGGTAGTAATACTCCCTTCATCCTAATTTGATCATTATAATTACAAATAACATCGAGACCGAGACAAGAAAATATTCTTCCATCTGAAATTAAACCTTATTGATCAAAGTGTTATGTTAGGCATGCATGTGGGCACACAAACTTGGAGTAGCATGCATGTGGGACATGTAATGATGTCATTTACTACTGCACGGATAAACGAACAGACATGTAACTTTTCATTTACTCATGCACACATTAAAAAAAAAGACATGGCATGCAACAATACCATTTACTAATGCACAAATAGATGAATAGATAATAATTAATTTAGGAAGACAAAAAAAATTTTTGGAGGATGATCAAAATTTTAACCTTGCTAGTTAATAAAAAAATTTCTTGCTACAGTTTAAAAAATTAGGACCGTGCCATCAATTTAAAAAAGAAAAGAGGAGTTGGACAAGATAGGGCCGTGGCTTCTCTCGTGAACAACGGGGAGTCGCCTAGACGTTATAGGCCCGGCGGGACTAGGGCAGTCCGGCCCACAACGTAGGGCCTCAACCAGTGGCAACCAGACCTCAATTGGGCTGGGTTTGGATGAAACATCCATAATCCTCCTGGGCCAAAAAGTCGGATATAGGATGATAGCATCCGTGCACGAGACCCGGGGGGAGAGATATCTCCTATACCCTCGATCCCCCCAACAACGGCCAAACCCTACCAACTCCCGCCCCCCACAGCTAGGGTGACAAGCTCGTGCCACCGAGCTCAGCGGGAGCTTCTCGATCACGTCCTCTTTTATACCGGTCTAAGGCGATGTAGATTTCCCATGTGGTACAAAACTTCTTCTGTGCGTAAGACTTGCGCGTCTAATAAAGGCTTAAACGCAGGCCCGGCCCGCACCACCCCGGCGGCTGCCAGGCGGCGAACAGAGTGGCCACCGCCATCAGCTACGGACCAACAAGCCCTCCTGTTGCAGCCACCAGCACCACCACCGGCAGCTTTCCGTTCACCGCCACCGCCGCTGCAGCCTGACGGTGACGGACGGGCTGATGTCAATCACCAGCCTGATGTTCTACACGGTGCAATTGATAAACATAACTAGCTTAATCAATAAACTAATCACCCTTAAATATACTCCTCAACAGTAAATTGCATGCATCTTTCAGCAAAGAAGAGGGAGATTAACCTGGAGAGAATTACTGGCATCGTCGTTGGCCACAGATTGGCTCTCCACTTCTGGCTGAATCCGCCGCCGGTCCATTGTCCATCGATCTCTGCGTACAGATCGATGATGTGCAGACCTTGGATGATTGATTACAGTTTGGTACACGGCGCCGTTGTTATGTACTCTGCTCCTGCTGCTTCATTCTGCGGTTATGCTAGGTCAAGCTCAGCATCTATTGCACCTGCTCTGCAATTGAAACGTGTTCAGGTCTTCATGTCACAGTCTAGCTAGTTTAGCTAGATATGATATTATTACAGTTTTGGCATGGAATAGAAAACTAGTAACAGAAGAATAATTATCACATAGGTGAAGATTTGGTGAATTAGGAGAAAAATACTCAGGTGGCTGAAAATGAGCAAAAATGGTGTTTTGATTGAGCACAAAAAATGGGGCACAGAGCAAGAGACCAAATTGGTCATTAGTCATTACTGCTTCATCTGATTCCCTTCACCCAAGTGTTTGTTTAGGTATTTGTAATTTGATTAGGAAATCAGCCTAACCCTCATACATTCAACCCGTCCCTAATTAACATTTACTGTCAACACAAAGATAGAATTGTGGTGTCGACAGAACTCTGTCAACTGCCCTGCTGTGTCTTTTAATTTCTTTCTATCTGCTAGCATGACAGCATACTAGCTGCACAAACACACACAAAAAAAAACATATTTCAAAAGCATGACCATGTCTTTGTTTGGTAGATTGGTATTTATCAAGAATAAATGGGCAATGTTCCAATGTCAGCTTACAACAACAGCAGCGCTTCAGAAGCATAGTTGTAGCACTTCTCTTCATGAAAACCATCCATACAACAGCTGCATACAGCCCTCCAGAATGGAAGCAAGCAAACAGATCATCTAACATCAGAGCTAGGTTATCTAACCAAGATGGAAATTTTTTTTTTCGGTGGTGGTAAGAATCCATTAGGACACCTGCTAGTTAAAAGAAAAAAATCCCAAAAATAAAAGAGGAGTTGGGGCAGGATAGAGCTGTGGCTTCTCTCGTGGGTAGCTGAGAGTCAATCTGGACGTTTGTCTGTTGAGGCAATCTAACGCCAATCTAAGGTGGTGTTCTAATCTCATTAAAATGAAAATGAAGATGAAGATTAAGTATTTTACGTAAAATGAGGTGGTATTAACATATGATTAATTGAGTTTTAATTATTACAAACTTGAAAAATAGATTATCTGATATTTTAGAGCAACTTTCATATTAAAAGTTTTCGCACGAAATGTATCATTTAGTGGTTTGAAAAACGTGCCACGAAAATCTTCGTCTAACCGTTGTTGGAAAAAAAAAAGAGATCTAACTCACTCGGTTTTTACAGCAATTTTGGATGACGTAGCATATTGATTTAGTACATAGTGCTAACTTGTCAATCTACGTGGCATCTAGCCAGAAAAAAATTATTAAAAAAACTCATTGGGCCCACCTGTCATGCTCCACTTTCTCCACAACATTTCCTACTCTATCTCTGCTCTCCCAGACGCCGACGGAGGAAGAGCTCCGGCAAGTGTTGGCCATGGCCATCCATCAGCACCTCAGCGTCGATATGGAGGCAGCGGCTGGCGAACTGAGGGACCCGAGGTCTAGCATGGCGTGGGTAGTTGGAGCAAGGCGCAGGCTCTAGAGGCTAGTAGGCTACTCTGCCTGAGCCACGACCGAGGAAGGCGAGCACGTCGTGACCGAGGAGCGAGGCAGCGGCGGTGGCGAGGGTAGTTGGCCACGACGGAGGAAGGCGAGCAGGCCATCGCCGAGGAGCGAGGCGATTGTGGTGGACTTGACTACTCGACGAGTGGGCCACGAGCATAACCTCGACCATAGTGCCAGATCTGGAAGGAGGGAGGAAGAGGTGGGGGAGAAACTCGCCACTATTAAGGAGAATTCTTTTGGTAGTGGGGCGTGGGTGGTGTCAGCGACAATGGCTATCGAGAAGCACTGGCGGCTGCTAATCTGGAGACCGATACTTGCGGGTGAGATGCCGAGCAGCTCCCGGGCGACCAATCTGACAAGCGTGTGGATAGACACAGTGGTGGCACAGGGATGATGACATGGCAGGCTCGGTGAAGGGGCTCCGAGCAGAGATGGACTCAAAAGGTCATCAAGAGGAGGACAACGGCAGTACCCGCACGAGGTGGACACCTAGGACAGCGTGGAGGAAGACCTCGGAAGGCCTTTGAGCCTCGAGGTTTGCGTCTCCGCTCTGCCTCCATCGAGAGAGGAGGTACACGGTAGCACATAAAATGTTGTTTTAATTTTTTTTCTAACTGACTATCTCTAACATGCGGGTTCCACAAATATTTTTATTATTTATTTTTACGTTTAAAGCCAAGCTCGCGCCACCAAGCTCGGCGGGACAAACCCGATCGCCTCCTCTTTTATACGGGTCTAAACCGGTGTAGATTTCCCGTGTGGTACAAAACTTCGTTTCTGTGTATAAGACTTGCGTGTCCAGTATGGCTTCAATGCAGACCCGGCCGGCACCACCCCGGCGGCTGCAACGCCGCCTGGAACGCCCATGGCGGCGAACAGCGTGGCCACCGCCATCAGCCACCCGCGCATGCACACAACAAAGCCGTCATGTTGTTGCAGCCACTCCTCGCCGCCGCCAGCTCGACCGGCTTTCTCACTGACACCGCCGGCTGGCTGACGTACGTGTCCTTGCGGCCGGCGACGCCGGTGGCGGCGGCAGCCTGCTTCACGACGGTCCTATCGCCGATGTCAATCACCAGCCGGATGTTCTACGCGTCGAAATTGATAAACATAATTAGCTTAATTAGTGAATGAGCTACTCACCGTTAAATGTACGTACTCATCAATAGTAAATTCCATGCATTTTGCAGCTAAGAAGAGAGAGATTAACCGGCCTGGACAGAATTGGCAGGAGTTGTCTGCATAGATCAACGAAATGTACAATCCTTTGATGATTGATTACGGTTTGGTATACGACGCCATTGTTATGTACTCCGCTCATGCATCGTCACCTGCTCTACAATTCTAAATTGTTCATGTCACAGTCTCACTAGAGTTGGCAAAACTAGAGAAGCTGAGTAGCTGACTAATACCCAACCACCAAACTGCTAACAGCAGGATAATTAAGACAAGAGACTCTCTGGTGAAGATTTAGTGAGGTTTAGCGAGGTGAAATTAACAAGAGAACCGGGAGCTGCCTCGATCCGCCGCTGCGTGAGAATATTCAGGTAGCTGGAAATTAGCACCAATGGTGTTTTGTGTTGAGCACAAAAAATGGGGCAGAGATAGAGATCACACCGATCAATACTGTTTCCTCTGATTCCCTTAGCCTTAATTGTCTGATTAGGCATTTCTATCTTGGTTAGGAACTTAATTATCGTAATCACCTTCCATCAATCCGTACTTAGATTAACTAATAAGGATTGTGTTGTGAACACAGAACTCTTCTCAACTGCCCTGCTCTGTTCTCCTAGCGGTTGACCTGTTGTTGTAAGCGGTTTCTCTCCCTGAAAGGTTGTAAACCATCCATACAACTATACAAGTATACAACTGCTGCTGCATCCAAAATAGAGGTGCGAAACTGACAATAATGAGAAATTTTCATACGATACTACTGAAATTTTGCCTAATTCATTCTATAAGGAGTAAAACTCGAGATATGGAAAGGATTAAAAAAAGTTTTAGGGGTACTACACATGAAA
The DNA here is from genome assembly GCA_008326285.1 of Oryza officinalis. Taxonomy (NCBI): domain Eukaryota; kingdom Viridiplantae; phylum Streptophyta; class Magnoliopsida; order Poales; family Poaceae; genus Oryza; species Oryza officinalis. Next base: position 5,567,210 of record BDMV01000005.1, read on the forward strand.
TTTTCTCAGTAATCTTACATCAGCGCTATATTATCTAGCCAACATTGAATTGTTCTTTTTTATTTTCAAAATTTGTTCAAAATCTATTTTTCATCCTCAAACGCGCTCCATACGCCGCTCTCTCTCTCCGCCATTAGCCACCATGCTCCGGTTACCGTTCGTTGCCGCTAGAGCCACCACTGAGCCACGCTATGGATGCCTCTAGCTTCGCCGTGCCGCGCTGCACCCCAGTCGCCGCTCCGCTTCTTCAAACAGCCGCTGGAGCGCTAGCCCCACTGCCAACCCAAGCCACCCCTTAGATCCACGCCAAGTCTCGTCACCGCCTCCATTCCCTTCAGCGCGTCGAGCAGCACCTTGGTCACCGGCAATGTTCAAAATAGCGCGATTTAGCAGCCGCTATAGCCGGCTTTAGCATTTCAGCACGTCTGACGCTAGGCTATGGCAATTTTGGCGCTAAATTAATTTTGCCGCTATTAGCGGCTAAAAGCGCGCTATTTCCGCTAAATTGACTTCCATTTAGCGCCGCTATTCTCCGAGATCTTTCATTTTCCTGGGACTAAATCATATGTGACCCATATAGTTGGGATATCTCACGTTGGTAAGCTGTCACTTGCATAACCCTAGCCATTCGACACCTCCTCTGAGTTCGCGTGAGTGCAGGCAGTGGCGGCGGCAGCGGCGCCGTCGGATGTTGCTGCTCTGACCAACGAGTGGCGAGGGTGCAAGACCGGCGACGGACGTCAGAAGTGCAGGCGGCGGCGAGCTGCGGCCCTGGCAGATTCTGTTGCAGCGACGGCAAAGGGAAGCGGCCATGTCCCTGTCCCAGCCGGAAGGCAAGATTCTTCAACTTCTCATTTTTCCTCTACTATTTTCGTATTGGCTGCTGGAACCTGGAGGTCGATGCCTAGATGGTAGTGACGTAGTGCTGTTTGCAGTAAGCAATTCTTTTTCGTATTGGCTTGTTAGCTGATTGGTTTACTCTGTAAATAAATTGGCATTTATCCCATGAAGGATGTAGAGTATCAGATCTATTCTAAGCATGCTACTGCTGTTTGTGATAGGATATTAGGTTTACTCTTTACTGTAAATACATTGAGTTAGAATTTTTTGTACTGCTGCTTGACATTTCTTTTAATCTCAAATTAATTTTGTTGCTTAGGTGTCCCATCAAGTGTTGCATCTGAATCAGTAGAACAATCAGCTTCAACCAAAGTTGCTATCAACTCAGACGACCCTACATGGAATCATTGTTATTGCCCAGACGCAAAGAAGAAGCATTCACTAGTGTGCAACTACTGTAAGAAGACAATAAAAGCTGGAATTACAAGAGTGAAGTACCATCTTGCTTGTCTCGGTGGGAACAATGTTAGTAAGTGTGAAAAAGTTCCGACCGATGTGAAGTAAGAGATGCTAGCTTTGCTTACTAAGAAAACTAGTGAAAAGGAACAAAAGCAAAAGGAGGCCAGAGATGAAATTGATCTAGATCACTCGGATGGTGAAATGTGTAGTGAAGACTCTGACAATGGAAACGAGGTTGTTGTGCTAAAGTCAAAAAAAGGACCTAGTTGTAGTGCTGTTGCTTCATCGGGTAGTAGCTCTATTGAGAAGTTCTACAAGCCGACTTCTATAGAAGATGCTGTACAGAAGAACCAGAGAGGAGCTAATGTCAGCCAAAAGGTTCAAACAAAGTTAACAACTCAGAAAAGAGAAGAGAGGAGGGATAGAGCTTTTGAGTATATATGTCAGTTCTTTTATGAAGCTAGCATTGCACACAATACAGTCCTTCTTCCTAGCTTTGCCAATATGGTTGAGGCCATTGGAGCCTTTGGTAGAGGTTTGAGAGGGCCTAGTCCCTATGAGATGAGTGGACCATTTTTGGAGAAAAGGAAACAGAAGGTGATGGATGGATTCAAGAGCCATCATAAATCATGGAAAACCTCAGGTTGTACACTTATGACAGATGCATGGACGGATAGGAAGGGCAGGGGAGTAATGAATTTAGTCGTGCATAGTGCTCATGGTGTCCTTTTTTTGGATTTTGTGGACTGCTCTGCTGTCAAGAAAAATGGTAAATACATCTTTGACCTTGTGGATAGATGCATTGAAGATATAGGAGAGGAAAATGTTATCCAAGTGGTCACTGACAATGCTAGTGTTAATGTAGCAGCAGCAAGTCTTCTAGCAGCAAAGAGACCCAAAATATTTTGGAATGGATGTGCAGCTCACTGCCTAGATCTCATGTTGGAGGACCTTGGGAGGCTTGAACCAGTTCAAGAAACAATTGCAAGTGCAAGACAAGTGACTGCATTTCTCTATGCTCATACAAGGGTGCTAGATTTGATGAGAAAATATCTTGGTAAGGACTTCGTTTGCTCTGGAGTTACTAGATTTGCCACTGCTTATTTGAATCTTAAGAGTTTACAAGACAACAAGGAGCTCGAAAGGCTCTTCAGAAATAATGATCTCAATGAGATGGGTTACTTGAAGAGTGCTAAGGGGAAGAAAGCGGAAAAAGTGGTGAAATCTGATGTCTTTTGGAAAAATGTTGACATGGCTATTAATTTTTTTGAGCCATTGGCTAATGTGCTGAGAAGAATGGATAGTGATGTGCCTGCAATGGGATTTTTGCATAGATATATGCTTGAGGCAAAGAAAGAAATTGCTTTGAGGTTTGACAATAATGAGAAAAGCTACAAACATGTTTGGGAAATAATAGACAAAAGGTGGGACAACAAGTTGAAGAGTCCACTACACTTGGTTGGGTACTATTTGAACCCTTATTATTACTACCCAAACAAGGTAGATATTGAGCAGGAAGGATCTTTTAGAGCTGCTGTAATTGAATGTGTGACAACGCTGATTGGTGATGAAGAAACTCAAGATATTATCATTGAAGAACTCAACAAATACATGGAACAGCAAGGGTCATTTGGACATGACATTGCCACAAGGCAGCTTAGAAATAAGAACTTCAACCCAGGTGAAAATTGTGAAACTAATGTGATTTATGAACTATCCAATATAATCCTTTTTGCTATCACAAGAGCTTAACTCTTTGCTTGTTCATGCAGCAACATGGTGGCTGAATCATGGCACAACTACACCTAAATTTGAGGCTATTGGCGATAAAGATTCTAAGTTTGACGTGTAGCTCCTCTGGTTGTGAGAGGAGTTGGTCAGTATTTGAACAGGTAATAAAATTAATTCTACTTCCACAACTCACCTACATGAATATATTTTACATTGTTGTTGATTTCGTGAATTTTATTGACCTAAACGAAACTAGATGCACACAAAAAAGCGCAACAGATTACTTCATGATAGGATGAGAGACCTTGTATTTGTCAAATTTAACTCTAAACTAAGGCATAAGAAAGAGAACAAGAGTAGAGATCCCATAGAGAAGGAAATAAATGATGTACTGGAGGATGACAACAATGAGTTCATTACTGGATTAGAACCAAATGCAAATCAAAGTCAAGAAGACCAGGGATGTGTAGAAACAGCAGCAAAAGCACAAGGAGGAGCATCAGAGGGAGCATCTACATCGCAAGCAAAAGCCAAAAGGAAAAGGTCTGTCCGTCCTAGGAAGAAATTTAGGACCATGGCATATCTGATGAAGCCTGGGTCTGCAACCTCTACTTCTGAATCAGAGGAAAATCAAGATGCTACGGAATCTACTGACACTGAAGATGATTAGATTAGTACAACAAACTATTCAAATGCTGAAATGCATGTACTGATATGTATCAGACTATGTCCTATTGCTCCATGTTTGTTTGTCTATCTCACTGTTAGTTGGTATGTAGTGTAATGTATGTCAACTTTATTTGAACTTTAAACTCATGTGTGTATGTGTCTATGTGATGTATCATGTATGACCTATGAAACTATGATCTGATGTGTTAGTAGGACTTTTAAATTGTGATCTTCATCTTCTATGTTTATTATATGTAAAATTATATGATGTTTGACATATTTTTTGTCCAGCCGCTAAATAGCCGCTAAATGGCTTAGCCCGCTATTTAGCCCGCTATAGCCTTTCTTAGCCTTTGGGAGAGGCAGCCGCTAAGGGGCTTAGCCCGCTATTTTAAACATTGGTCACCGGTTCCGTGGCATCGCTCGTTGTCGGAACCCCTTCGGCTCCGTGTGGGTGAGCTCGGCCTCTCTTAGCCGGCCTTCGGTTGGTAAATCTTGCCGCTTCATGCCCCTTCTCCCTCTCTAACCCCTCCCCTCCCTTCCTCAGGTACTAGCGACCTTGGCCGCACGTTTTTTTTTGGTCACTCGTCGTCGACGTCGAGCTCAAGGCCGTCGCCCCTTCTCCTTGGCATCAAGCTTCGCGCATCACCGTCTTCCCATTCCCCTCCCTTTCTGCTGTGTAACGCCCCGATTTTCGTCAAAAATCCTATTTTCAAAAAAAAAATGGTTCTTTGAGTGTATTTAGGATTTTTGTGCCAAAAATCTCAATTGATTCTTTTCCTTGGGAACCCAGAATCTTGATTGTGATATTATCTCCCAAAATTAATTTCCATTATTCGAATTTTGCAGTTCGAATTTTCACTCCTTAACCTTTCCAAAAATTCGTACGGTTGAAATTTCAATTTCGAGATTTTAACCGTGTCGTCAAATAATCTCATTTCCATCCAGAGAGTCTAAAAATATTTATTTTTAGACATCGACCACCGGACCAATATTTCCTATACGTGTGCATATTAAAATCAATATTTCTGCGCACGTATCGACAGTCATTTCCTTCCTATTCAAGTATTCTGAAATATTTTTGGAATTCTACCGCCCGGCGATTATCTGTCCTTTTTTTACTGCACCCGTAGTTCTTTACATTTTCATTAAGTCAAGCAAGTTAATTAGGTTCATCCAACACTCGTTCAAACACATTTCTTTGCCCCCATTTTTTTTCCTAAGCTCCCTGTAAAACCGACGGTTAGGCACCGTCCTGCCAGTGCACAGTGAGAGTTTGGCATTGTCTCCGTCTTCTCCACTGGAGTTAGGCACCGCTCCGCGCCGCTCGCCGAGCAAGTTAGGCAGCAGCTATCGCCTGGGGAGCCTGTAGATGGAGAAACATGCACAGGTGCATCAATGGCCGTTCTCGTCGCCAAGTCCTTCCTCCAGAATCACCTTGACAGTATAAATACCGGAGAAAACTTACCGTGAAGTTCCTCAGCCGATTCACCACTCCATTTTACCACTCTGGAACCGAGTCACCGAAGTCCCGAATCCGTCGCGTCGAGGTGACCGACCCCCTTTCTTCCCTTCCTTCTTCTGTTTCCTCTGCTCAGTCCTCCTCCTTCTTCCTCCCCTGCCGAGCCCCTCCCCTTTGTTGGCACCAAGCCGCCGCTCCCAGCCACAGTCGACGCCTAGCCGATCGGCCGCTGCTCCCAGCCGCAGGCCGACGCCGCGTAGCCCCTGCCATGCCGAGGCCAGCCGTGCGCCACCGCCCACGCGCCGCGCCCGCGTGCTGCCGCCGGCCCGCCGCCGCACCGGCCAGCCGCAGCCGCCAGCCCAGCTGGCTGCAGCCGCCGCGCCGCCGCTTGCCTGGCTGTCGCCCCCGGCCAGGCCAGCCGCCGCGCCCGCGCGCCGTTCCTGCCGCGCCGCCGCTCGCCGACGCCGCTGCCGCTGTCTCGACCGAGGCGCGCCCGCGCCGCAGCGCCGCTGCCGCCCAGTGCCCCGACCGGCGCCCCTCCCGACTCCCGCTCGGGCTCTCTCCCAGCAGAGAAGCAAGGACAAGAGAAAGAGAAAGAAGGAAAGAAGGAGAGAGAGAAGAAAGAGATAAGAAGGAGAGAGAAGGAGAAGGGAAAAGGAAAGAAAAAGGAAAAAAAGGTGGGACCCACCGGTGGGCCCCACTAGGTTGACTCTCTCCCTACCCCAAAGACTCGGAAAAAGTCTATATCACCTCCCTCTTCTTTGTCGGGCCGAAGCCCATAAAGTCTTCCAAAAAGTCTACCTTGCCTCCCTCTTGTTATAGGGCTAAGCCCATGAAAATCCCTACAAAGTCTACATCTTGTCCCTCCACTTCATTGGGCCAATCGGCCTAATACTTTATCCACAAGTCCATAAAACATCCCTTTTGTTCCTCGGGCCGAGCCCAAGAATGGACCCCTAAAAGTCCATGTTACATCTTTCGGGCCAAAACCCATCCACCAGCCCTCTTCTCCATAAAAGTTCAGTTTGCATCCCTCTACACCTCAAACTAATCCCTAGAAGTCTATATTGAATCTCTCTTTCATCTCTGGGCTAACGCCCAAGCCTTTCCAAAATGAAGTCCATGATTCCTCCCTCTTAACATCACAGCCAAGGAATATTCTTGGGAATGTTCCTTTCCAATTTAATAAGTTCACTTCCACATTTCAGAAAATCCAGTAATCTTCCAAAATTTGTATCTTCCCAACCGTAAGTCCATTTGACTCCGTTCAACTTCCTTAATCTTTCTAAAAATGAGGTCTACCCAATGGCACAATTAGTTTATAATAGTTATTATCTGCCTTATAGGGTTTTGGAGGTTTTTCTCTTTTCGATCGCGTAGTGGACGTTTCAGAGGTGCATCGGACGCGGATTTTCTCGAAGATTTGAAGACCAACAATAAGGCAAGCCACTCTTCGATCATATTGCTCCTAGTTTATAAAATGTGTTGATTGCAAATTTGCATGTTTAGCGTACACAATTATTTTGATTGGCCATCGGTCTACGAGCACACGACCGACGGACCAACCTATGTAGTTGCATTATTTTCCGTAGGAACTTGTTAAACTTAATCCTTGTCGCTCCACCATAGCAGTACCTCGATACCTGCGCTCTCTCAGCGTAGGTATCCTTTTTCACCATTTGTTTATGTCAGGTTTATACATGGTTATTGATGTGGAAAAACATAGGTTGTGAAAGGTTTATAAAACCCGACTCGGGGAGTCGGTGACTTTGAAAACAAAAAGGTTTTATGGGAGAAAACTTGCGGTGCGAATCCTCTCCTGTGTGGTTTGGTTTCGTAGTCGCGTATAAGGACCGATTCCTTTGGGTTTTACATCCGAGCATCTCACAGTACGACCACATGGGTAGAATGGGATGCCCCTAGATGAGTAACTAGCTGAAACATAGATGTCTAGCATGTTGGCAGGTGAGGAGCACTGGTATGGTGGAGTTTACGGCAATCTCCTGTAGTGGGGATGTGTCGGGGGTCCATACGGTGGGGCCTGAGTAGATGAGGGCTTGAAAGTTGGCCTGATGCTTGGTGGAGAGATTCCACCCATCTGTGTGACACGGGACATTTATGGTTTGGTTAGAGAAAGGCTTTGTCACGAACTTCCGATACCGGCCAGGATCGGTGTAAGCTTCGTGTCTTGTGGGAAAAGCGTACAATCTCTGCAGAGGTTTAATTGAACTGTTCGAACAGCCGTGCCCACGGTCAAGGGCGAATGTGAGGTGATGCCCATAGCGTAGATTTGTTTTTAAAACTCATTTAATAAATTGATTCGTGGGATGGGAACCGTTACCAAAGTTTGGGTTGGCAGGTCGAGAAGACTGGACCCGGAGTTGTTAACCTTGAGACTTGGTTAACGGATGATTGTTGAAGAGAATGTTGGTTTATGTTTTGAAAGTGAAAAGAAGCTAATAAAGAGGGAAGTGCTATGAATGCTAAAATTTGACTTTCCCGCTCGAGTCGTTGCAAAGCAACTCGTGGACGGATTGAGGTGAGATGCCTCTCTCTCTCCGAAGGGAAAGTTACTTTGAAAACCTACACTTAGACCTTTAAAAGGAAAAGTGTTTTAAAAATGATTTGCTAAACAAACTCAGCCTGTCTTTGATGCTTGCATGTATACATTGCCTAGTGGCTTGCTGAGTACGAAAGTACTCAATCCCCATTGTTGTTGTTTTTCCCTTCTTGGCTTAAGTTCAGGAAGAAGATGAAGGTTGGAGTTTCGTCCCTAAACCCAAACTACTGCTGGTGGTTTTGGTGCCCTAGCTCCGCTAAGTTTTGCTGCTGCTGACTCTGATTGGAGGTTGCAACTCAGGGATTACCCGAAGCTGCAACGTAAAGATATATTGTATTTATTTAAATCTTGCGTTAATTCATCATGTTACCGCTGGTACCAGCATCATTATCCTGGGACTGGTACCTGTTTTGCGGTTCCATGGGAAAGCGGTTTGCCGTTCTCCTGCGGCACGCCCTCCTCGGTGTCATTTGTACAGTGGCGCAGGGGCAAGGTGTGACATGCTGCCTCCTGCGCCACTGCCATGCCGGGTAGTCGCCGGTGGCGACCACCGGTGTAACGCCCGCGTTTTTTTCTAAAAACCGCAGTTTAACGTCGCTCTGTCTTTCCGTTCAAAATCCCCAAAAATTTCAAAATTAGTTTTAATTTTATTTTTGTTTATTTCCCAAGTTAGTTTTAATTTTGTTTTTATTTATTTTCCCCGGTCGTATCAAACCATTTTCTTTCCGTCCGAAATATTCCAAAATATTTTGGATTTCTACCGCCCGGTGTTTATCCGTTCTTTTCACCCGAAGGTCCTTTGCACTTCATTAAGCCAGGAAAATCACTTAGGCTCATCCATTAATCGTGCATGCATGTTCTGTCTCTGTCCCTATTTTTTTTCCTAAACCCCCTGCAAATCGACGGTTAGGCACCGTCCTGCCAGCACAGTGAAGATTAGGCACCGCTCCGCGCCGCTCGCCGAGCAAGCCGGGCAGCGACAACAGCACCAGTGAAGGTAGGCACCGCTCCGCGCCGCTCGTCGAGCAAGCCAGGCAACGACAACGGCTGGAGTCTGCAGACAGAGAAGCAGACACAGAGACATCAGTGGAAGTTCTCATCGCCAAGTTTCTGCTCCCGAATCACTCCGGCAGTATAAATACCCAAGCAAACTTACCGTGGAGTTCCTCAGCCGATTCACCACTCCGGAGCCGAATCGCCGAAGTCCCGGAGCTCGTCGCGTCGAGGTGGCCGATTCCCTTTTTCTTTTCTTCTTCTTCTTCTTCTTCTCCCTGCTCGGCCCTACTCCTCCTTCCTTCCCAGCCGAGCCCCTCCCCTCTGCCAGCACCAAACCGTCGCCCAGCCGCTGGCCCCGCTGCCCAGCCGCCGGCCGACGCCACTCCCGGCCGTGCTGCAGCCGGCGCCAAGCAGCCAGGGTACTGCGCCTGCCGAGCCGCTGGCCCCGCACTCCTGGCCGCCGGCCCCGCGCTGCCGGCCGCCAGCCTGCGCCCCAGCAGCCGCCGCCGGCCTGCGCCTCCCAGCCGCCCGGCCGCCGACCCCGAGCCGCCCAGCTGCCGCCGTCGGCCTGCACCTCGGGCCGCAGCCGCGCCGCGCCCCGGCCGAGCCGCCCGCGCTGCTACCGCCCCGCTGCCGCCCCCACCGCGCCAGGCCGCCGCCCCCTCCCCTCCCTATCGTCGGCCGACGCCGCCCCACCGCGCGCAGCCGCCACCCCCATCGCGCCTCCTCTCTCTCGGCATGAGAAGAAAGAGAACAGAGAAAACAAAGAAAGAGAGAGAAGGAGATAAGAAGGAGAAGAAAGAAAAAAAAAAGAAAAGAAAGAAAAGGAGTGGGACCCACGGGCCCCACATCCCTCCCTCTCTCCCTTGACCCCCTTTGACCTGACAGCCGGGCCCCACTCGGAATATTCCCTGGAATATTCCTCTCTATTCATTTAATCCTCCAAAAATTCCCAAAACTTCAAAAATCCCTATCTTTTCATCCCGAACTCCGTTTGACTCCGTTCAAATTTCAAAATCTTTCAAAAATTCCCCTCTATTTATTAACGCTGTCTTTTTCGTGTTTTGTTTCGGTTTAGCAGTGGTTTTATGTATTGTTTGTTTTTTTTTTGTGTTTAGAACCCGAGTCGGACGGAGGATTCGCACAGGAGTTCGACGCTCCGCCCGTTGTCGCGGAACAAGGCAAGCCCCCTTGACCATTTATTGCCCCTATATTTTTAAATTAAATATTTTGTTTGCCAAATTGCATGCTTTAGGTTACACTGTTTTTGGCCACGATTCAAATGTAAATCGTCGGACCTTCCCAGTAGTCGCACTTTTAATATTTAGAAATTGATGACCCCATTCCTTTGTAACGCCACTACATATTTTGCGTTGGTATTTAAAATGCCAAAGTAGATTACCTATAGGTCACGATTGTGCTATCGTGTGGGAAAACAAAACTGAGAAATTTATATTTTGAAAACCCGGCGAGATGTCGGTATGGTTAAGAAGAGGAAAAGTGTTTTAAAAACCTGATGATGCGGGAGTCAGTACCTTGGTGGTTTGACTACGTATTGTCCATAAGGACCGTTTCCTTTGGGAAATTCATCTGAACATATGACAGTGCGACCACACGGGTAGAATGGGATGCCCCTGGCCGAGTAAATAGCTAAAACATAGATGTCCAGCAGGTTAGCAGTTGAGGAGCACTGGTATGGTGGCGGGTATGGCAATCTCCTGCAGTGGGGATGTGTCGGAGTCCATACGGTGGGGCCTGAGTAGATGAGGGCTTGAAATTTGGCCTGATGCTTGGTGGAGAGATTCCACCCAAATGTGGGACACGGGATATTTATGGGTTGGTTATGGAAAAGCCTTGTAGCGAGCTCTCCTTTGTCGGCCATGTCTGATCCACATGTGTTCGGTAATGCGAGAAGTCCGCGACGTGTGGGTAAAGCGTGCAACCTCTGCAGAGTTTAGTCAAACTGTTTAAACAGCCGTGCCCACGGTCATGGGCGGATGTGAAGTGTTTCTCATAGCGTAGTGTTTGTTTTATAAATTAATTCTTGGAATGGATACCGTCACCAGAGTTTGCCTTTGTGGCGGACGGCCAGCCTTCGTGGTTGGGAACGAGTCTGTGTGACTCGGGGTGTCGATTGGCACCAAGGTGTGGTTAGGGCTGAGATGGCCGAGGTAGTGTGGCTGAGATGGCCGAAGTAGCGTGGCTGAGATGGCCGAGCAGTGCTGAGATGGCACGGTGTTTGTGTTGAATTACTACAGTGACAGGTTGTTGTAAAGCAACCTGTGGAATGGAGTAAGGCGTGAGCCTTACTTCGAAACTAAAAACTATTACACTAGAGGTTTACAACTAAATGATTTATAAAACCTGGTTTTCCAAATAAAACCGTCCCACCCCTTGTTATTGGCCTTGCATGTCATATTTTTCCCGGGCTTGCTGAGTACAACGAGTACTCACCCTTGCTATTATTATTTATAGAGTTAGAAGAAGGATACCTTGACCCTTCCGCCGAGGCCTACTTTCAAGAGCAGGTCGAGTACGACTTCTCTGGGTTTCAAGCCTAGTTCCCAAGCATAGCCTGTGGAGTTATGGTTGTCTTATTGCTTCATGTCACCCTCCACTGTTGTTATGTTTCCGCTTGCGTTTACTTTGTTCTTTCAGTCTTTCTACCAGTCTGGGGTTTGTCCACGACGGTAGTAGTTTGAGACCTCCAACAATGTTGTAATAAAAGCTTTGTATTTCTGGATTCCACTATTATCCTGTGAGTACCAGCTCGTGTATCCTGGGACTGGTACTGTATTCACAGATAAGATTGTGACCTCCAGTCTATGCCGGTTGATTTTTCTAGACTAGCATAGTCAGGGGCGCCACAACCGGGCCGTGCGTCGTGCATGCGCCGCTGCCGCTGGTCGGGCTGGCGCTAGCTGCCTGGTCCGCCTGTGTGTTCGCCGCCCCCTTGCCCATGGCCGCCAGATCTGCCCCTAGTTGGGTTTGGGCCATCCACGTGGCGGTGCCCCGTTGATGCGCTGGGTTTGTCGTGGCCGCGATGTGGTGTGCCTGCACCTGGTGCACCATGGACCGGCCTCCCCTCCCGCTGACATGCCGGGCCCGTATGTCACTTGCTCGGCTCTCTCTCTCTCCTCAGGGGTAACATCATAATCCTTATTTTCCTATTTAAAAATAATTATTAATTATGCAATAAATCAAGTATAATTCTAGATGGTTTAAATGGCTCAAATCTTCTAAAATTCATAACTAATTTATATGAACTCCAAATGGGACCATTCAACTTGTAAACTTCATCTAAAATTGAGCTCTATCTGTTTGTTTACTTTTCATGTACTGTTTGGTTGGTTTTTATTAGAGTTTTTCCTTGTTTTGTGTGCCACCATGTAGAATCCGTCATTTCGAAGGATCGCGACCGCAATGAAAAGAGTTCTGAGGATTAATCAAAGAAGCAATGCAAGTCACACATTCTCCCTTGAGCATATTGAACCTACTTTGTAAAATATTTTACTGTTTGTAAATGAAATACATATTTTTATAATTACATGGTTAGGGCAATGGCGAAGTCGGGATATGAACATAAGGGGAGCCAATTTGACAAGTAAATATAATTAAAAAATAGCATAAAAATATATAGGCTTTACATAGGTAATAATATATGATATCAATGTTATATATATATATATATATATATAATAATAATAGGCAGGTAGCTATACCACATATTTTTTATTTATTCATTTCAAATTAGCCTTATAATATCTGAGCAAACAGATCGCAAGTGATAATAATATTATCCGAGCTAAAAGTCTTCTAGATAAATAAGCAAACGATCAGGGAAAAAATAGATATATCTTGGATAAATAATCAACAAACTATCTATTTGTAGCAAGTATTAACTAATAATTTGAAATTAAAGAGGAGAGGTCCAATTAATTCTTGAAACATTATACTACCATAGTAAATTAGACATACTATAAAATATTAGCCGCATGATGATGTAAACGTGTTTCTTAAGATATTAATAAATTATATTGCTTTTTAATGATTATACTTTTTTTATGAAATTTTGATTGGTTGGTTTTATTCTCAACTAGATGATGTTTTAGTTTTTGCAGGTACTATTTTTCCTTGTCACGACTATAAAGCCTGGTGATTTGAAAGATTTTTGTTTGCATGTAGTACCTCATAGGTCTTTGATCAGGCAGTAATGCTACTTGGGTTGGGATTGCTTTTAATTGGGTACCTGGGATTTGACTTAATGGAGGTAGATTAGGTACTAAATAAATGGAGCTAGATTAGGCTTGTTCGTTTGGCTGTCTTCCAAACATGCACAGTACGCATGGAAAACGGAACGGTCTATTAGCGCGTGATTAATTAAGTATTAGCTAATATTTTTTCAAAAATAGATTAATTTGATTTTTTAAGCAACTTTTGTATATAAACTTTTTGCAAAATACACACTGTTTAATAGTTTGAAAAGCGTGCGCGTGAAAAACGAGAGAGAAGGGTTGGTAACACAGCCAAAAGAACAAAGCCTAATATGCTTTGTTCGTTTGCCTGTGTTGCCAACACGTACAGTGCGCACGAAAAACGGAACGGTTTATTAGCGCGTAATTAATTAAGTATTAGCTAATTTTTTTTAAAAAAAGGATTAATTTGATTTTTTTAAGCAACTTTTGTATAGAAACTTTTTGTAAAATATACACCGTTTAGTAGTTTGAAAAGCATGCGCACGGAAAACGAGAGAGAAGGGTTGGGAACACATGCAAACGAACAAAGCCGGGGAGGGGAGGAGGGGGGTTGTTGGGCTGCTGGGGGAGGCCAGGGCTTTCTCCCGTCTCTGGTTACGGGTTACCTATCTGCTTACTTGTGATATTTTCTGTCAAACTTTAGATAATAACTTGACAAGCTTAGGTTAGTATTATTGACCTAGCTAGAAACATGATATGTTTACCATGCGTCTCTTCTCCTCCTCAAGCTCGCTCATGCGTCTCTGCTGCTCGTCAATCTCTAGCAGTGCCTCCTCATAGCAGTCGTCTGTGGCCTCAGTCCACCGGGACAGACGGGTCACCATGGGGTTGTAGCAGCACGGGGTAGCCTGCACGGTGCATACGGAGTTGCCATCCTCCCGATACGGGTGATGTGCAAACTCAGTCCTCGCCGCCTCGGCTCTGTGGACGGCGTTGAGGCGGAGGAACACCTCTCGGGCAATGTCCTGAACTGCAGACTCCACCGTGTCACGCCTGTAGCGTGTTCGGAAGCGTAACTCCGGCTCGCTCATAACGCGGGACTTGATAATCATGTTAGCCTCCTACTCGGAATGGTTTCCAATACCGAACCTCTTCTTCTTGAAGATGGGTAACTCTGAGTATCTCAAGCACCACATCAGCTGGCGTAGCTGTAAGACGTATCCATCCTCTCGAGGGACCTCAACCTCCCAAGCTCCGTCCTGACCTTGTTCTGCCATCTATATTTAAGAAAACCAGAGTTAGGGAGAAATGAAAGTAAAACAAATTTTGTAAAGACAAGGAGACAAGAGTATAGTGAAAAAACATTTTTTTTATAGACATAAGATTTTTATTTTTCAAAATAATCCTAGGTGGGGATTCCTCCCTTTAGCCAACTATAATGGGGTGGGGCGTCGTTTGGTCTTTTCCTACAGTCGTATGGCTCTGATACCAGCTCTATGGACCCCCGTTTTTGTAACAGGAATCACTCGTGTTCATAGTATCATTTCTCTAGATCAAGTAGTCTGGTACCCATGATTACATTGCCAAAATTATCAAGAGTGCATACACCAATCGTCTTACGCAAAATATTACAATAATAGGCCCGAAGGCAATAGTATAGGACAGGGGACCAGCCAGTCCAGAATACAAGCAAAAGCAGAGTCTAGATAAGGCAGCGGAGATAAGGCAGCGGCACGCCATTGCCACAGGCAACGACCGGGTCTAAGACCTACAGAGCGCCATCGTCTTCCGTACCCTCCTGGTAGTACTCGTATGGATCTTCGGGAACTTCATCACCCGTATCTGAATGTTTTGTATTTAGCAAGGGTGAGTACCAACTGTACTCAGCAAGCCACCACAACAACGATGCACATGATAGGGAATAGTCGAAGAACGGCTGTGGTTCTTTTGCGTAAAGCTAGCTTTGCAATTCTTTTCACAAGCCTAAGAGCTAGCATAAACTGATCACGTTTTAATACCATAGTTCATTAAGCAACGACGGTTCTGTCTACCATCCATTGTGATCCCAAGGATAGCTTCCCGCCATTGTATCGTCATGGTTTTTTGGGGCCTACCCCTTATCGCTTCTTGAGAAATTGTACCACCACCACATAAAAATCATTATGCATACCCATCCCAATCAGGTTAAGAATTTAGAGTCTAGCCAAGTGTAATACATGTCCCGGTGCTCAATAACCGCGAGCACGGCTATTCGAATAGATTTGATTTACTCACACTGCAGTGAATGTATATTTTACCCGTACTTCGTGACTTGCCCAACACATGAGCTGAAGTCCCAACGAATGAAACGC
Organism: Oryza officinalis; assembly: GCA_008326285.1. NCBI lineage: Eukaryota > Viridiplantae > Streptophyta > Magnoliopsida > Poales > Poaceae > Oryza > Oryza officinalis. The sequence goes on from BDMV01000005.1 coordinate 5,582,474, forward strand.
GTCACGGCAAAGCCTTTCAATAACCTCACATTGGCAGTACCCGCTCCATGAACTTACATCCTAATGCACTCTAGGCGTACACGATTTCTAGCAGTGAGAGGAGTTCTAGCGTTCCCGGGAAGGAAAACTCACACATGCATTAAGTTGTAATTAAGTTTAGGTTTACACATGGCGGTCCTACCAGTGGTTGCTCCACCGTAGGCCCCGCCTCTCATACACATCAAGAAAACCACTACACAGGGATACTGCCACCGCTCGGCTATTTACTCCACTAGGTCTATGCCTATTCGAGAAGTACGGTTGTACGGGGGGTCGTTTCATGCTTAGCTTCATGGCTCGGTCCTTAACTGACCAGGGACAGCACTAGCCTTTACCGGACACCACCCAAGTCATCCAGCCGCCCCAGTCGAAAACAGTTGTTTAGTTTTATTTTCCTTTCGCAAAACATGTAATCATTGTCATGGCAGTGTGGAGCTCATGTCTCCACATGCCGCATATCAATTACCTTCCCTGAGGTAATTGCCCAAGCATATAGCATTTAATAAATATGAGAGTGCATGAATCTAAATTAGCATTACTAAGCATTTGTCATAAATGACTAGAGATTCACACGTATTTATGGGTACAAGGAAAAGGAAATAAGGTAGACAATAATCAAAGGTATGGTATAATAACAAGTAGGATATTCATCATCGCATGCAATTTTATTTGTAAACAAAGTAAGTTCGCAATTTAGGATCAATATGTTCAAGGATTAGTGATGACTTGCCTTGCTCAAATCCCTACGGGTCTTGATCTTCAGGCGGACTCGCCACTCCCTCGGTGTCTAGAGTTACGTGCGAAAGAAGTTGAATTCGATTAGAATTCAATTAAAATCCAACAAAATCCGGTTAAAGAAAAAGATCGAACGAGAGCGTCGAATGCCGATATCGATTTCATTATTATTTATGAAATACCTCTATTCCGATTTTAAATTCATTTTGGTCCTAAAATATTTGCGTTAGTCGAGTAGGGTATTAATCCGATTTAATTTAAACGATTCCGAATAAATTAGATCCCAATAATAATAATTAACCCTAGGCGATAAATAATTGACTAAATAATCACGACGGCTAATTAAGCAAATAATCTAATAAATGAGTAAAACTAACTAAATAAACGACTAAATAGATATTAAATAATTAACGAAAGGCATGATTAATTTGAAAGTTTTAGAAATAACCGACGAATAAATCCTTCGATTATTATATACGTGAGTTAGCAAAACCTAATAAAGTCTAAATAATCGACTAAACAACCCGCTAAAGAAATAATCAATTAAATGAATAATCTAATTAAGTAAATAATCGCTTTTAAATAATTCGATTTATGTCTACGAATTTCTAAAATAATCGGCGATGGATTAACCGATTCAACCCAAATATAAATTTGTGGTTAAAATTTAATTTTCCGATTTTCTAAATCCTCTCTCTCTCTATTTTCCTTTTTTTCTATTTTTCTAATTTTTCCCTTTTCTTTTCTATTTTTCTTTTCCCTCTTTTCTTTTCTCTCTTTTTCTTTTCCCTCTTTTCTTTTCTCTCCTTTTCTTTTCCCTCTTTTCTTTTCTCTCTTTTCCTTTTCCCTCTTTTCTTCTCTCTTTTTCTTTTCCCTCTTTTCTTTTCTCCCTTTTCCTTTTCCCTCTTTTCTTTTCTCTCTTTTTCTTTTCCCGGCACGGCGAACGAGGCGCGGCGCCATGGTGCGCGAGGCCCTGGCGAGCGCGGCGCGTGGCAGGCGACGGCGACGGCTCGGGCGGTGCGGGGCGCGAGGGAGGGGTGCGGCGACGCGACGCGCGCAGCGCGACAGAGAGGGAGGGAGCGGCGCGCGGCGGCAAGGGGCTCCAAGCAGCCGAGTGGCGATGGTGACGTCCGGCAGCGGCGACGCGACGACCAACGACCACGGGACGGCCAGCAGCGGCACGGGGCGCGAGGGGGAGGCGCGGGGCAGTGGCGCACGAGACGCGACGGGCGCGGCAGAGAGGAGGGGACGGTGCGCGGCGCACGCAGGGGCACGGGGCGCAAGGCGCGGCTAGGTGCGGCACGGCAGAGGCTAGGGTTCCCGATCGAACACCTGGCGGCCGATGAATAGTGCCATTTTTCTATTTTGCTGATTTTGAGTGATTTCCTATTTAAAATTCATCCAAAATTTTTGTAATTTCACCTAATTGATTATTGTTCAATATTTGTATTATTCCTAAAGATTTCACCCAAGATTTCCATGTTTCCATAATTTATATTTATATACATTATATATATATATACCTAGGGGTGTGTGTGTGTGTGTGTGTTTATATAGTATATATAATATATATGTTTATATAAAATTCTTACTTGAATTTATATTTCCCAATTAATTTTTATAACATTTAGGTAGAGTATTTCACTTACCACTAACTTTTGCCTGGCTTTCATTTGTATAGTTTTAGTTCAATTTACATCCTTAATTATTTATTTAGCCGATATTCTGTTTTAGGGTTTGTAATTAAATGAATTTCAATAAATTTAATCCCGCAAATGAAGATTCAAATAAATGAGCAATAAAACACGGCATGATGCAATTCGATTTAAAAGTTTTCGAAATTTCGTATTTTAGGGTTTCGATTTTGACGGTCAAATTTTCATGGCGTTACATGCTCTTAGAGCATATCACCAACACCATCTTGCACATCATTCCCTATCTGTTAATTTGAGGTTTTTTGTTGAAAAAATCAGCTCCAACCGATTTCCTAGTCGATCTCATTCCCAATATTTTCTATTCCCTATTCTGTAATTGTCATTCTCCACTCTAAAGATGCACTTTGGCTCCCAATCGCGTGAGCAAACGTGATATCGCGAGGAGGAGGGAGGATTTCTGTTGGAATTTTTCTAGGAGTGCCAGCTTTTAGTTTTATGAAAATCAATTTTAACCAATCTCTCTTGGAGGGATTGAAATTTTAACGCCTCAAATTTTGTTTGGGATTCCATATCTAAAATTTTGGGGGTAGAATTTTGAGATGTTGGTCTGGCTTTTAAGGCATGTACAACGGTGTTTAATAACGGACTCTCTCCGTTGCCATACAAGTAAATTTAGTTAGGTGAAAGAGAGAGAAAAGGAAAGGAAAACATCGTTGCTACGCATGACAATGATTCAGAGTCGACTCTTAGCATTTATTAAAAGAAATTTTATTGCATAAGAATGGAGAAAAGGAAAGAAGAATAATAAAAAAAATATTCTAGTGCATTAATGGTTAAAGGTTTTGTTTTCTCAACTAAGAGGATAGTCTCTAGCGATATATATTAATACAGAGAGTCCATGTAAGAGTCTACCTTTGTACATGTCCAAGACACGTCAGGTCAGGTCATGTATAACAATCTTTATTAGCGAACTCTCTTTGTTATCGTGTAAGTAAATTTGGTTACGCGAAAGAGAGAGAAAGAAAGGAAAACTTCGTTGCTACATATAACATTAGCTCAGAGCATACCTTTAGAAATTTTTAGCAGAAATTATTCTGCATAGCTGAAGAAAAAAAGGTAATACAAATTATTTTGGTGTTTTAATGATTAAGAGGCTTGTTGTGTAAACTATTGTAAGAAGATAATTTCTAAATTACGTGTATTAACTTCAGACTCTATATCGGACTTTACTTCGTTATGATAATTTACTCTTGTTGTGTAATCTATTGTAGTTGTCTCCATGTAGCGATTAAAACGTATTTCCCGCATGTAAAATCTAATAAATTTTGGCGCCATTGCTTTGTAACGGCCGGAATACACTGCCGGACCTCGCGTTTTCTCCGCATGGATCGTTAATTTCCCCCAACAAATCAACAAAGAAAGATAAATAAATTATGATCAACAAATGAAAATTGTATCTCATACAAAGAAAGAAAACAAAAGTTATACATAAAATTAGATTTAAAATTTGTACTATCACACATGCAATAATCTAATTATCATGTATTAATTAAGAGTCAGTTAAAGTGACGGTCCTTTTTTATGGAGCTTTATGCTACATGAAAAAATTAAATGAGTATGTGGCACAACTCTAGATTCAACATTTCTTATCTCCATAAATCCATAAATCTAGATGTGTGATTACATTAATAACGTTTGTATGAATCATTTTGTTTGTACATTAATTCCTATAAAACTTTAAGCCACTGTAACTTAACTTATGAACTGATCTAAACCCCACCAAAATGGAAGAACTGAAGGTATGCCAAATATGATCTTAATAAGAGTCCGTAGCATGGTCTACTTTTGTTTCAAAATATAGGGACTTTTAGAAATTTATTACGTCCAACTCCTTTATTAATTAATTATTTAGGATGGGCTAACCAATTGTATGGCATGTTTCTCCGTGCAATCTCGTTAATACTGTTAATAAAAGGTTTGTTTTAAGCGCATGTCAGCAGGCGCGCGAGATGCATGTTAAATATGCCATACGAACTTTTCTTTTGCTCTTATTTTGTCATAAAAATCCTAGAGGCTTTTATATGGGATGGAGTGAATAATTTCATATTAACCTTGCAGAGAAGGAACAAATTAAAGGCTTGCTTTGGAGAGGATGTGGGGCTGTTAGCTGTATCCGCTGTACTTTGTCCGTGTAAAGCGTCAAATCCTTTACAGTAAGCACAACTGACTTAATTAAGACCACCCTAAAAGACCTCTCCATTAATTAAAGAGAGGCTTTCCTTCCCTATCCCTAAGCTAGAAATGATTTTTTCTATTTGCCATCATCTTCAATGACGTATTCAATCTGTTTCAACTTATTTTTTTCTAACCAATCTTATACTAAGGACTCCTTTGAATCGTAATAATGAAAAAACGAAGGAATAGAAAAAACACAGGATTCTCATAGGAATACAAGCGTAAAACAAAAGATTGCAAAATATAGAAAAAACACAAGAATGATTGTTTAATTGGACCGCAAGAAAAAACATAGAAATCGGATGAGAGAGATAGACTTAAAGAAAATTTTTCAAGAAGTTGAAACTCTTGCTAAATTTACTGCAAAATCTCTATAGAATTGTCCATTTCATAGGATTTTCAAATAGTAGGATATGATTCAATCCTTTGTTTTAAAGCCATTCATAAAAATTATTCTTATAGGATTGAAATCCTCCAAAAAAAAAATTTGCTCTAAATCAAAGGGGCCCTAAATTAGGAGATGTGATAAATTACATTATTACCCTTATTTAAGTAACCAAATCATCTTTCTCAAAGCAAGTGCTAAATTTCCTTGTGAGAGTGCTATGGCTACGTTGATAAAGGATAGGTTGAGAAAAACATCTCTGAAAGTATTTTGGAATATGAGAACAACAAATAATTTAAAACAGAGTAAGTATATATTACTAATACCATCATCTTGACTGACTTTGAATGCGCGGTTGTATTCTCATTTTACATATGATATATAAATATAATAGGACACAACTACTAGTGTAATAAATGCGCTTTGAGCTGAGTAGATGCATGGTAATGTAAAATGAACTAAAAAATTGTAACTGAAACGTCCACTGCAATCTAGATTGGCTTCGAATCCTATTGTCTGCCTACTAAATTGATCATAGTATAATGTCATCGTCCGATCGAGGAAGGGCTAGCTTAATGGTATTGATCGTTAACTTCTTTCTTTAACTTTGACCGATACTACTATTTATTCAATTATTTAGTTAAGTAGAGTGAAAGAATATATACCACTAGATCTATTATCAAAAGTATTTTAAAATCAAAAGTAGTATATTTATTCCATGTCAACTAATTACAATCAGTTCAATAGTTCACTTATACAATAGTTAGCTACAGATACATAGTATACTGTTAATACCTATCTAGCCCATCTCACTCTCTCAATAAGCTTCTTAGAGCTTGAATTTGTAGCCGGCTGATATCAATTTGTTGCCCACTTCTCTTCTCTCTCTTCTCCAATGGCAAATACAACAATAAGAAATAACCGGCAAATAGTATGCTTAAGTTGGATTTTATAGGTGTTGGTAAGAGAGCGTCATGAGGGAGAAACATCGTCGATTAATCTATCGATGGTCGTGCATGGGCGTCAATGCTCCTATCGCTGGTTGGGCATCTTCTTATCGACGGTACCGTGGACTGAACAAGAAAATAGTGTGAAAGGCCTTCTCAGATTGGCTCGGATGAGAGAGAAAAGCTGGGATGGAGTGAGAGTAGAAATAATTAAATGATTATTATAGAATGCTGTATTAGATATGAAGCGGCAACTATTGTATTTAGGTCCTTATCGGTTACCCATATTCCCTTATAAACCAAAACGGTTTATTAGAAAATAAAAATTAATTTATAAATAAAAAATTTATATATGTGTTCTTCACAATTTAAAGGTCAATGCTAAAAAAAAACTATGTTAAAAATATCTTAAAATTAACTTTAAAAATTTAAGTTTAAAAATTTAAATTTTGGTTTTAGTTTTGGCTTATTAGGGCAATCGATGGTCTATTATTATCTGTTGTGTTGTATCTAAATAGTGTCTATATAGAGATTAGAGTAACTCATCATATATTTTGTGGGGCAATTTTTATAGCCTGTTTGCATGCCTTAACTTGTTATAGGTGCTCTAGGCCATGGTGAGATACTTGCAAGCAAAAATTCAGACCAATGCTACTTGGTGTGAGAAGCAGAGTAGACTTGAACGAGGCAAAGCCTATGGTGAAGATGCCTGTTTAGAAAGAATCGATAAAATTTTAAGAATTCTATCATTAATAGATGATGAAATCTTGCCCGTCGAATAGTCGTCTAGGCCGGAGTGAGTAGCAGCGTAACACACTATATAAGACGTGGGTGAGGTGCGCTATATATATATACATCAGTGTGCCTGTGTCTGAAACTGCACAGATATCTTGGGAGATAGCGAGGCAAGCGCGCAGGGGCAAATGTCCAAGGGGCATCAACATGCCACTAATCCTCGTGTCAATGCCGACGAGTGTATAGTGGATGTCGATTCTGTTCAGGTTCAATCTCTCTTTATCAAAACTATTTCGAACTGTAATTATTTTCCTCAAACATTAATAATTGTATGGTTCTTGTGTCCTGTGTGTAGAACAACGACACAGGCAACGGTAGTAGCACCATCGACGACGGCTCTGCAGAAGGGAACCCGGTTAATAATGTGCAGAACAGTGACGGTGGCGCTGTTGTTCAACCTGACGCCGCCGCCGGCGGCGTTCAAGCAGATATCGGCGGCGGTGGTGGCCATGTGGCACCGGGCGACACTAACATGCGACGCTCCCGCAGCTTTGAGAAGGACGCGAGGGACAGGCGCGGGTGGATGATGATGGGTGCGGCGCTCTTCGTACAAATGGCGTTCCAGGCGGCGCTGCAGCCGCCGACTTGGATTCCCGCAGACTGGTATCGGCAGTATCGCTCCTACCAAAGAAAACACGGTGCCGCTCCTTCTCCAAGTCCTCACTATGCCGCCGCTGAGTCGCCGGCAGCAGCCATCATCCTCACCGAGGACCAAGCTGACAGAGTATGGTGTTACGTCGTCTTCAACACGGTCACTTTCGCTACTGCCCTAACAATTCTGGTCACGCTCCTGCTGGTGAATAAATCCTCGGGTATGCAAGCCATGTATAATTATGTGCCGTGGCTCTTTGTGAGTATGGCGTTAACCTGCAGTGCCACCTACATCTTGGCCAATTCCCATGAGATGCGCTTCATGTGGTGGATGTTAATGATCATTGCGCTGTATGCCGTCACTACGATCTTTGTTTTCTTCTGGGGGTTGTGTGTTGGCTTGTTCTCGCGCTGCTTCGTTACCTTGCCGGGACGGCCGGTGACAACAAGGCTGTTCGGGAGATAATTTGAAATGAGAAAAGGCCATCTCCACTTGCCGGCATTTAAGAAGGTGCTTCAAGTCGTGACTACCAACTGTTTATCTATCCTACCAATCTAGCTACCATAGAAGTGCTACCATGCATGTCGTCGTCTTTGGGAGGGGCTTATCGTATTTAGGGAGTCTAGTTAACGCTTCTATTACCGTGTCAATCAACTTGCTCCTCAACGTTAGTTCACCTGGCCTTCTCTTGTAAACTGGCAACTGCCGTGTGACATTATTATTGTATCCTTTGATGTTTTCTAAACAATACTACCCTGCGTACGAATATATATAAATATACCTAATACAAGATATGATATATCTTAATATTAAGAATCTAATCAGCTGCATATTTAAATTCGTAATACTAAGATATGTCACATCCTATATACTAAATGCATTTATATTGAGACAAAAAGAGTTTTATAATGATAGTTCACCTGGTAATAAAGGCTTCATCTATATATTGGCCAACTTTGAAGTTTGAGCAGTGCATGAACTACGCACTTTTGATCCCAGTTCAAAATATATATTTAATTTATTTCTAATAATTAAGTAGGTAATCTAAATAAACAATCCGTTCCATACTCTGCCTAAAATTTTACATGGTGATGGAGTTACATTTTTGGCACCCAGCAGCTAGGAGTACACCACCATGGGCTGGCAGCTGCGCTGTTGCAAGAGTGCACCTGACGAAGATTTGTGAGGAAGACTGGAAAGGAGCACAGTAGAGTTTAGCGAGGCCAAGACTAGAAGATTCAGAGTAGACTTTCTTCAACGAGACGAAGACGGCATAGGGAGATAGCTATGTCTATGTGTTTACACTAGCTAGTACTAGTATAAGGCTGACTCCAACAATATATTGCATTTTAGAGAGGCAAATGTGAGATTGCCTTACGTGTACAGTAAAGAAATGGGAATGCATTTGCTGCCGTCTCCAACGATGCTTTTTTAGCTCTCCCGCCTCCCGCCTCGACGGTTTGTTTTCCCGCGCGAAGTCCCGCGCTCCCGGGCAGAGCAGCATCCGGCGAAGTTTGCTACCACAGATGGTTGCCCCGCGCGTTGCCCAGTTCCTGGACGCGAGCAAAGCTACTTCTACGCCGGCGCGTCGGTCATCGCTTAGCCCGCATGCTACGCCTCGGTCGCCCGTCGCTCGGCGTGGCGCGCGTCGCTCGCCTTGGTTGCATCACCGTTTAGCCTGCGCCGCCGCCGCTGGGCCTGCGTGCCGACACTGCTAGGCCCGCGTGCCGCTTGCCCCGCGCGGTGCTCGCTTGTCGCTGCTCGCCCCACACGCTGGTTTTGCTCGCGCCGCGCCTTACTGCTTGCTGTTGTGCCTTTTCCCAACATACGTCAGGTAACATTTGTTCCTACAATTCGTTTGATTTATGTTTGTTCTGTAGATTAATTTTTCTCATTTGTTCAATGTTTGTTCCATTGGATATGTGGCTATTAATTTTAGGGATGGCTATGAGGTATATTAAGCTTTCAAACTGTGGAACGACTGCTAGTCAGGGGAGAGATGCTGATGATGTTGAGACAGCTGCAGCAGTTTTGGTTGTTGAGGCAAAACGTCGATGGGGAGATTCAATACCAGGTCACAAGATAGTCAAGCGTGACCATGAAGGGGCTAACAAAATATTGAATGCTCAATATTTTGTGGAACGTTCAATGTACGACTCAGATCATTTTCGCAGGAGGTGTGTTATTCAGTTGGAACATAATTTTTTCTGTATTGTTAAATAAATATGCAGTAAATAATACAACTTCTGTGATAGGTATCGAATGCGGGAGAGTCTATTCCTTTGGATTGTCGATAAGGTGACTGAAGCAGACTCATACTTCAAACAGAAAAGAAATTGTGCCGGTCAGCTGGGATTTTCTCCCATGCACAAATGTATGATTGCAATTAAAATGCTAGCTTATGGTAGCATTGCAGATTCATTGGACGAACATCTTCAGATGGGTGAGAGCACTGTATTGGAGACATTGAAGCGTTTTGTTAGAACAATAGTAAATGTTTTCGGAGAAGAATGGATCAGGCCACCATCAGAAGTAGAGGTACAACAGATATTAAAGGTTAATGAGGTAAGAGGATTTCCTGGAATGATTGGCAGCATAGATTGTATACATTGGAAGTGGTCGAGTTGTCCTACCGCTTTGCACGGGATGTATAAGGGCCACAAAGGGAAACCAACTGTGATTCTAGAGGCTGTGGTGACTGAGGACCTCAGGTTTTGGCATGTATACTTTGGATTATCCGGATCCCATAATGATATTAATGTGTTGCAGCGATCACCGGTCTTTGATGATTTAGCTAATGGCAGAGCACCTCTGGTTGAGTTCACTGTGAATGGCAACATTTACAATATGGGTTACTACCTAGCTGATGGGATATATCCAAATTGGGCTACCTTAATCAAGACAATTAGTGCACCTATAAGTAACAAGCATAAGGTGTATGCACAACGGCAGGAGGCATGTAGGAAGGATGTGGAGCGTGCTTTCGGTGTTCTTCAGGCTAAGTGGAAGATTTTGCACTCCCCTACTAGGCTGTGGCACCAAGAAGATCTAAATTACATTACGAGGGCTTGCATCATCTTACATAACATGATCATCATGGATGAGAAAGGTGTGGACCTTCCTACTATCCATGAATCAGAGTGGCCAGGTCGGGAGAATCCTCCTGTCAGTAATATTGCTGAGTTTATAGATGCTCAAACTTATATTCGGAACAAAGAAACTTGTCACCATCTTCGTACTGACCTTATCGAGCATATATGGGGATTGTACGGTTCAGGCACTGGACCTTTCGCAAAAAATGGAAGCATATGAATGTTCAAGTGACGCAGACCAACAAGCTTTTGAATGTTGTTCATGTCAGGTGTAGTAGCATGTATATAATATGTAATGAAGAAATAAAATATGGCCATATTTGGTTCCTACTATTCTCTGAAGAAATAAAATAAGGGCCTGATGCTGAATCAGGTTGATGCATATGCTCACTCAATAAAAGAGAGATATATTAATCAACACAATTGCCCAGCTGGGTTACATGCTCACTCGATGAAATAAGGCATAGTAAGTTCACACAACATACAAAGGTGAGTTCCCAGACTCAAAGTTCACACACAACATACAAAGTTGAGCTCACAACATACAAAGTTGAGTTCACAACATCACATACAAATTCAGCTCATGCAAATCCACGACGTTCCATGATCTGGCGTTGCATGCCAATGTAATAATTCTTCAAATGGGGAGCTACCTTGTCAATGTCTACTGCCATGATTGCAGCTTCAGCAGCTAGTAGTTGCGCCTCGGCTTGCATTGCTACATTCGCAGCCTCTTGTTGCTTGAGAATTAAATTCTCCTGGCGCTGCTGCTTCTTGAGATCTAGAAGCTCCCTTTGAAGGCTCAATTTCTCATCTTTCCTAGTAAGAATCTGAACCATTTGTTCATGTTCTTTCTGTTGGCACTTCTCCCTGTTGTCGTGAATGCGTTGAAGAACTTCAACTGCAGTGTTGGATGAGGATGTGTCTGTTGCCCTCTTTCTTTTAGCGTTATCTCTTCCTTCTGGTCTAGCAGGCATGCTATTCTCATTGCCTCCCTCTAGCAATGCAGCATGACTTGAGTTTGCTTGTGAAGAACCTTCAGCCCCTGTCCCTGCAGAGTTGTTGTTCAGCTCCAAAACCTTGTCATTCCATTTTGCTTCGTTTCGGAGGATCTTCCAACAGTGCATGAAGTGGAAAGGCTCCGCAGCCTCGTAAATCTTGACTGCATCATCAATATGCAAAATGGCATGTGATCGAATTTCTTCAGTTTAAATTATCTCAGTTTGCTAAATGACTTGTAAAAAATAAACTTTAGATCGTTTCAAAGTATCAAACCATACCTTGTCTTGTTCATTCTTCCCACTCTCATTACGACGATCAACAGTAGACTTAAACCCACAGAACTTGCTCGCAGATCTTTGAATGGTGCCCCACCTATTCTGGATAGCTAGTTGGCTGCGGTTACTTCCCTCAGGCTTAAAACTATTGTAATAATCATGGAGTCGTTTGTAATAACCTCCTAGAGTCTGATTCACACCTACGTATGATCCAAAAAGATAGTTCATACCTATATAATAACATCCAGAACATATATTCAACAAGGCTAAAGAATTGTTCCTTAACTAACCTGTTATTGGATCTTTGCCTACATTGAGAAAGGCAGAATAGAGGACTTCATCTTCTTCTTTTGTGAAACCGCCTCTCCTCCGGGACACCTTCTTCTCCTTGCCTTTCCGTGTTGTCGGAGGTGGCACAATGTCCACATCTTCGTGATAAACTTGCGCACCCATGACATAATTCACCTATCCAACAACCACTAATGCTTATGAATACACCTTGATGATGATAAATAAATTTATGATGCAGCATAATTAACTTTATGATGCAACAGTTTACCTGTTGGGACTGTTCGTACTGGAGAGGGTCCATTGATGGTTGCTGCTGATACGGGCATTGATCATGAGCATAACAATACTGGTCCAGAGAGTGTTGCCCTCCACATATGGGACTCTGATTATCCATTCTAAACAAAATGGAATGAGTGAATGACAATCTGATTATCCAACCTTGAATGCTAACATGAAAATAATATGTAATGTCAACGAGAGTGTTGCCCTCCACAGCCGGCATTCTAATTGCAGAGAAATAAATACCTAATTGCAAGCTCTATACAAAGTTGAGAAAAAATGAAGAGGCTGATAATGATGTGTTAACATTGCTTTGATTCAAGCACCAATAGGTAGGACGACACTGATGATGCAGAAGTCAGGTTTCAGACTTAAGATATGCTATGCTCTACCATACTCTGAAAAGGTCTCTTTTAGTTTGTGCTAGATAGTGCAAAGAGCAGAGCCATATGATCTACAAATCCATCTTAATGGTAAAAGGGTTATATCGGGTGTTAGTTTTAGCATGTGTTTCTTTGGCATTGAACTGAAATAAATTGTGCCGACTTAGCAATATGATGATTAAATTTTTCATACAATTGGAAGTTTCATATCTTTTATTACTCACAAATGTGCAAGAATCCAGAACAAATTAGTCACAAACCCATAGATCCAGCAAGGAGAAAGGAGTTCGCCTGCTTCGCTCGTCCCGCGTGAGGCCGCGCGCCGTTCGCCCGCCGCCCCGCACGCCGCCGCTCGCTTGCCCCGCGCGTCGGTTCCTCGTCCCGCGCGCCGCCGGAGCTGGTCACCCCGCGCCGCCGGCCGCTCGACCCGCGCGCCGCTGGAGCTGCTTGCCCCATGCGCAGCCGGTTGCTCGTCCTGCGTGCCGCCGGAGCTGCTTGCCCCGCGCCGCCGACCGCTCGCTCGCTCGTCGATGGAGCCGCTCCTCCCGCGCGCCGCAGCTGCGTCAGGTGAGCGCTGACGGCCGCACGCCCCGCACACCGCCGCGCATGACCTGTCCGATGGTCCTCTTCTGTTTCTCTTCCAGCTCGCGGTAGTTGACCACTCCCAGATGCATAAGAGGAGAGAGGCGTTCTATTTTTACATTGTCTCTCTCTTCAAAGGCAAACTTCCTATCATCTTTGCCTCACCTGTTGGAGACCAATTTCTCATGCACAGTACCCACGCGATAGGCATTTCGGGTTTGCCTTGCCACATGCATGGCCTTGTTGGAGTCAGCCTAAGACGGGGTGAGGTGCATGACTATGCAAATTATTCATTACACTGTACAGTAGTGGCTGTACGGTTACAAACTACAGGTACGTATATTTTGGGAGATGAGCAACGCACGCGCACTCAGGCAAATGTCTCAGGAGCATCGAGATGCAGCTAATGTCAACACCAAAAATTTAGTCAAATTTCAGACTATTTTATATATAAATTTCTGTCTAGTAATTAAGTCAGGATATACAAAATGACAAATTAATATGCAGATCCAAACATAAATAAAATGTAAATACTTACAGAAGAAACACTTAGTCCTCAAATCGAAAAGAAAGCAGCAACAGCAAAAAAAAACGATCTTAGTGAGACTTCAGCTTCACTCCATAGGCAAAACTCAACTAGAGTATAAGTTTTGTTCCTCTAACTTCATCTTCAGCTTAGAAGCACAACATTTCTAAAAAGGGAAAAATAGTAAGGCTGAGTACAACCACCGTACTCAGCAAGCCACACCAATGATGCATATATGCAAGGGGACAAAGGGAGGTTTGTGGTTATTCGCATAAATACGGTTGTAAACATTAATAGTTGAAAATAGTAAAATAGTTGATTAATTAAGGCAAGATTAAATCTCCACTTAACAACGCTGCACCACGTTGAACAGGCCCAACCAAACCACCTAAACTACATCAATTCATTAAATCAAGTTAATTGATAAAGTGGAGGCTAATCACGATGAAGCTGGTCGATCGCCGATAATCGTGAGCATGGCTATTCGAATAGTTTTACTCTGGCCAGAGGTGTATAACTGTACTCATAAGACACGATTTCACATACGTTGTCATGCCCCGAAGAACCCCCATGATACTGCAAAGAGGGAAATCGTGACAAGACTCTTCGCATATCTCCCCCTGAACAAGCACACTACACTGCAGGTTTCACCCCTATCCTTAAATCCAAGGTAGGCAGCCTTCTCTTGTGCTTAGGTGAATCCGAAAGCCGCATAAACTGTCGCAGGGCCTATCCAAATTCCATCACGCTCACCCTTGCATGGGTACGTCAGAAAGAAAAAACTATACTACAAGTCCAGCAATTGCTCACGCTTGCTTGTGGTAAGCACGGTAAGTCTTCTAGGATTTTCAACGAATCGGTCCTTAATTGCCATAGGTGTGACAAGTAAAACCAAACACCCACAGTCCACTATTAAACCATATTTTAGTTGGATAATTATGACCAATAAAACATGACCAGATGTCTTGAGTCCGTAGCTCATTAAGGTACTATATGTAAATAATGTAATTATCCTATTAAATTAGCTAGTGGTAATTAAGCATGATTAAGCATAACATAATTCTAGCAAGGTCAACATAAGTAACACAAACTAGTCAAATTATCATCCAAGTTTGACAAAGAAATAACAAGTAAATATGGCACAAACAATCAGATAGGTAATTCCACTCTCATGTGATTAGCAAAACATATAATTTATTTGCAAACGGTAAAATCTTTCCCAACATTGTCCCACTTTGAAGTTTGAGCAGTGCACGGCAGTACGCACTTTTGATCTAGTTCATTTTGCATGTGGCTGTGCGCTTGAAATGAAAAATATATATGATATGTTACAGTGATGTATCCAGGATTTAAGGTTCAGATGGTCTAACTTACGACCTTGCCATCTGCTAGCTGTCACATAGGCACAAACGTTTTGCTTAAGGTAATAAATAACGTTCATAACGCCCGTAATAGCGACCGTTATAGCGGTAGTGGATCTCTATCACTACCGCTACAAGGTAGCGGACTGAAAATAACGTGTTGTAACTTAGCGGTCACTATAACGCTTCGTTATCACTATACCGACCCACTATAGCACTTCGCGACCGCTATAACAGCCCGCTATTGATTTTGTTTGACCGCTATTACACTTAAATGTTGATCTTCACGTATGGATAATAGAACTTTAGATCGTATGCCTTCTTTATCTTATATATTTTTGTCATTTTATTTTTTTTGTTATGAAATATAAGAGTAATTAAGTATGTATTGTAAATTCTAATTTATAAGTGGAACTTGATATTAATATTGATATATAATCTAAATTTATGGTTATTTTCTTAAATCCGCTATTGGAACTTAGCGCCCGCAATAGAGTCTGCTATCCGCAATACGCTACATAGACACTAATCCGCTACCAACCCGCTATACGCTATTTATTAGCTTGGTTATGCCACGTGCTGCCCTTTTCGGCTTGCTGGGATGGCAGTAATGCACCGATGCCTTGATGACCTTAGGGCCGATCCTGAGTTTTTAAGGCTCGGTGTAAAACTAAACGTAAAGGCTATTAACATACTACATAATAATAATCAATAAATTCATATATATGAGAGTTATTGTCGTAAACATTTAAATTGCATCAAAAAATAATGTTTATATAGAAAATATTATACATATTTCCTTAGAAAAACATTGTACTCATTCACCCTTTTCTTTTTTTTTTTCTTTTCTTGCTACCCGATACATACTTTCTAAATGACATGGTCTAATTAAAAAAATAACATTATTAAAGTGGTTTAACTCATCTAAATTATACTACAAAATTACAAATCTAAATTTAAAATTTTAGCAATTAGTTGATCGCAAGCGTCTGAATGCGCACGGCAAGCGACGAATCAAAAACACACACTAGTGCAGCTTCGTCCCTTCGTCGATTCGTCCAACAAGCGGTTCAACTGAATTAACCTAACATAAGACATAAGACATAGCAAGGTGCACATCACTGTAATCAGTACATGGCAAAAGGCCAACTAGCAACATCCAACAGCCAACAGATTACAGATAGAATCATAGAGTTATAAATTTTCATTTGACAATGGCAATGGTGTTGCTGCTCACCTGATCAGTGATCGTTCAGACGTTTCAGTGATTCAGCAACAGCAAGACAAGACAACAATCAGCAGAGCGACAGGCGAGGCGACGGCACGTACGGCGTCCCTGCGTCGACGGCAACGGCAAGAAACACCTGCGCGGCTGCGCCTCGCGTCGCGCGGAAGCGGAACCGGACACGGACGGGACGGCTCAGGCTGATGCGTGTGTCGGGGCCGGCGGGTCTGCGCCTCTGCGGGATGAATGCGCGGCGCCGTGGCTGCGATCTCGCGTTCGCGTGACCATGCTTCGACTTTATGCTTTACATGACAGGGTTTTTTTTCCTTCTTTTACTATATTTTCCAATTTAGACATTGGGCTAGGAAATTTGTAGATATGCCGATGATATATGTTCTTGTTGTTACGAGTACTTTATTTAGTCTGTTGTCTGCCGATCGATCGAGGAACCTATCCAGCGCAATAAAAACCACTCCCGTTGTAAGACTCTTCCATCGGTGATTTGTCCTGTCCGGTAAGACCCGTTTAATTTCTTGCTCTCATAACATCTTGATAATTTATAATCAACGACCAAAGCCTCAATTCAGGATGGGAACTGTTAGGTTCTGGTTCAAAACTTCAAATCTAATCCGCTTTTATTGGTTTCATGTATCCATGGTTCAAAATCTAAACCCAATATATATGTTTATAGGTTTCCCCAAGGATTAAAAAGGTTAACATGAATGTTCCTAGTCATATGAGGGTCGAGCAAGACATGGAAGCAGAGATATGGAATCCGTTTGGGGAAGACGATCTCGCTCGCACAACGGTGACGATGACGGCGGTCAGCGGTGCAGGAGATACAGCATGATGGGGTGGTGACACAGGCGAAGCGTTAACGTTGTAGTGGCTGAAGATGATGGACTGGTAGTCAGCGGCATATGCAAAGCTCGTTGCGGGCACTACTACAGAAAGGATTTTTGCAGACGGGCGGATTCGATCTTCGTATGCGGTTGGCCGGGCCGCATGTGCGAAAAGGTCTGTGAAGATCACCATTTGCGCATGCGGCCGAAGCCAGCCGCATGCGAAGATCGATCTTCGCATGCGGTCAATTATGACGGCCGCATGCGAAAACCGATCTTCGCATGTGGCCGATATAAGCAGCCGCATGCGAAGATAGATTTTCGCATGCGGTCCAATTAAGTGGACCGTTTGAGAAAACAAATTTTCCAACAGCAAAATTAATACTCTATCGTATTTGATATTATATTTCGTATGATTTATTATCGTATTTTCGAATAGACGCATATGAGATAGTCGGATTGATGATATTACTGTAAGAAATATCAAATACATAACCATAAATTGAAATGTTATTTACATACGAAGCATATATTACAAATATCACAACTGTTTCATCGTATATATAATTAGTGTACATCTCATTGCATTTGTTCTTTCTCCCACTCTCTGAGAGGTTGAAATTTGTCTTCCAATGCGAGTTCACTCTGGTTGTCGTAGAAGAGACCTCTTGCGTTGCAGACATCACGACGGATGAATCGGCAGAGGTCAGCGCACACGTTCCAGATAGTCCTGTCGTCGAATCGTTGTGCAACATAAGGGATTTTCGGGATCTGTGCACAACAAAGTCAACAAAAGGTTACTAAGTGAAATATGTGTTGTAGTTGGGTTTCTTTGTAAAGAAGGAAATGCTGACGTACTCGGTCACTGGTTGTTCGGTACCTCCCGTTGACTCTGAGCATCTCGCACACGTAATATCCGCACAAGTTGGTTCCCGCTGGTTGTTTGTAACACTGCGATATAATTACGAGGGACCAATCATTAGACATAATTCAGGAACTAATGTACGATAGTTTGTTGTATTGGCATATATATGTTCGTACCGGCCAGCCAGTCTTGACGGATAACTTCTTCTTGGCCGGATCATGTACTGGTCCACCTCTTTTGCGGTAGTACTTATGTGCTCTGTTAGAACAAAACAATTGTTTCTCCAGTACTAAGAAAACTAGAAGTCAAAAAAAATGTCTATTGAAATGTGTATCACTTACAAATTCAAAATAGTTAGGAATTCCATAAACGTCTCCTTGTCATAGTGTGCGGGGTCCAACGATACAATCAATTGGTCTTTTGGATATACGAGGAATAGTATGTAGTGGTCGCTGCAATTAAGAAAGACAAATTAGAGATAGAGAATTTAAAAAATGATAAATTAATTTAACACAGAAGAGAACACTTATCTGAACGCGTAGGGGACCATCACGACATTTTTGTCGGCGTGCGCCAACATTGCTATTGCCAAGTATGTTGCTACCTCCAGCTTCTTGGTCTTGTGTAATTGCTTGATATATTCTTCCTTTTCTGGAGGGGTCTTGTCAACCAATTCCGGGCAGTCGGCTCTCATCTGTACGGTGTGTTGCGTTTTGCATATCCTTGTTGGATCGACGTAGCCAACCGATGATCCAGTTCTGTCAGCTTCGTGAAATTGCATCCTATACAATGTAAATGAAGTAATGAGATATGGTTTTTTTGTTTGGAATGATATGTGTAACATATAAGAGTTCAGACTTACAGGCAGAACGCGGCAAGGAGATTCACATCCATTTTGTCTAGCTTGTAGATGGCGTATAGGTCCCGGAAAGAGATAAAGAATATCCCATTAGGACCACTCATGAAAGCGCCTTCCGAGACGGCGACGCTTATGAAACCGAGACCCTTCCTAACAGCCTTGATGTACCATTCATGCATTACCCTCATTTCCCAGGGTAGTTTGTTAAGAAGATAAGTTGGTAAAAATGGCTTGCCATATTCGTAATTTTCAGGCACATCTACAGATACCCAAGATTGGACTTCATCTTGGGCTCGTAGTACTGACTTCTGACTGTCTAACATGACATGCGCTAGTTCTTTTGACTTATCAGAATTCCTGAAGCTAAAAACATGAACTTCTCCTTATCCTTGTCAATCTCCTTTGGGTCGTATGTTGATATCAACTTTGGAATTAGACGACGAGGTTTCAAGGGATTAGACCTCGGTCCGGATTTAGTTCCTTCAGGTATGGGCAGTTGTTCCACCGGAGCAGATTGGGGTGTGGGCGGAGAGGGTTGAATTGTTCGCGGAAAGGGGGGAGCTGGAGGAGCTGCCTCTTGAGCTGGGGAGGGCGGTGGAGTAGGTAGGCGAGGCGGGGACCTAATCGGTGGTGGCGACGCTGGATCTGGAGGGGAAGGTGGTCCAAGAGGCGACGGTGGTGCTGGAGCGGCAGCTGTCTTTGCTTGTTTTGAGGTTGGAGTTGAAGATGTTGGTGCTGGAGCGGCAGCTGTCAAGATTATGTCTCGACGATGCCACAATATAAACTGATTTACTGCATCGCCGAGAAGTTCAATCCCCTCCGGTGCAGGGATGTCTAGTTCCATAGAAGTGTGCTCGCTATGTACCTTAGCGACTTGTACCCTTGCATAATCCTCAGGGATTGCCGTGTTGTGGAATTGCCGGCCGGGTATCGCTAAACCCGTTGCAACCTCTTTAGTCTTTCCAGCGCGGCTGATAGGTACTACGAGTGAGCACGGAGTTGGTTCGGTTATACCATCCACAGCGCAAGGAGTTGTGTCCACTGAGCCTGCACTGCTACGTACTTGAGTTGTTTGCTGTGGAGATTGGATGGTTTGCTGGCTATCAGGGAATAGCCTTGGAAAGGCCGTGGGGTTTTCAGCTGCCAACGAATAGAAGTGTTCCTTCACTTGCGCATAGATTTTGTCCGATAGTTGTTCTTTGTATTTGTCTCTCTTCTTATAGCTTGATGCGTCCTGTGGGAACCCTAACCTCCAACTCGTCTTTGACGACAAACCCCTTACACGTCCAGAGTGTTCGGCGGTCCCCAAGGCTGCAGTAAGTTGGTCATTCTCCCTCCGTGGGACGAACTGTCCTGATCTTTCTTTCTCGGCGATCTTCTGCAAATTTTCAGTGATCTGTTCTATGTCAGGAGTCTCGAATAGTATATCTCCCTCCTCCGAGACCTGACCTGTGCTGCGCGCCCACACCCAATTCTTGCTTCGTTCCACCATGGGGTCTACGAGCAAAGGCTTGCCAGCGGCTGCAAACTTTTGCTCGGTTTCTCGCCATCGATCGACGTGCCCAGCGTATCCACTCGAACCCAATCGATGGGGATATTTGTTCTTCTTCGCCAGATCTGACATTTTTTTCCTCAACGCCAACGCTTCAGCTGTGGTACGATCCGCAACGAACGTATCCCAGTCAGCCTGCGATATATGTCCATAGTCATTGAACGGGGGGCGATTCTTCTGGACGTAATCCCGATTTAGATCGGACTTCCACTGTCGCCATCGATCTCCCATCTTTTTAAGTGCGTACTCTCTGCCTATGACCTCCGATCCAGGAGGGTACACGAAATACCTCTGCAAATCATTCCAGAGCAGTGTCTTGATGTTCTCGTCCACCTTTTCCCATAACTTAACATTGATTGGACAACGTGTCCTGACTAGAGTGCCATAGGTGTTGCTGAACCTGGACCTCACAATCGATGGCTCAACGGGCTTCCCATCCTGATCGACAGCAATCACGTTGTATGTTTCCTTTGGTAATTTGTTCTTGCTTCTCTCACCACGTCTTCTTTTCCCACTCCCGCCTGCACTCGCAGATGTATCCGTATGATCCGGGGCAGACGTAGCAGTGTCCATTTCAACTTCTTCCGATCTGCGAGTCCTCTCGGCCTTACGTTTCGAGCGGCGTCGGACTTCCATCTGCAGAACATAAGTCACTCTCTATATCATTAGGCAGATTTGGTATTTACGTACGAATTAATATATGGCGAACGATGTTCAACACTTACGGCCTGTTCCATAGGTATGTGGTCCGGATCATCATCGCGAGGAGCGACTTGTATTACTTCCATCGGGTCACTTGGTGTTCGCCACGTTTCTTCACTAGAAGCATCAGCCTCCTTGTTGCTACCGGAAATCTGAGGAGCTTTGCCTTCTTCAGTACGAGCTTTGCCTTCTTCAGGCGCTACTGGGGCGTTCGATGGAACCTTGTCGTTCGACATCTTTCACATTGACGAAAAAACAAATGAGTACACAAACCCGAATATGATTTCTCATCAAACATGATATGCTTGTGAAGTGATTAATCTGTCTTACTATATATATACAAATGAGTACACAAACCCGAATATGATTTCTCATATAACTATAAGTAAATATGTTACTACTTTTTTAAAAAAATTTTGCAAAAAGACATAGGAGTATAACTCAGTCACAGGGGTTGCCATCGGTAGATCGTACGTTTTTAAAGATCTTTGGTATTTTCGTGCATTTATCGTGTCATTTTCGCACTCTCGCTCAACGACAACGTTATATTATTTCATAAACTAAGGAGCCGTACTATCGTGTCTTTTTTTTCTCAAATTCTGTAGGGAACATATTATTAAACAACCATAAGAGTATGCCCAAATCTTGCATATATCCTCTAACTTTGTACAAAGCCGATTAATCATCATCACAAGAAGATAATGTATCAAAACTAATGTTACTAACATAATCATACTCATGAAATCTACACCTAAAAACCTACACCTTTTTCCCTAAAAGTTCATGCAAACATACATCATTAATAATTGCATGATGCAAAAACAATGCGCTTTTTGGGAGAGCACTACAAGCATGTGAACCATGGAACACTGATGTTGATCCCTTAACAAAGCCATCCTTGACAAGGACAGAATTCCAGAACTTGTTTTCGGCCAAAAATCTACTCAAATGATTGAGGGGGTTTCAGTCCACTATTTGTGCATAATCCATGCATGCAAGATGGTGAGAGATTCCAAAAGACTATTTCTCACAAATGAAAACAGGTGAGTAAAAAGGTTTGCACTATTCTATTCTATCATGAACATGGTACATATATATGTGGGTAATCTTGGCCTTTTTTCTTCAGAACCCCAGAAGAATTATAGCACGATAGATTCTCTTCATTTCATTTTCATTTTGGAGCCTTGCCGCAAATAATTATTATATATATATTCACACAAACATATGTTAATCGGATTACTATATATGCATATTAATTCTGTGTAGCCAAATATATAATAATCAGTTAAGCTCTTAGACAAATATATATATTTTTTAGGTGACAAATATATATTGAGACATACATATCTCACTGTTCGACATATTAAGAAAAGTTTTAAACATAAGGAAAGTCCTTTTTTTTAACAGAGTACAAATGCACATGCTCATATATACGTGAGTACATCCACCTCTATAGTAAATCATAAACACACGCCGGACTTTTATAAGCATCTTTGAGAGATTAAGTTTACGCAAACGTTTCGCACATATATCACTAGTGCAGATCCTCTCATCTGTGACGGGTTGTAATATAACTGGATTTTGCGGTCCGTCACAAAGAAAACATCTCAAACGGGCCTAAAAAGAGGCCGATTGAGATATGGTCGGAGAGACATGTTAAATGTGCATAGAACTGAAGCCCGTCACGGATGACACCTATCTGTGACGGGCCTAAACTAGAGCCCGATTGAGATAGCCTTAAATATCTCAATCGGGCCGTAGTTGGAGCCCGTCACAGATGACAATCATCTGTGACGGGCCCCGAATTAAGGCCCGATTGAGATAACCTTAAATATCTCATCGGGCTGTAATTGCAGCCCGTCACAGATGACAATCATCTGTGACGGGCGCCATCTTGATGCCCGTTTAAGATATCTA
Organism: Oryza officinalis; assembly: GCA_008326285.1. Taxonomy (NCBI): domain Eukaryota; kingdom Viridiplantae; phylum Streptophyta; class Magnoliopsida; order Poales; family Poaceae; genus Oryza; species Oryza officinalis. Next base: position 5,605,610 of record BDMV01000005.1, read on the forward strand.
CAAAGCCCGTCACGGATGGCACTCCTCTGTGACGGGCTTTTTTTTAGGCCCGATAAAGATACCTGATATGCCCGATAGTTAGTGCACACTATAAATATCCGCAACCGCCAGAGTATCTGTATCCCACTATTCACAAATCTGGTGGGAGGTTGAAGGGGGCGAAATTTTTTTTTTCCCAAAGAAAACAGTCATAAGGTAAATAACAAATAATAATCATTAATTTAGAAAATTCATCAATTCTTATGAATTTAGCAGTATTTATCTTATAAGATGTTTCTCTGATTCTTTTTTCATTTCTGTAGAGATGGATCGAAGTTGGATGTATGCGAAATCTGTGAAACGTCATAGTCAAGAGTATAGAAATGGGGTATTAAATTTTATTAACGTCGCGGAGGAGGATAGGAAAAGAAGAAACAGCGATTACATGTGTTGTCCATGTGCAGATTGCAAGAATGAAAATATGTTTGATAGCCGAATGGACGTACACGCTCATCTGATACAACGAGGATTCATGGAGGGCTACACATGTTGGGTTAAGCATGGAGAGCAGGAATCAGGAAGTGATGCTGCTGCAAATAGTACTGGTGCACAAAATCATGAAGATGAAGATGAGCATGACATGTTTGTACCTTCTCCACTAGGCGGTGAAATGGTTGATGTTGATCATGATCTGCTGCAAGACATGTTACGTGACGTTGAGGATCCAGCTTACAACGAGAGAGATTCCGTAAAGTTCAGCAGGTTGGTCAGTGACTCG
>BDMV01000005.1:5606466-5616697 GCA_008326285.1 Oryza officinalis
AAAAACCTGCTGCAGGGGTGCGAGGAAAAGGAAAGCTGCACCTCTCACGTCTTGCTCCAACAAAGTTAGATCTGAGCAAGGGGCCCGTCACACATAGGAAGCCCGTACCTCCATCGTCCTACCAACTAGGCATGCCATTGGTTGGAGACGACGTGCTAGCAACGATGGGCACCGCTTGCAAGGAGCTACACATGTACTACATGGAGAAATCTAACGTGAGGAGGAAGAATAGAGAAAATGATATAATAGGCGAACACGCCAGAGCGCCATTCCTTGGGCCATCAAATTATATCGTGATAGACTTCAAGGATCTGTTCGACCTCTACAGGCTCCGCTCGGTGGACACAACCCTCCTCAAGTGCTACTCCTTGTAAGTACTCTTGCTCACGAAAATTATTCATCTCAATCCGTGTAACATGCTTATAAGAGCGTTTGGCTTGCGTGTAGGTATAGTTGGAAGTGGTGTCTCAAGAATGCACCGGAAGTTGCCTTCCTTGATCCTCAGGTAGTCAATGTCACAAATCTTCAAGGGGACCGTAGTGGAATGGTAAACTACTTATTTGACACCTTTTGGGCCCGACAAGACAAGGAGTACATCATGTGCGCCTACAATCAATAGTAAGTGTGTTCCCTAAATACATTGTATTACACGTCTAGCTTTAGTATTAACCTTAACTAATTTAATGCCGCAGTGGACATTGGATCCTATTGGTAATAACGCCTAAGTGGAGTACATGCCACTACTTAAACTCCAAAATTGACAAGCAACTGTATGATTGGACCCCGATTCAACTCGCAATAGATGAAGCGTGGGGCCAATATGTGCAAAAAGGAGGCCTTCGAAAGACAGGACAAGACACTCTTATCCACAAGAAGGACTTCCCAGTCAAACAACAAATAGGCGACCAGTGCGGATTCCATGTCTGCCACAACATGCGCCTTCTGTGCAAAGAAAAGGTGAAGACTTTGGCTGAATTGGAGGTTTGTAGTCTCATTCCTGATATGTTGTAACTAAATTGAAGTATATATATATATATGTATATGTATGTAAAGATCGTTCGACTAATTTCGAATTATGTACATGTAGGACAAATTTTCAGAGGATCCGCGTAGCAGCTTTGAGGACATTCGTGAGGAGATTGCCGACTTCATCCTCCGCGAAATTATTCACCCTAAAGGAATGTTTAGGGTTCAGGTGTAAGTGATGAACATTTTTTAACGTACTGTTTGAATTGTCAAACACATGTTATTATGTAATATTTATGTTTATTATATTTGTTATTTCTGTAAAATATATGTGAATGGCATATGTGAATGGGGATGTTGGGATGTATATGTGTGAACGGCATATGTGAATGGGGATGTTGTGAATGGCATATGTGAATGGGGATGCTGGGATGTATATTATTTCTGCTTCTGTTATTTTGCAGCGGGCATGGCTAGCACAGGCCTGAGGCTAGCCAAAAAAACAATATTTATTTTTTTTGTGGTCATACTCATCGGTGACGGGCTATAAGTTAAAGCCCGATTGAGTTATATCAACCGTGACGGGCTATAGTTGGGGCCCGATTGAGATAGACAGACATCCGTGACGGGCACTAGTTGTAGCCCGATTGAGATAGGTCATCCGTGACGGGCTATAGTTTGACCGGTCGTCTGGGTCAAAGCTATCGGTGACGGGCATTAGTTGAGGCCCGATTGAGATAGCTTCATCCGTGACGGACTTATGCCCGTTTGAGATGATTCCTCACATCACTGACCTTTGCGCTGTGTCGGACGCCATACCCGACACAGATGTCGGTTGCAGCCCGACACAGATGAGGGTTACCGTTGTAGTGTATATTCTTAAATTCACATTGCAAAAAAAAAATATCACATTTCACATATACATATACATATACATATACATATATATATCACATTGCAAAAAATTCACATTGAAAAGAAAATATCACATTTCACATATACATATCACATTGCAAAAAATGCACAGTTATCACATTTCACATATACATATACATATACATATATATATATTTCACATTGCCAAAAATTCACATTGCAAAAATTCACCTAGAATGGCGTCGGCGTCGGCGTCGAGTCGGAGGAGGAGCTGCCGGCGACCGCGGTGCGCGTGGAGGAGGAGGCCGGCGACGAGGGCGACGGCGTCGGCGGCGTGGATGCGACCGGCGGCGGCTAGGGTTCGGCGGCGGCCGCGGTGCGCGTGGAGGAGGAGGAGGAGGCCGAAGCCGGCGGCGGCGAGGGGGAAGGAGGAGACGGCGGCTAGGGGGGAGGAGAGGAGGCCGGCGACGAGGGCGACGGCGTCGGCTAGGGTTCGGCGGCGGCCGCGGTGCGCGTGGAGGAGGAGGAGGAGGCCGGAGCCGGCGGCGGCAAGGGGGAAGGAGGAGACGGCGGCTAGGGGGAGGAGAGGAGGCCAGCGACGAGGGCGACGGCGTGGATGCGACCAGCGGCGGCGACGAGATTTGGCAGCCTGGCGGCTAGTGTTCGGCGCGCTAGACTTAGAAAATTTCACCATCCCGCGCCCCCCTATATATAGGCCCAGATCATCGCATGCGGGCGGCTTTACCGGCCGCATGTGATAATGTTCTTTCCATGCGGCCATCTTAAGGGCCCGCATGCGAAAATAATTTTGCCTTTTGGTTAAACTTTTTTTTCCCATATTACTAAACTTCATTGGTACAACTAAATTTTTTTATTACACACAATATTTTCAAAATACATCCTAAATATGCAGTAAATTATTTATAACAATGGATTAATAAGATTATGTAAAGAAACTTTCATATAAAAACATGTAGAGAAAAAACAACGTTTAGCAGTTCGAAATGTGGGCCACTTTCATTCATCCCGATAAATTTAGAACACCACGACAACTAAAGGTTACAAAAGAACTAGAGCTTAACTATCTTTGCGATACCATCTGATCGAACGTACGACATATTAGCTTCGTCGATGGTTCGCTCGACCTTCTTAATTCGCATAGGAAGATCGGTAAACAATGCTACATCGTCGAACTGGTTGTAATCAGCGAGGTCTTCGATGTTGTCGATGCCGACGATCTGTTGTTTTCCGTCCACGACAATATACATCCGTTCATCCAAAGGGTCCTTCACATAAAACACTTGAGCCACACGCTCTGCTAAAACCCAAGGATCATCCTTGTGGCCTATCTTACTGTGATCGACTATCGTTAGCCCATAGTCGTCCATGGAAACCCCTGTTGTGTCTTTCACCCATTGACAACGAAGCACAGGGATCTGGATGTTCAGGCCGTAGTCGAGTTCCCATATTTCCTTTATGGTCCCGTAATACAACTTCTTTTCACCAGTTGGGTCGATCGCTTCGACACGAATCCCACTGTTTTGTGAGACGCTTTTCTTGTCCTTCGTACTCGTGTACAAGGTAAAGCCATTGATGTCGTACCCTTGCCATGAGTTGACAATACTTGAAGGCCCACTTGCCAATCTTTGTAAAGTAAGTTGCTCCGTACAATCACCGACTGGCAGGTTTAGATCTTTCAACCATTGAGGAAATCAACGCCTGTGCTCTCTTGAAACCCAATCGGCGGATCGTCCTGGGAAGCAGGCTTTGATTTCTTCAAGGTGTCGCTCAATGAATGGCTCGACGATAGCGAGCTGTTGTAGAACGCTGCTGTGTGCCACAGCCACTGTTTTGTAATCATTATCGAAAAACTGCTTCCTACCAACAGTACCCCTTCCAGATAATCTCCCTTCGTGTCGATGCACAGGAATCCCAATGGCATTATCATCCTTTATGTAATCCATACAACACTCGACCGCCTCTTCAGTTGTGTATCCCTCTATCATTGATCCTTCGGGGTGAGCGCGATTGCGTACATAGCCTTTGAGGATTGACATGTAACACTCATACGCCCACATCTGGTGTAAGTATAAGGGACCAAGTTCAATAATCTGAGGGACGATGTGAACGATCAAATGCTCCATCATATCTAAATATGATGGTGGGAAATACATCTCCAGCTGACATACGGTCTCCACAGCAAATGTCTGAAGGGGACCTAATTCGAGAGGATCAAATACCTTTTGTGAGATTCGATTGAAAAAGTAGCACAACTTTGTTATAACCACCTTGGTATGGACAGGTTTGACTGCCCTTATAGCAATTGGTAGGAATACCGTTAGCATCCTATGGCAGTCGTGCACATTGTATCCGGAAATGGTCAAATCTTTCGTTAAGACTAGCTTCCTGATGTTCGATGAGAAACCACTAGGCACTCTCACCCCTTGTAAGCATTTACAGAAGGCTTTTTTCTCTTCAAGTGTCAACGAGTAACAAGCAGGAGGTATCTTGCTCTTTCCATTTGCCAGCTCTACTGGGTGAAGGTCATGCCTTATGTCCAAATTTACAAGATCATTACGTGACTTCAGTCCATCCTTCGTCTTACTCGGGATGTCCAGCAAGGTGCCGATGGTGCTATCAAACACATTCTTCTCGAGGTGCATAACATCAATTGCATGACGGATCTCTAGGTCCTTCCAGTAATCTAAGTATCTGAAGAAAATTGAGTGCTTCTTGAATGGCAATGTAGTATTCTCCACGTCATCAACTTTCTTCCTCTTTGCTGTCTTCTTCTTTCCCTTGCCAAATACAACCTTAATGTTCTTTGTTATATCATACACGTAAGTACCACTTCGTGTTTCAGGGCCAGTCTCGTTCTCCACTGTCTTGTCGAACAATCTGGCCATCTTACGATACTTGTGTTTTCGTGGTAGAAACCGTCGATGTCGCATGTACACTGTCTTCTTAGACGACGTCAGGTATTTGTACGAAGTCATATCCAGACATATCAGACACCCAGTCTTCCCTTTAATCTGACCGGATAATGAAAAGTTTGCAGGTAGATCATTGATGGTAACGAATATGATCGCACGTAGATTGAAGTGCTCCCGCTTGAACTCATCCCATAGCCGTAACCCCTCTTTCCATAGCTCCTCCATGTCCTCCATCAAAGGCTCAAGAAAGATATCTATATCGATTCCAGGTTGCTTCGGACCTTGTATGAGGATAGTGAGAAGAATATACTTTCGTTTCTGACATATCCATGTTGGAAGATTATACATTGTGAGAAGAACTGGCCATGTGCTATGTGAGCTGCTTAAATCACCAAACGGGTTCATTCCATCAGTGCTCAACGCGAACCTTACATTCCTTGGATCCTTACCAAATTCTGGGTGCTTTGCATCAAATGTCTTCCACTGGCGAGCATCGGCAGGATGTCGAATCATATCGTCTGTCTTTCGACCCTCTTGATGCCATCTCATCAACTCAGCATCAGTCGGGTTTGAGTACAGACGCCTCATGCGGTCCTTAATTGGTAGGTACCACATCACCATTGACGGAATTTTTTTTTGCTTACGCTCCGATGAATCTAGGTCGGTAGACTCTGTGTGAACGGGCCCATTTCCCGTTTTATACCGACTTGTGCCACACGTTGGGCAACTTTCCAAGTCTGCATATTCTTTGCGGTATAATATACAATGATTCTCACAAGCATGAATCTTTTCAACACCAAGAGATAAAGGACATATGAGTTTCTTCGCTTGATATGTATTCGAAGGTATGAAGTTAGGCTTAGGAAGCAACACACTCAACAAGCTCATCAGATCATTAAAACTTGTGTCCGACCATCCATGTTTAGCCTTCAATCTCAGAAGTTCAAGCACTGAACGCAGTACCGTGAAATCCTTATCACATCCGTTCGTTTCATCGTAAAGAAGATCCTTCGATGCCTTCTCCAGTGCCTGCCAATTCTCTAACCATCGTGATCTACCCGCTAGAACCTCAGGTTCGACATGGCGTAGCATATCTTCTATATCAAAACCGCCCTCAAAATCATCACTATCTGTGGACACGTCTACATTTAACCTTTCACGGGACATGTCTTCGATTACAAAATTCTCTGCCTCATTCATCTCCGGACTTAACTCTTCATCGTCATCTTGGGGATCGACGATTTCCCCGTGATAGGTCTAAACCTTATAATTGGCAGTGAATCCATGTTGCATTATGTGTCCCAAAATTTCACCATGATCTACCAGCAATTTCTGATTCTTGCAATGACGACACGGACAAAAATTTTTTGCCATATTCTCCCTCAAAGCATGCGCCTTAGCCTGATCAATAAATTTAGATGCTTCCTTCATAAATATTGGCTGAGTTCTCCGCATCTCATACATCCATGACGACCGATCCATCTATATATAAAGACAATAAAATTACAGACACAAATAATAGACCGCAGGTATTTTATAAAGACGTGTAAATACATATATATATCCATCAGAAAAATACAACAATACAAGTAACTAGTATGTATAAGTGTTTACATCCAAAATTTACACATCAAAACATATATTTTGAAGCTAGATTTTGCAAAAACTAGCTAAAACAAACCTTATCAAAATTTTAAAAAAACTATAATTTCCACCAACGAAATTTAATAAAAATGGAGCCAAATGAAGGAGGAGAGAGAGTTCTTCACCTTTCATATAAACTTTAAGCAAAGATTTCGAGTTGAAAACCTCCCCCCCTATTTGTTGCATGCATAGGAGAGAGAAGAGCTCGGTTTGAAATGGTGAAGTTCGGGCTAGCTGCAAGATATATGGGCCCATCATCGCATGCGGTCCGTTAAGACAGCCGCATGCGAAGATTCATTATCGCATGCGGCTGATTAACCTGCCCTCAGGGGGGCGATTTTTGCAGGCGCGCCCACAGGTCGCCCGCATGCGAAGATAAAGCCCCCCGTACAGAAAAATGTTCTCTGTAGTAGTGGGGAGCCGAGCGGTGCCGGTGACTATTACAGCGATGCAACACTCCATTAGAAATTTCCCCATATAATTAATCAGAGCGGGTTAGGGGCATCGATCTTCATCATACTCCATTAGAAATTTCCCCATATATAGGTTCTTACCAAATTTTCCGTAGTCTGCACAGCCTCCATTGACATCTGAGTAGATCGATCCATCCAAGCAGCCACCGCATGGAGCCTCGACTGCTGAACCGCTAAACTGCTTCAAGAACAGCAGCTCTCCTCTTTTGCAATTCTATATATATATCTCTCTCCCCAAGTGCTTCTTTGTTTACCATCTTGATCCATCCAAATAGTTCACTCTAAATAAAGAAACTTTGCAAGATATCATTAGTGTATTATTCAATTCCTTTTCTTAACCGACAGCCTGCAATTGCCTCCCTACATATCAGACAAAATCGTTTCATGAACTTAGGCTGCATTCTTTGGTTGGGATAAGAACAAATCCCTTCGACACGTAAAACGGAATGACTCATTAACACATGATTAATTAAATATTAGGTTTTTTTAAAAATAAATTAATATAATTTTATAAAGCAACTTTTGTATAAAAAATTTTTGTAAAAAAACACATAGTTTAACAGTTTGGAAAGCGTGCACGTGAAAAAATGAAAGAGTGGGTTGGGAAAACCAACAAACGAATTCAGCCTTACAACTACTTGCAACTTTATGCTTCCTGGATTCATTCTATCGAGTTGGTTTAGTTTCCATCCCAAGTATATACAAAATTACACATATATAGAAGTTATAATTAAATAGACTAGACCCAATTTAATCCTAGTAAATTCTATTGGTCCATAATTAATGTTAAGAGATTAATATCATCTTGAAAACCAATGAGAAGGAATCTTAACTTAAATAGGCTGTTAATTGAGAGCACTTATTAAGCGGTTGAGGTGGTGGTAGGACTGCCACACGCGCGCGCCAAACCGAGCCGGCCAAGCCATGGCCAAGGTGTGCGACGAAGACGGAGGTCGGGTGAGCTGCTTGTTTTTTCTGCCATTTTTGTTTTGATTAGCAAAAGCATAACCGATGGTCACTAATGACTAATGGAGTCGTTACTCTTGTAACGGACGAGATCATGAAGTGCTATCAAGTGCAGTTAAATTAGAAACGTTCCTCTCTCTGCCTCAACGTTACCTTCCACCTTCAGCCGAGGCAGAGTATAAGTTCTTCTCTTCTCACTCTCCTCAGGAGACACTCAAGTTGTTGTGTTTCTATGCAGCTTAGGCTTTCCCCGATTCTGGGTACCTGCATGAATAGTTACTTAGGACAAGTAGTCCTCCGAAACTCCGTCAGCTTGAGTACCTGTACGAGTAGGCGGGTGATCAAGTTTTTTGGAGAGCACTTCTTCGGCACGACTGCTCTGCTACGTCTCTACTGCTTCCTCTGCGTCAAGTATTTTATGCTTCCTCTGCATCACCATGTCTAGAGAGAACGGCGGGAACGTTGACACCAACACCAACACCATCTCTGTAGATCCAGAGCGTTCTCCGGATATGTTGTTCTATTCACTTTAGTGTTAAACATGTTGCTAGATGATATTATTCCTATTATTAGCATGTTCATGTTTAGCATTATCATTAGATCATCCTTTTATTCACATGTTATGTTTAGTATCTTGTTTTTTTGGAATAAAATATGTCGAATTATGACTAGATTTCTAACAGAAATGTGATGGTTTGTGCTCACTTTGTTTTTCCATTGCTAGGGTTAGATGTAACTAAGCTATAAGATTTTATTTGTGCAGTTGTCTGGAAATGGCTTTTATTTTTGCAGTTGTCTGTAATTGCTGCAATTTATATTTACGGGTCATCAGTTTGTATGCTAACTAATATACTCAGATGGAACTATAAGTCTCATGGCGTTACTAAATATTGTTACTGTTGTTTTTTATTGTTATAAATTGACGTCCAAAGATTCTGTAATCATGTTAAGATGTTTTAATACACCGAACAATGATTAAAAAAGTATATTCATTTGTTGACTATAATTTGTTATGCCAATGCTATTATCGAATATAAGACGATCTCTAAACCTCGCCAACTATGCCTTTCTCTCCACTCCGTCTCACTAGACCTCGCCCATCTCCCACTCCCTCTCCTCTCCACCTTTCTCCCCCACCCGCTGACGGCGGCGGCTTGAGTCAGGCGGCCGCCTCTCCTTTCTTCTCCCCCTCTACTTCACCTAGTGGCACCCTCCCCAACAGCGGTTGTGGTTGTCTCGGAGCAGCGGTCCCCTCCCCAGCAGCGGCTGTGGTCGTCTCGGAGCGGCGGCCCCGTCCCAGCCATGGATCTGGTCGCCTTCAGAGGTTGGGCGGGTGGGGGTGGGGGGGAGAGGCGTCTCCTTCTCCTCACCCCTCCACTTTCCCTAGTGGCCTCCTCCCCAGCGGTGGCCGCGGCCATGGAAGAAAACTTAGCTTGGCCTCCTGCTGTTGTCTGCCTATCTGACCTCCTTGGTGATAGTCTGCATCTGCACTTGCAGTTCGCTATATTTTTGGTTTGATTTGCATCATCCTCGGTTTGCTTTTCTGCTTGGAGACAAAGATCACAGAAACGCTGAATGACAACGGCGTGGGGGATCCCGGCCACCACAGCATGAACGCAATGCATTTTTTGTGATTCAGTTTTATGGTTCTGCAATATGTATGATGATTTTGATTATGTGCTTTGTTGGATTTATGATGGTTTTGTGATTCCGACATTTGACTTGAAGCATCAGCTCAATATGTCGAGCCGGCTCATTGATCTTTTTGTCCTTGAGGGGTATAGGTGTCGGTTCTTAACCCCGGTCATATGTGCTTCCTAATTTGGTGCCAGCACCAATAGCCCTTTTCAAACCGGCACTCATGGGCCTTTCTTTAGTAGTACCGATTGATATGTATAGGCACCTTGCTAGGTAAAAGGGAAAAAAAGCATCATAAAAGAAGAAAAAGAAGAGTTGGACAGCATATGGCCATGGACTTCTCTCCTTAGTAGCCGGGAGTCAACCTCCGTTAACAACGGAGAGCTCTCAACCAGTTCCAACATAACCCCAATTAAAGTTGGGCTTGGGCCTTTCTATAGTAGCGCCAACTGAAATGTATAGGAACTTTGCTAGGTAAAAGAAAAAAAAATAGCATCGTAAAAGAAAAAAAAAGAAGAGTTGTTATGGCCATGGGCTTCTCGTGTTAATTAGCAGCTGGGACTGAGACCCGAGAGTCCACCTCCGTTATCAATAGAAATTGCGTTTTGATGAACATCCACAATCCTCGTAGGGCAAAGTCGGGATAGAGGATGCTAGCATTCGTGCCCTCTACAACCCAATGAGACTAGGAGGGAGAGATATCAACATACATCGATCCCCCCAACATGAGCCAAA